>CP139503.1:200695648-200888272 GCA_021014915.2 Artemisia tridentata subsp. tridentata
TTATTTTTAGAATATGATTTAATATGGGTTTTAAATCTTTAGTGTAACCCATCTTCATTTTTCAGTATTAGTATTTCAAAGTGAAAAAAAAAAAAAAAAAAAAAAAAAGCAAGATACCATATGCATAGGGTTTTTGGGTCAAGCTTATACTCACCTTTTTTTGAAAAAGAAAACAGATTTGACATGGGTTTTGAATCTTTATGATAACCCAGTTTCACTTTTCAGTTTGTCTTTGTTTCACACAAAGAAAATCATAAAACATTAGACAAGAACTAAGAAATAAAAATAAAAATAAAAATAAAAAATACCATTATTAGCGTAGAAATGATTAGTATCATTGAAATAATACGGTTGAGGTTGAGAAGTAGCAGAAGTGAACATTTCCATAGGTGAAAGTGAAAAGGAAAGCCACTTATTATCATTAGCCATTTTCCAGTAAACCTTCACCACTTTGTATCCATTAGTTATAAAGTGAGCACATGCAAATGTTAGCTAGGTTTCCGGCACCGGTACAGGGAAAGTGTTGACTGTTACTTTGATTGAAAAAGTGTTTGTTTGTGAAAGTGAAAGAGAGAGAGAAAGGTAAAAAAAGAAAGAGAGGTGGAGGTATATAATGGGAGGAAAGAGTCGGTTTCATCTGCCACACCGGCGGAAAACCAGAGGGAAAAAACAAAACATTGTCTCTTCACTTTCATTTGATCATTATTTTATTAGGCTAGACACATCCACCGTATTTAATCGGTCGGTCGCTTCAAAAATTCAAAACCGACCGATATTATGTTCGGTTGTTTAGGTTGTGAAGCATGGGTCGGTCGGTCGAGAATTGCAATATCGGCCCTTTAACCGACCGATTAATAAACACACACACACAAACATATTTAAAAAAAAAAAAAAAAAAAACTTATTCGACTGTGGCACTTTGGTCGCGGGAGAGAGAAAGCTGACGTGGCAGCCGGTGACCCAGGTCGCTTGGGTCAACGACTGTGTCCAGCCTTACGAGTGATTTGGCCGCCGCGGGTTATGGCGTAGCCAATTTAAGTCTGATATTCGTTTCGAACAATTTTTGTTAAAGTTAATGACCTAAATAGAACAAAAAAAAAAACTTGATTTCCAGCCTATAAACTTTGCGACTTTTTTTTCCCAAAAAGGGGAAGTCGAGCAAAATTATTGTGAAGTCGAGCAAAACTTCAAACTTGAGTCGAGCAAAAAAAAAGTCATGCAGTCGAGCGGTCTATATTTGAATTTTTTTTACCACAGTTTACAGAGTGTATAAAAAATTTCTCTTGGTTTATATAAGTCATTGGCCATTTTTGTTACCTCAATATCGATGAACACTTATGCTCTTTCGAGGTAGATGGAGGAAATCGATACACAGTTTTTGTATGGGAACGGAGAACGTTGCAATAGGTCAAACGGGTAAATTGTTATTATTATTACTTTTTATCTATAACGGATAGTAGCTGATCGCCTTCAACTCGTGGGTTTGCGAAAAAAGAATCCAAAGTTCCATAGATCATTGAGGTAAATGATTATGATGTTGTTGGTGCTGCCGAGGACCACGTCTATTGTGATTTGATGTGAACTAGAATATCTTCATTAAAAAGAAAGCGAGTTTTAGAACGAGTTAAAAGAGGTAACAGCGACGACACCGGTGCTAAATGTATTTTGATAGTGACAAGAAAAGGACAACGACCATTCTTTTTTAGCTGTTCAAATTAAAAAAAAAAAAAAAAAAAAAAAAAAAAAAAAAAAAAAAAAACACCAACAACAACAACAACAACCAACATCACTAATAAAATGGATTTACCCAAAGAAAGATGGGTAACAGAAGAGGATGTGGTGAAAGAATTTCAGCACATTTTCTTTTGTCCATTTTATCACCGATATTGCCTTTTATATAAAACTGATCGAAATACATTTACCATTACCATCATCATTGTCACCTATTTTAATTTGATCTGAAACACGTTGTTTTAGTAAGATATTTGTAGAAAACTAGAATGGGAGGTTGAATAGTTTTACCGATTAAAACTTCGTTTTAAAACTATTAGATCGACTTACGTCTATCTATTTTGATGTATGGATATTGATAGTTAGATATGAATAAAATATAATACGAGTTAGAGAAAGAAAGCTAAAACCATGACACAAGTATTTATAGTGGTTCGGCTACAAGGTCACCTTCCTTGCCCTACTCCAATCCCCGAGTACCCAACTCGAGAGTTCGTAAACACTACACCAAAAGCTTTTTATCTTGGCGGAGAAGCCTTCACAACATCGCCTACAATTTATCCGGCACAAAGCTAGATACAGGGTTCTTCCACAAGGTAGAACCAAACCTACGTCGCCTACACTTTATCCGGTACAAGGCTAGATACTAGGTTCTTCCACAAGGTAGAACCAAACCTACATCGCTTAAACTTTATCCGGTACAAAGCTAAATACCGAGTTCCTTTACAATGGAGGAACCAAGCCCAACACCACTAACTACCATAACACATGTATGATATACGAAGAGGAATCAACTACAAAAATCACTTTAGTGGTCTTGAGGTGATGACGAAGCGTAGCAACCCATGTCTTCAAGTTTGCAAGTCTTCTATGCAAAACGTCGTGATCTCGCCTTTAAGAGGAACCTAGAGAATCACTAAGAAAAAAGATACATGGATGATCCTAAGATCTGAAGTTAGATAAGCAAATATGCAAAGAGAATATGTGTGTATGAGTGGTGAAAAGAAATGAGGAAATGGCTCACTATTTATAGAAAAATAGTGCTCTGATCAGCCGGATCCATCGGAACCCTTCCAAGAGGGATCCGGCCAGTATAATCCAAGGGATCCGGCAACTGTGTCAGTCTAGTCTAGATTTTGGATTACAATTCTGGGTTATGGGTTATGGACTATGGGTCATGGGTACCAAACATGATGTCATGCATGATGCAAAGAATACTTTGGGTTATGTGATATGGACTTTGCGTCATGGGTCATGGACTTTACCCATTTTGATGCCATGCATGATGTAATGCACATGGGCCATGGGTTATGGGTCATGGGTCATGGGTTTTGGGTTATGGATAGTCCAAACTATTTACTTACATGTTTATTCAGATTTTAACTATGTATTTTTATAAAAGTATAAGTAACAAATGTTACTTATTAATTGTTTTATAAAAATGGTTTTTGCTTTGTATAAACTATTTAACTAGACATGTTTGATGGTTTATTTGTTTAGTGAAATTAGTTAGAAAACTATTGGCTAAAAAACTTGCGTATTTTATTAATCACGTTAAAATGATTTTACGATTGTTATCAACAAGACATAAAAAGATCGTAAGATATAAATAAACTTTTTTACGGTTTATTTGTATTAACAATATCCTCTTTTTGTTGATGACATAACATAAAATTATTTTAAGTAAAAATAAAATTTGTAAATTTTTGAATTAAGTTTTTACTCTTTTCTCTCCCTTTTTGTTGAAACAAAAAGAGTGTCGAAAAGAAACTAACCCGAATGAGATGAGATAAAGATAAAGAGAACGTTAAATAAAATGACAAAGGTTATTTGCAAAGTTCTCCCTTGACGAATGCTCCCCCTTGGTGAGGGCGTCAAGTAATTTGGAGAACTTTAGAATGGAGTATTGCTAAATAGCAATGCTTTCGTTTGACGAAAGCTCCCCCTTATTGAGAGCGTCAAGTACTCCAAGTGAATTTTGAAAATCTACAAAACAATGGTTAGAATACAAGCATATAGTATGAAATATTGCAAAAAAAAATCTGAAATATGTCTTAAAATTATTTCTGAGCACCCAGATCCGCCGGATCCATTTCTAAATGGATCCGCCAGTTACAAACTCAGAGATCTGGTTATTTGCAGTGTAATGCATGATAGACCATAAAAGAGAGTAACAAGCACAATAATATGGTTAAGAAAAACACATAGCATAGACAAGTAGATTCATGTAATAAAACAAAAGGAATGGTACAACCATGACCAATCTCTAAAACAAGGAACATGATCTAACATTTACGAAATCTTAATGCAACAACTAAAAACTAGACTAAAACTAAAGAAGAAAGGGGTGATCACTTGTGCTTGCTTCTTCCTGATGTTTTTACGGATGATTGGGTTTTTTGATACTATCTAAAAGTTCAAGGATGTGGTTAAATATGAACCAAGGTTTGAATGTGTTGACAATGGTTGCAAGTGTCTCCATGGTTTGGTTGTTGTGAGGGAACTTCAATCCATATAGATTGATTATGAGTGAAGAATGTGTTTGGTGGAGATAAGTTTGGTAGAGGCAAGTGTGATTTTGAGGGAAGCAAGTGTGATGGTTGTGGATGCACGATTGATGTTGGTGGATGCATGTTTATTGGCGGAGGAGGCAATGATGTGTCTATGGTGTCGGGTAATGAGGGTTGTTGTGTATTCATTCTTTCAATGAATGAGAATGTAGGTAATGGTTGAGGATTAGTATGTCTAGCAGGCAAGTCCTCGAAACAGTTCATGAATGGTGAAGAATGAGGTGTAGTAAAGGATAGTTGTCAAGGTTGAATGGGAGAAACTCGTGTTGGTTGACTAGATGGAAGAGGAGTTGGTTCAATAGGTGGAATAGGAGTTGGTTGAATAGGTGCACATGGTGGTGATGGTTCAATAGGATCAAGTTGTGGTGATGGTTCAATAGGGGCAAGTTGTGGTGGTGTTGGTTCAATAGAAGGTGGAGTTTAGATGTAGTTAGGTGAAGGTTTCTTAATGGGTGAAGACTTGGTTGATGAGATTTAATAAACAATGTGGGCGGTTTTTCTAAGAGGGCTTCTAGTTGAGGAATGAGCACTAGGTACTTTAGTCATGGTGAGAGGTGTTTAGTAAATGAAGTTTCAGCTGAGAAAGATGATGTTGAGGTGTAGGATTGAAGTACAAACACAAGTGGTTCAAAAAGTGAAGGATCATGCAAGGAAATTAAATGCCTAATCTAATAAGATCCTTTAAATTGCAATCATTTGCATGCATAAAGGTCAACTAACTGAATTACAAGCTTCTAGGAGGATTATTAAAGAAGGTGTTGAGTGTTGGAGTGCATAAAGTGTGTTTTAAATGCATAAAATCGTTTTTAAGTACTTTTGTTTGCCCGAATCTACCGGATCCATCCCGAAAGGAATCTGGATAGCTTCGGCTAATGAATCCGGCTATCTGAGCCAGAAAATTAGAGAAATGGTTAAGAATTTAAGAGCTCTAGCCTATATAGGTTGATGTTATTATTGGAAGGAAGTGTCTTTCATGGTGGAATGCCTGAGACCTTAAAAATAATGATGAAAAATAACTAATGATGGGATTTATAGAGGAATGGGAACTAAAGGAGGCTAATAAATGACCAAGGATGATTCTAGTTGGCTTAGGAAGTGATTATCAGAGATAAGAATGACCAAGGATGATTCTATAGAGGAATGGGAACTAAAGGAGGCTAATATATATATACGTATACATATACATATATATATATATATTATATATATATATATATATATATATATATATATATATATATAATATATATATATATATAATATATATATATATATATATATATATATATAGTATATATATATATATATATGTATATATATATATATATACGTATATATATATATATATATATACGTATATATATATATATATATACGTATATATATATACGTATATATATATATATATATAATATATATATAATATATATAATATATATATTATATATATATATATATATATATATATATATATATATATATATATATATATATAAGTTTTGTGCATTTTGGGGTTAATGTGGGTAAAGGAGATTTGTGATAAATGTAAATAATATGAGAACAAGTTAAGTAAGGTAAGGAAAAGAAGGTGTAAGCACCGGAGCGGAAAAATGGTGAGTATATGAGGAATGATATATCAAAAACATCTTAGAAGGATCCTAAGTCATGCATAAGAGAATATGGAATAGATTGAGACTGAGGAAACCTTAGATATGAGTAGAAGGAGATAGAGAACTAATCTAATAAGGTCAAGGAGGTGAGAGCTAGGTAGCAGAATAGAAAACAAGGGTCTGTGCAGCTGGTTCCTTCGGATCCATTTCAAAATGAATCCAGCTAGTTATATCAAAGGGATTCGACTTCTGAGAACTAAATTAACACAGTGAGTGCACTAAGAGTCTAGCACTCAACAAAACTCAAAACTAATTATCATAATAGTCAGTACCAGTCATTTCAAGTATATAACGTAAGTAAGAGCAAGAAAGGCAAACAATTAGTAAATCAAACAAGGTTAAATCCAAAATTTGATATTTGATCAAATATGGTAAAATTTCCTAGACATAAGTAATATGACTACTCAACAAAATAAGTATTCAAAGTATCATAAGTTCAGTACCACAAAATACAAGCATAGCAAGTTTAAAGACAAAATACCATAATTGTTTAAACGTTAACAATACATGACCAAGTCACAATTTTCATTGTCACTCTCTTCACTATATCATGAGTGACTTGAGTAAATTTTTGTTTCTTCACTAATCGTTATCGCTTGTTGGATCATCAAAGAGTGCATAGTTGGTGGCCGATTCGGGAATAAGAAAGGATGATATATGTGACTCATTCAAGGGTTCCATCACTCTATCGACAAGTGAATATTGAGGACCTTGAAGATATGGGTGAACATGCATGAAGTGATGATAGAGATGAGTTAGGAACATCCCATAGGGTATTAGCTTGTGTTTAGCACCCTTGAGATGTACGATTCGCTTAGCGAAGAAGTAAGCAAGATTGTACGGTTGTTGATTTAGAATGTAATAAAGCATGTGAGCACAACATGCCGGTAGATACTCACGATCTCTTACTAGACTCAAGACGTTTTCTTGTAAAATAACAGCCATGGGTTGTAGAAAATAACGAAGTTCAAGCATACGTATTTTGTGAGGACGGTTGACACATGGTGAATTACAAAGAAGGTTAGTTAATTCCTCTGAAGAGGGAATGTACGAATAATATGGACCGTTCTCCTTTCGATTGTTGAGGAGAGAGTTTAGAGTAAATTCGTCCTTATAGGCATATTGCCCATGATTCGGAAATCCAAGGATTTGAGCGAATTGTTCAAGGGGCAAGAGAAACTTGTAGTTTTGTATCCAAAACCAAAGAGAGAAAGATTGATCCTCGTTACGTATGAGTTCAATTTGACGAAAGAATTCTAACACGAAAAGTGGATAATTTTTTTCATTAATAGTAAGTAGACACTCAAAGCCTATGGTTCGAAAGGCTCTGTTAATTTCTTCCTGAAAGACTAAGGAGGTGTCGACAATCCGACCTTCATGAAGATAACGTGACTCAAGGTTTTTGAAGCCATGAACAAATTCTCTAGGTGTGTAAGGTTCTAATGAAATATTTGGAATGTCGATGTTGGTTAAATGATGATCAAAGTCATATATGCGTGGCATATTGAGACCTATACAAGAAGATCGAAAAATAATAATAATGAATATATATTTATATTATGATAAAATCAATTCATAGCAAACATGTGTCTAGTGTGTGAATGTTTTTTTTGAAATAGGTAAGTTCTAGGGAAATGGATGTCTTATGTAGATATACTCTTTATGTTGGGTCCATTCAGTACCCAAGCATCATGACAACAAGGATTTGAATACAAATTAGCCCAAGTGTTAATCAACCGTGAACGCTCTCAGGTCACTGAGTGAACAGTCACTCAGTGAGTTATCTTCAGGATGCTTAGGACGAGTCTAAGAAGAAAGATTCACCATTCAGTGAGGCGGAACTCCCTGAGTGTTACTTAAGCCGAAGAAGAAGATAATGGGTTCAGTGAGTGATGACAATAACTCACTGAACCCCAGTCTCCTCAACAACAATTATAATTGAAGACTAAAGACTGAAGACGAATACTAAAGAATTTGAAGTCTGAAAGAAAGGCGGGAAAAGGCTGGAAGAGTTTGAAAAGATAAGGAGAAGTCCTTATCAGGCCAAAGTCAAACTTTCCCTGAAAGGCTTGAGAACAAGAGCAATGTCATCACTGTCATTCGGAAAGCAGTATTAACCTATTCCCAATATAGATTCTTGTAACAGTGACAAAATACTGTTGTATTTTGTCCTGACTAGCTAGGTCATTCTGTTTGTCTTTTTAGTCATGGGTGCTCTTTTATATTTGTGTATAAATAGGATCATAAGGGAGAAAAGTGGATAAGTTTTGTGCATTAAAAGCTTAGACTTTCACAAAACCACTTTTCTCCCCCAAAGAGCAACCTAGTCCCTGAGATAGCTCAGTGGTTCATTCATTGTTGCCACTCAAGCATAGCTTGAGTTTAGTGAGGAGAACATACCATACCTTGTCGTTTCAATCCCAAGTGTTATTTCCGCTAACACTTGGGTATAGATTCTTTTGATTAATTTCTAATAAGAATTTAAACGTTGAAAAACTTGTGTTTTATCTTTTACGTTTTTACTTATTTGTTTAAATTAATCAATACATTAAATCAGTCATGGAACACAATTAGATTAACTTTGTAGTTATTTCTACTTGTGTAACGGGAACAACAAGTGGTATCAGAGCCTCTGGTTTGTAAAATCTTTTAAAAAAACTAAAGAGTGCTCAAAAGGTTTTTAAAATCAAGATCCTACTATGGCTGATATTAATGTACCCCAGCTCATCGATAAAAAGGGAGGAAGCTATTCAGCCGTTGCTCCCAGACTTGAAGCTGGAAAATTTAGTAAGTGGAAAAAGCATATGCTTTGCTACTTGACTGGTATGGAACCATACTACATCACTTGTATCAATGAAGGTCCTTATGTCCCTAAGACTGCTGAAGGGTTACCTAAACCTGAAGCTCAACGGACCATTGATGAGAGAAGGGTGGTCAATCAAGACTAGCACCTGAAAAGCATCATTGTATCTTGTCTTCCTGACGATACAATGGAATCAGTAATTAACTGTACAACAGCCAAACAAACTTGGCTTGAATTGGTTCATAGCTTTGAAGGTCCCTCAGATACCAAGGAAAACAAGATCATGGACCTGAAACTTGAGTATAACACTTTCAGGGCAAAAGACTCTGAAAGTCTCTCTCAGACCTATACCAGATACAAAACCCTGATAAATGAATTATCAAATGATAGTGTAGTTTTGTCTAAGCATGAGATCAGTGTTGGCTTTGTCAACAGTCTCCCTGAGAAGTGGTTAAACTTCTCTCAAGGCCTCAGGAATGCTAACCACATTTAGACCCTTGAGCTCCCTGAGATCTATGGAAAGTTTGTCTATGAGAACAACTTAATCTCTAGGAGATACCCAGACTCAAAGACAACTCTTGAGACCAAAAAGGCCCTGACTACCTCACCCATATCAACTGCCTTTTATTCTAATGGTGTTATGCAGGATTTTCAAGAGGATTCTGATGATAAGGTTGATGAAAGAACTAGTGAGGAGCACCTAAATGATTTACATTTAGAATTTCAAGAAAGGGCATTCCTTGCTAATTTCAAATGTTTTATCAAAAGAAATCAGTCAAACTTTTCAAAAGCTAAAGCAAATGAGACCACTGAATGTTTCAAATGTGGTAAAAAGGGTCATTTTGCTAAAGACTGTTTTTCAAAAACAACCTCAGAACCCTCTTATAAATTTTCTAGAAACAGTTCTTTTTCAGGAACTAGCAAGTTTCAACCTAAAATGCTTCAGTCTACCCAACATTTTCAAAACAATACTGTTCGAAAGGGTCAAAAAGATTTTGAAGCAAAATATAGAAAAGCTAAGGCTAAACTTGCTCTCCTTGAGGCCAATCCCTCAATGTCTCAGGCTGCTCAAACTTCCAAACCTGTTCAAGCAAAGAACAAGGTTCTAGTAGCTGAAGCCTATGACTGGGATGAAGAAGAGGTCTCCTCAGATGATGAAGAAGTTAGAGTCAGCGCACTGATGGCACTTTCAGATAGTGATCAGCTGGCAGTTGGAAAAAGCCATGCAAGAAATGGAGAGTGGGTCAACATAACCATGAAAAAGGTAAATATTTTACTTTCTATGGATGATGATTCTGATTGGCAGTCTTATATGAATGACATTAATGTAGATCTTAAGTATGTTGAAGAACAAAGGCTTAATTTGCTTTCAAAATATAACAATCTTGTTCTAGAATTGAATAAGTGTAGAGATGAACTGCTTGTCTTAAAACAAGCCAAGCTAGAAGTTGTTACACTTCAAATTCAAAATACTGAGATTTTGAAACAAAATCAAGCTCTTCAAAATGAACTTAACAAAGAAAAGGCTGTCATAGAAAGCTGAACTAAAAAGAATCCTAAAGTCTATGAAATTGTGTCTCTTATTCCTAGTGCTAACAAGAAATTCATAGGAGAAGACCAACTAACTGAATTCCCCAGTGAGAGTCATAGTGAAAAGGCTTTTATTCCAGTTGGCATATCTTTTGACCAAGAGATGATACCCAAGTCTAGTGACTGGATTGTCAGAAATAACCCAGTCAGTAAGTTGCCTAACTTTGAGACTGGAAAAATCTTGGAACCTGAAAGTCAGGCTATAAAAGATATGCTTGGACTCACTGACAAACCCAGTAGTACTGAGTCTGTCAACGAGTCTGAATCAGAATCACAAGCACCACTCCCACCTCTGAAAGTCCTTCAGGGAGTTGCACCTTGTTCAGACCTTACACCATTAGTCTACTCTCAGCATTCTCCAAAGGAGAAGTCAGGAATGGGAAAAACCATCCTGAAAAGGCAAACACTTGAAGTCTCAGTTTCTACTGATGATTCAACAACTTCAGTCCCTTCTGAAGTAAAAACTGAAAGCCCTGACTCAAAGTATGATCAGTTGGCTGAGCTTGTCAGGAAGCTGAGTGAGAAGATTGAATCTTCTGAGAAACCTCAATCTAAATTGAAGGAACCCAAATCAGCTTCCTCAAGCATCACCAAACCAAAACCTTCCAAACCTCAGCAAAGGTGTGAGCAGTGTGGCTATACTAATCATTCCACTGATGATTGCTATAGAATCCTTTTTTGCATGATATGCAAAAAGGAAGATCACAGGACTTCTGATCACCAGTCTTACACAGCCACATCCAAAATTGCAAACTTTAAAGTACAAGATTTTAAGTATTCCTCTGATTATAAGCAGAAACAGAAACAAAAGGCTAAGCCTTTTTCACCTTGCCCACATTGTGGCTTCAATGACCACCTTCCTGAGGATTGCCTAATTGACACAAGTTGTGACATATGTGGAGATCCCAATCATGACACCTCAGGACATGAGAAGGTCATTCAGACCAGAAGAGGAATCACCAAGTCATCCTCTCAGTCTACTGAGTCCACTTTTGCAATCAAATGCAAAATCTGTGAAAGCACAGTCCATTCAACCACTGACCATGCATCAATTGTTTCTTTTAAAAAGGCCATTAAGGCCAAGCCCTCCAAGAAGAGGGGTCCTAGAAAGAACTAACTCAGTTTATCATTTGTGCAGAGACATGCCAGGGAGCCAGTTTGGCATCTAGATAGTGGATCTTCAAGGAGCATGACTGGTATGAAAGAGTATCTGCACAAATATGTAGAAGAACCAGGACCCAAGGTGGTATTTGCTGACAATTCATCATGTCTCACTGAAGGTTATGGTTCAGTAAACTGTAGTGGTATAGTCTTTACTAGGATAGCTTATGTCAATGGTCTTAAGTACAATTTAATCAGTGTCAGTCAACTATGTGATGCAAAATACATAGTTCAGTTTGATGATAAGCAAGGTACCATCTTCAATACAAATAAGGAAGTCGTCCTTATTGCACCAAGAAGACAAGATGTTTATGTGTTAGACATGTCTACTCTAACTCTGAATGGAACTTGTCTCTTTGCTAAGGCCACTGAAACCCTCAACTGGCTTTGGCATAAGAGACTCTCCCATCTGAACTTCAAAAACATAAACAATCTTGTCAAACAAAACAAGATCCTTGGCTTACCATCACTTGTGTTTTCAAAGGATAAACCTTACTCTGCCTGTGAAAAAGGTAAACATCATAGAGCATCCTTTAAAACCAAAACAAATTTCTCCATCAGAAGCTGCCTTCATCTACTCCATATGGATCTCTTTGGGCTCATCAGTCCTAGATCCATTAACCATGAGAAGTATACTCTGGTCATAGTGGATGAATACTCAAGATATACTTGGGTTTACTTCCTGACCAAAAAGAGTCAGGCAGCTGGAACAATCATGTCCTTTGTCAGGAACATTGAAAACCAAAATGACATCAAAGTCAAACAAATCAGGACTGACAATGGGACAGAGTTCAGAAACCATGAACTTGAATGTTTCTGTGATGAGAAAGGAATCTCTCAGAACTTCTCCTCTCTTTATGTGGAACGAGATTTGTATGTTCTTGATTGAGATATTTATGTATTGAATGTGTTTAGCATGCGGAATCTACTACAACACACTTAAAAGAACACAAGGTGGTGAGTTTATGTAAACGTGAGAATGCAATGAACAAATAACACAACTTTGGTTTAACACAATACGATTCAATATTATTGATGAAATAATACGGATGATCTAAATATCACCGGGATTACAAAGTAATCTTGAATCTAAGATTGTAAAAAGGATTTGTGATTTGAAGTAACTAAGTTACTTGAGAGATAGTTTGGTTTTGGTTATTGGTTGTGTGAGATGCATGCATGAAGAAGTGACTAAGATATCCTTTTCTAAGACAAGGATATCTTATTACATGTTGTCAAGTGGAAGAGTATTATACTATTACTTTGACTATATTGGCGCCTACAATTAAATACAACTACCAATGTACAACTCTGATATATTCTTCTGTCACCACAGAAGACTAATCTACTTCTACTTTACGTATAACAATGTACAAAGACTAATAATTCAACTAAATATCTATTACAAAATATCTAATCGACTTGACATAAGCTTGGCAGGCTCTTCATCAATCAGCAGTACCTTCTACCCAGAAGGTACTGGTAGAACATCTTCGTACTCTACAAAATCAACTAGCAGGCTCTTCAACATCTTGGCAGGCTCTTTGACTTTGATCATTTTATTCCCAACAATCCTCCCCTAAACTTGTTATTTCCATTAAAATACACAAGTTTCTGATGAATAAAATACATACCTTGAGAATTTGAGGGAACTATTCCAAAAACCTTTACTTTCTATCCTTCCTTTTTCTTTCACATTGTTCAAATATGCTCCTTAGCAAACTTTGAACAATTTCTGAGTTCTCATCATCTTTGTCACACATTAATCTCTTGGAGATCATAGTTGAGAGCACTTCATAACTAAGTGGATACTCTTTCTCAGCCAACATGAAGAGTTCAATCCCACTTGATGTGTACAAATGATGAATACTGCAATGACTTAGGAATTCCCAGGTTGTAGTGGGATCATAATATGGAAACTTTCAATAATAATCTTTGGGATCAGGATCATACATCCTATTGAATTCAACCCATAATTCCTATTCCTTAACATCATTGCTAGAATTTGTGGCTAGCCTAATCTGCACTAGATTCCACAATTCTTCTAAATCTGCTCTGTCAGATGCTCTAACTAGATTTTCAAAATTCTTAAAGATAGTAGACTGTCCCCCAACCCTTGATATTTTCCATGACTTACCAAATCTATCATGGTGTATTTCCCAATCAATTATAGGGTGTCTAGACCTAATTGGATCAGCATGTATGATAGTAGGCAAAGTAATCAACATTTTACTTACTTGCTCTGTGTCCAATTTTGCTACTTCTTTCTTCTGAGCATTTTCCTTCTTCTTTGAAGACCTTTCTTGTGTGTGTTCAGGAGGAGTGCAGTGGTTCTTCTTGTAGGCTTCAATGTATAGATGCTGCAACTCATCAAATGATTTTCCTTTGAGTTGATGATCCTTCCAATTTGCAGACCTTTTCAGATATAACCTGAAGAATTTCATCTGCTCTTTCTGATCATGTGGCAGTTTAAACCCTTTCTCCTTATATTGCATGATCTGCTGAAATACATCATTTAAGGCTTCTTCTCTATACTTTTTGGTGATGAATTCTTCAAGCTTGGCTGTCTTCTCTTCTACACTGAGAGACTTATCATCCACATACACAAAAGCTTGACCTCTTACAATTGGATCAATAGAGATAATCCATTGTAGTTGTGCATCAAATATTTGTGCAGCTTGAGAATCAAGAAGAGCTTGAGCAGCATCTTCAGCATCTTTCTGCTCTTTCATTACTTCAAGCATTCTTGAAGCTTCAAGTGCTTTTAGTTCTTCTTCATGAACCCTTTTGGCCTCTTCTTCTCCTAAAGCCATCTGAATTTGCTGAGTTCTTTTCAACTTCTTGGATTTTGGCTCATCTTCAATCAGAATACTTTTGCCCTTATCCTTTGGAGTTTGATCTTGTGATGGAGCAGAAGATTGCTCATCAGCAATTAAAACCCTCTTTCTCTTATAGACTTTCTCAGCAGACCCTTTATACCCCATAGCCAATAGCCTTTCTCTCCTAGCAGGCTCTTCTTCTGGCCTAGCAGGCTCTTGCCCTGCTCCAATAGGCTCTTCATCATAAACTTGAGTTCCATCATGGAATTCAAATTGAGCCTCTTCCTCATCTTCAGAACTATCCTTCTCCCCTTTTTGGAAGAGTGACCTATCCTATCATCATCTGACTTTGAAGAACTAGATAAAACAGTCTTTGCAGATCTTTTACCCTTTAACTTCTTCACTTCACCCTCCAATTTCTTTACCCTCTTGACCAATTTGATGTTGATCTTAGAAAACTTCTTGCTTTGACTTTTAAGAGCATTCTCTAAGAACTTCACCTTGTCTTTCAGTTCTTGCATTGTCTGAGGTGAGTGGGTTTGTGATACATGATGTGATGATGTTGGTGGTGTTGGTGATGGTACTGGAGATGGTATTGGTGTTGTTTGATGTGTTGGTGAAATGTAACCATGTGAAGAACTAGATGATTGTGTTTCAGCTGATGGTGTTGGTTCTTCTGGATGTTGTAGCAACATTTCATCAAAAAGTGGTATTTCTTCCCCTCTAAAACCAATTCTCATATTTGAAAATACTTTGTGAGAAAGTTTAGGTGTGTCATAAATTGAGTCTGTGGGAAGTAACAAATGTTTTAATTTTGTAATGATGCATCCAATAAATCTTGGATACATCAAAAACTTTGTTTTACTTTTCACATTGTTAATCAACCCTTCAAAAATATATTTAGAAAAATTGTATTTTCTGTTTGTAGCTAAGCAAATGAGAGTAGAAGCCATGTTTCCACTAAATTGCTCCCAAGAGGTTTTCTTCTGGCTCAAACAGTGAAGGATTGTGTGAATCAAAAATCTCCATTGTGGAGTAAGATGCTTTTTCAGAAAAGTGAGTTTGTTAGACTCAGCATGATACCCCATTCTTTGTAAATTTTCAAAAATTTCAGTATCTGGTAACTGACTAATACCATCAGAATCATCCAAATGAAGATGTCTTCTTATGGATGACTCAGTAAGAGTCAAATGTTTACCATCAACTTTGGCCTTAATTCTTTGTTCCCCATTTTCAGAAGTTTTAATTTTAGCAGATTGCCAAAATTGTAAAATTTGATTTTCATAAATAGTGGGATTGACTAGCAAAGCAAACCTGATGTAGGAGTTGTTTAAAAAGTCCACTACTTGATGAAATGAGGCATTATCCTCTGACTTCTCCAAAAATGCTAACTGATTGTGACGTTGGACAAAATCTAGAACAACTGTGGAAGCCATAATGAAAATTTTGAATATGGTGGTGGGATTTGTTGGTAGTACTGGTAGAAGATGAAAGATGTATGTGAATTATGATAATGACTGATGAAAGAAGATATGAGAGAATTACTTTTAACCGACAATAAGAAAGATTATAATAAGTAAATGAAAAGGCGGTTAAAAAGATCTTTTATATGTGAAATATAATATAATTTAATCATCAATAATTTACATAACTACCACAACGGCTAATTTTAACTACCAGGCCTAATGGCTAAAACTTTTTCTGACAGGTTCAACGGCTATATAGCAGTACCTTTTTATCCTAGCAGTACCAATTTTGAACTACCAGTACCTTTGAAAGTTTTATAAAAATCCCTTATAGTTTTTAGCAAACTACCAGCTATCAACGGATTTGAGTTGTCTTTACCAAAAGCCGTTTGCTTAAGGACTAGCTAACTATTTACAATTAAGTATGGTTAGTTAACAACCATATAGTTTTTGGTAAACTATCAACCATCAACGGATTTGAGTTGTCTTTACCAAAAGCCGTTTGCTTATGGACTAGCCAACTCTTAAGTTTGTAAAAACTTGGTGAGCTGAATACCAAAAGCCATATTGGCCTAAAGATGGTGCAATTTCCTTGGATGGAGGAAATTTAAAAAAAAGGCAATGATGCTGTGTATCTTGGATGATTGGTTCAACAAGTGAAATCATCTAATGTCATGCCTTTGAGTTGAAACTTTTCTTAGTTTGATCTAGATAGAACTTTCTCCTTGAGAAATGCTTCATCCCTTCTAGATATGTGAGCTAACTCTCTCTTTTTCAACTCTGCATCATCTTGTATGCTCTTGTCTTTCCTTTCATTAATTGGTTTTTCTTCCATTCTGGGCTATCAATTCCTCCCCTGAGATTGTTATCTCTCCTGAAATGAATATAACTTTTGTTGCTCCTTTCTGTTTGGAAGAACTCTTGTTTTGTTATCAACCTGAAATGTGTTAGTTGCAAACCAAAAGAACAAAATGTTCTACCAGTATTTTAAACATTCAAGCCTTTATATGAACAAAACATAGCAATTTTATATCAGCAGGACCAATTATGAATTAACAGGACCTTTTGACTAACTAGCAGTACCATGTTTAAAATCCAATACCAGTTAATTTTATGAACAAAAACATATGATTTTCAAAGATTTATCATTCCAATACCTCCTACAAGATATTTGAATCTACCTAAATCAAAAGCTTTGGTGAGAAGGTCTGCATAATTCTTTTCAGAATCAATTTTAACTACTTGAATTAACCTCTTCTCATTGCAATCCCTTATGAAATGGTGTCTGATTTCAATATGTTTTGTTTTTGAGTGTTGAACTGGGTTTTTAATGATACAAATAGTACTGCTATTGTCAATATAAATAATGGTGTTAAGAAAATTGTACCCATAGTCAAGCATTTGATTTTGGATCCAAAGAACTTGCCCACAACAACTTGCACTAGCAACATATTCTGCTTCAGTTGTAGAATTGGCCACCATTGTTTGTTTCTTGCATTGCCAAGAGATTAGTCTGCAACCAAGAAATTGACATCCACCAGTTGTGGATTTTCTGTGTAGAGTTGCACCAGCATAGTCACTATCCGAATAAGCCACCAATTCAAAAGATGATTCCCTTGGATACCAAAGACCCAACCTAGGTTGACCCTTAAGATATCCAAAGATTCTTTTGACTGCTGTGAGATGAGAGATCTTGGGATGTATTTGAAACCTTGCACACACACATACTGAGAACATGATGTCTGGTCTTGATGATGTAAGATACATCAAGGACCCAATCATTGATCTATAATTGTGCAAATCCATATCTTCTCCTTCAGCATCCTTGAGTAGCCCTTTGTCTGGATCCATTGGTGTACTTGCAACCTTAGAATCAGCAAAATTGAATTTCCTTAGGATCTCTGCTACATACTTATCTTGGCTGATAAATATGCCTTCTTTGGATTGTTTCACTTGGAGACCCAAAAAGAAAGTAAGTTCCCCCATGGAACTCATTTCAAACTTACTATGCATAAGTTTTTCAAATTGTACACACAAGTCTTGGTTTGTTGATCCAAAGATTATGTCATCAACATAAATTTGCACTAGCAAGATGTCTTTCTTTGTTCTTTTGATGAACAAAGTTGGATCAATCCTGCCTCTTTGGAATCCACTTTCTAGTAGAAAACAAGCCAATGTTTCATACCATGCCCTTGGAACTTGGTGTAGTCCATACAAAGCCTTGGTAACCTTGTAAACTTTGTCTGGATACTCAGCATCAATGAAGCCTGGAGGTTGAGACACATATACTGGTTCTTCAATCTCACCATATAAAAATGCACTCTTAACATCCATTTGATAGACAGTGAAGCCTATGAATGAAGCATAGGCCAAGAATAGCCTAATTGCTTCAAGTCTTGCAACTGGAGCAAACACTTCTTCATAATCTACCCCTTCTTCTTGAGTATATCCTTGTGCTACCAATCTAGCCTTGTTTCTGATCACTATACCCCTTTCATCTTTCTTGTTTCTGAACACCCATTTGGTTCCAATTGCCCTATGACCTCTGGGCAAATCAACCAATATCCAAACCTTCTGAATCTTGAATTGGAGAAGCTCTTCTTGCATTGCTTCCACCCAACTTGCATCATCTAAAGCTTTATTTATGTTTTTGGGTTCAGCCTGAGATAGAAAACATGAAAACAGGCATATATTGGAAGTATCATTCTTCTTTTCTTCATAAATAGAGGAGATAAACCCTTCTTCATCTGAAGATAAGACTTGAGATAAACCAACTTGAGATCTTGTTCTAACACCAGAAGTTATACTTCCAATCACATCATCAGTTGAGTGATCTTTGAGAATTCTAGTGTTTGGAGTTTTAGGAACTTCATATGTAGTTGGAAGATTGCTAATCCCAACTTCTTCTTGAAAAGAATCATCTATTTGAACATTCAATGGCTCAGCAGTACCAATACTTGAACTAGCAGGACCATCTGAAGAACTGGCAGTACCATTTTCATTAGCACCACTTTCTTGATTCTCTTGATTCTGAGTTCCTAGATCTTCTTCATTGCCTTCATTTGTTGTGTTTGAAGGTCCTTCTTGATTTGAAGATAGATCCATACTTTTCCAAATTGGCATCCAGATGTAATCTTGATCTTTAGGAGTTTCAACATTGTCTTCAAAACCTGCATTATCATTAGTATTTGTACCTGTAACAGGCACATAATTCATAGATTCTGAAAGCCTATCAACATCAAACATCCAATCTGGTCCAACTCCTTTCACATTTGTTAGTTTCTCTTGAAACTCTATGTGAAGATTCTCTTCTACTAGCCTAGTGCAAGTGTTAAACACTCTATAGGCCTTACTCTGCAAGGAATACCCTATCAAAAAGCCAACATCTGCTTTTCCATCAAATTTGCCTAAATGATCTTTGGTATTGAGAATAGTGACATGACAACCAAAAGGTCTCATAAAACTTAAAGATGGTTTTCTACCAAAGAAAAGTTCATAAGGTGTCTTTCTATGTGGCTTTGTCACAAGAACCCTGTTTTGTACATAACAAGCAGTACCAACTGCTTCAGCCCAAAATGAAATAGGTAACTTAGAGTCTACTAACATAGTTCTAGCAGCCTCTATAAGTGTTCTATTCTTCCTTTCTGCTACTCCATTTTGCTGAGGTGTTCTAGCTACACTAAACTCTCTTTTTATGCCTTTTTCCTTGCAAAAGTCATCCATTACTCTATTCTTAAACTCTGTCCCATTGTCACACCTGATGACCTTGACCTTCTTATCAGATTGGTTTTCTACCTCAGTGATATAGGTTTTAAGTATCTCACTAGTTTCATGTTTAGATCTTAAGAAGAAAACCCATGAAAATCTGCTATAGTCATCAGTAACAATCAGACAATATCTTTTTCCATTCAAGCTGCATACATTAGTAGGACCAAAGAGATCCATATGAAGCATATGTAAAGCCTGAGAAATAGAGTTTTGGGTCTTGGGCTTACAAGAAGCTCTATGTTGTTTGCCTTTTAGACAGTCAACACAAGTTTGGTCGTTTTGGAAAATCTTTTTGGGTAAACCTCTTACTAAATCATATTTTGCAATAGTGTTGATTGTTTTAAAGTTTACATGACCAAGCCTTCTATGCCAAAGTATAGATTCATCCAATGATGCTTTTGCTACCAAACAAGTTAAACCTTCCTTGGGATCAATGTTCTTTAAATTGACACTATACATATTGTTCCTTTTTGGAATTTTAAGAAGGATCTGACTCTCATCAGGCATCTTAAAATCAGAAGAAAGAACCATACATTCATTGTCAGTAAATAGAACATTGTTCTTTTTGTCACACATTTGTGAGACACTAAGAAGATTAAACTGAAGTTCTTTCACAAAATACACATTTTCAAAATCTAGTTTACTGGTTTTGATAGTACCTTTACCAGTGATCTTTCCTTTTATTCCTCCCCCAAAGGTAACATATCCTCCATCAAATGTTTTGAAGTCTGAGAGGAATGACATGTTGCCTGTCATGTGCCTTGAACATCCATTATCAACATATCCTTGATCTCCAATATCAGATGAATGTTCCTGCACATGAATAAACATATTAGTTTCCTTGGGGTACCCAAGCCATGACAGACTTAGGTTTGCCTCTTGCATCAATGAAGTCAAACCTTTTCAGGATTGTTGATGCACCTTTTGATTGGATTTGTTTCCAAATCCAACATGCTGAGGACTTAACAGCACCTTCCCTTTTAATCCATTGTGTGGTCTTTGGTCTATCAGTGCCAATTTTGGTAATACCAATCTTGGCAGTACCATTTGGTCTAGCAGGACCTTTGGTTTTTGGTGTCTAAATTTGTGTTTTGACTACAGATTTCTTTTGAATAGGACTCTTCTCAACTTTTGGTACACTTTTGAAAGTGTTTCTTGTACCCTTATCAGTTGGTTTTGCAATAACAGGCTTATTTTGTCTAACAGTATGTTTAACATTTGTGGTGTTAGACTTAACAAAACTTTTTCTGGGGTGAGTAACATTTGTTTTAGTCTTTGATTTACTCCCAGAAACCCATTTATTACAATAAGCATGAAGATGATTAAAGCTACCACAATAATAACAAGCCTTATTGAACATAACAAAGTCATCACCTAGTTGTTGTAACTTAAGGTTGTTCCAATTTCTTTGGCTTCCCCTAGGTTTGTTATAACAATTTTTACAACTTTCAACTGTTTTCAAAACAGCTGTAGCCTTAGCTTTAACTTCTACTTTCTTAGGACTGGTTGGTCCTACTTTGATTCCTTTGATAGGAATAGTCTTATCTTCATCATCATCAGATTCCCAATCCTCAATAATTAGGACATCTGGTCTCTTATCAGTGAGCACCTTAGAGAGTGGGACATTCTTAGCACTCTCAGAAGGTTCACTTATCACTACAGATTTAGCCAATGGTTTGTTCATGACTTCATGCACACCTGATTCAGCAAGATTTGATCCTGGAGGACAAGGGATTCCTCTATAAGGAGGTGGACATTCATTGTATCCTATCCCTGATTTTATTCTCTTATTCATCTGATTCTCTACTATGCTTCTAGTACACTCAGAAGGATTTTCCAATTTAGTAACAGTCAGTTGAATATTATCTCTAGCCAATGTCACTTTAGTGCACTCATTCCTTACCATTTCTATTTCTGAATCTTTCAAAAATATTTGTCTATTAAGAGCAGTTTTAGCATCAGAAAATGTGAGTTCATTTTCTCTATAGTGAATGATTTGTTTTTCTAGTTTGGCCATACCACACTGATGGTTAAATAATGTTTGTTGGGTTTTTCTGTGTTCTAGTACTTCTGTATCATAAGATTTTCTTATAATTTCTAATTCTTTAAGTAATTCACAATTGCTAGAACATTTGATAGTTTGTACCTCAGGAGTGGAGAATGCCATAAAAGCCAATTCATCAGAAGTTGACTCATCTTCACCCATGAAACTCCAATCAAAACCCATGCCATCAATAGCAACCATTGCTTTTGGCTCAGCAACTTCAACAACCTTACTCTTTCTTTCAAAGCTTCCTCTCTTCTCAAAGCTTTCTTTATTTCTGTTGTCAAACCCTCTACCCTTGTCATCCTGCTTCTTAGGTCTTCTACACTCTCTAGAGTAGTGACCTTTCATGTGGCAGTTGTAACACTCCACCTTTGACTTATCATAGCCAGCAGGCTCATTTCCATTTATCATTATCTTCTTGCCAGTCCTCATCATCAATTTTTTAGCTCTAATGCTTAAAAGTGAAAGTTGCCACTTTATGTCCATTTCTTCAAGATCATCAGGATGAATCTCTTGAATATCTTCAAATGTTAGTATGGACCCATTGTGTTGAGATGTGAGAAAAGCACACCCAATTGTTTCATCTAAAATGGATTTGGTACTACCAGAAGTACTAGCAGTACCAAAGGTTGTGTTGGCAGTACCTTCTTCTCTGCCACCTTTTTCTTCATTATCAACCTTTGTGATGCTTGGGGATGAAACAAAAGCCATATTTCCTGAACTTGACCCAGTAGTCTTCTTTACTTCATGTTCTACAATTTTGAAATTGTTGTAGAGATCATTGAGACTCATCTGGTCAATATCTGACTTGTTCTTCCAGACAATAACATGCATAGACCATTCTGAAGGTAAACTCCTAAGAAATTTAGAGTTTAGGTCTTCTTGAGTTATCATCACTTCATGGATGGCTAACTGACTTGCAAGCTTCTGAAGTCTATTGAACATACTGTCCAAAGACTCATTGGTTGTGGCTGTGAAGTTCTCAAATTGTTGTTTGAGAAGTGTTTTCTGTGTTTTCTTGGTAGCATCATTACCACCAAACCTAGCCACAATAGCTTCAAAAAGGGTTTTGGCATCTTTGTATTTGTTAAAGATCAGAAGTTGATCATTTGGAATAGTCATCAGTAACATACTCCTTGCTTTTAGATCATTTCTCTTCTGAATCTTTTCATCTGCATTTGATGGTTGGTCTTGTATTCTTGTTACAAGAGCATCATTTACTGTTGTAGTGGTGATTTGGGGTTTAAATGAATTGCCTTGTTCAATGATCTCCCAAAGTGCATAGTCCTGCACTTGAAAGTATTGTTCAACCCTTAGTCTCCACATTTCAAACTCGTTTTGCTTAAGTAATGGAAGTTTAGCTGCAACATTTGTTTGAATATGTTCAACATCCATTTTTCTTTTAAATTAGTAAATATCAAGCCTAGCTCTGATACCACTTGTGGAACGGGTATGTTCTTGTTTGAGATATTTATGTATTGAATGTGTTTAGCATGCGGAATCTACTACAACACACTTAAAAGAACACAAGGTGGTGAGTTTATGTAAACGTGAGAATGCAATGAACAAATAACACAACTTTGGTTTAACACAATACGATTCAATATTATTGATGAAATAATACGGATGATCTAAATATCACCGGGATTACAAAGTAATCTTGAATCTAAGATTGTAAAAAGGATTTGTGATTTGAAGTAACTAAGTTACTTGAGAGATAGTTTGGTTTTGGTTATTGGTTGTGTGAGATGCATGCATGAAGAAGTGATTAAGATATCCTTTTATAAGACAAGGATATCTTATTACATGTTGTCAAGTGGAAGAGTATTATACTATTACTTTGACTATATTGGCGCCTACAATTAAATACAACTACCAATGTACAACTCTGATATATTCTTCTGTCACCACAGAAGACTAATCTACTTCTACTTTACGTATAACAATGTACAAAGACTAATAATTCAACTAAATATCTATTACAAAATATCTAATCGACTTGACATAAGCTTGGCAGGCTCTTCATCAACCAGCAGTACCTTCTACCCAGAAGGTACTGGTAGAACATCTTCGTACTCTACAAAATCAACTAGCAGGCTCTTCAACATCTTGGCAGGCTCTTTGACTTTGATCATTTTATTCCCAACACTTTACACACCTGAACAAAATGGTGTTGCTGAAAGGAAAAATAGAACCCTCATTGAGGCTGCCAGGACAATGCTAAATGGATCAGTCCTATCCAAACACTTTTGGACTGAAGCAGTCAAAACTGCCTGTTAAACACAAAACAGATCCATCATTTTCAAGAGACATAGCAAAACTCCTTATGAGTTATTCCAAGGAAGAATCCCTGACATCAGCTACTTTCATGTCTTTGGGTGTCCTGTGTTTATTCATAATCACAAGGACCACTTAGGGAAATTTGATGCTAAGGCTGATGATGGATACTTCCTAGGATATTCTCTAGTCTCAAAAGCCTTCATGGTGTCCAGTACAAGGAGACAACAGACTGAGGAAACATTCCATGTCACATTTGATGAGAGTTCTGAAGCAAACAGATTCTCAAACACCTCAGTGGAAGAGATAGGAATTGATGATTCATCACGATATCCTCCTGATGAATATCATCCTGAGAATAATCCTTCCACTCAATATCAAGCAGATGCTGATATCTCCTACTACATTGTCCCTCACAACCTTCCTCACCCAACCATCACTGAGTTTGTTGAAGCACAGACTAGTACTAATGCAATCAATCAGTCTGAACAAAGTGCTTAGGAACCAAACAATCTCAATGATCAACCAAGTCAGTTAGACACTCAAGATCCTGAAGATCATCAAGTGTCTGTACCAGAAGCAGACACCTCCACCCAATCAGGCCTCCATAAGTTCTAATCAGTATCCAAGACCTCAGGCCAGTTGGACTAGGTCTTAAGATATAGAACTTGTCAAGATTATTGGAGAGCCTACTGAAGGCATGCTTACTAGAAGCATGGCTGCTAAACTGAAAGCAGCCTCAACCAATGAATGCCTATTTGTGGACTTCATTTCCACAATTGAACCTAAAAGTGTCAAAGAAGCACTTAAACTTCCTAGTTAAGTTCAGGCCATGCATGATGAACTGGAACAATTTGACAGAAACAAGGAAATGACCTTGGTCAAATGTCCTCAGAATGTTTCAGTTATTGGCATGAAATGGGTGTTCAAAAACAAAACTGATGAAAATGGCATAGTCATTAAAAACAAGGCCAGACTTGTAGCCAAAGGCTATAATCAACAAGAAGGCATTGACTATGAAGAGACATTTGCACCAGTGGCAAGGATGGAAGCCATCAGGATCTTCCTTGCATTTACAACTTACATGAACTTCAAAGTGTACCAAATGGATGTAAAAAGTGCATTCTTAAATGGTTCATTGAAAGAAGATGTTTATGTTAAACAAGCTCCTGGATTTGAAAGCAGTGAGTTTCCTGACTATGTCTGCAAGCTTGACAAAGCCCTTTATGGACTGAAACAAGCTCCTAGGGCATGGTATGAAACTCTCTCAGCTTTCCTCATCCAAAACAAATTTGTCAGAGGCAAGATAGATAACACATTGTTTATCTATAGGACAAATGGTGATGTCATTCTTGTTCAAGTATATGTGGATGACATCATATTTAGCTCAACAAGTTATATACTTTGTAAACAGTTTGAAAAACTGATGGCAAAGAAATTTGAAATGAGCATGATGGGAGAACTCACTTACTTCCTTGGATTACAAATCAAGCAGACTGATAAGAGAACCTCTATCAGTCAAGAGAAGTACACCAGAAGCCTACTGAAAAAGTATGAGCTCAGTGACTGTGCATCAGTCAAAACTCTCATGGTTCCCCCAAACAACCTTGGTCCTGACCTTGCTGGTAAACCAGTCAGTCAAACTCTATTTAGAGGAATGATTGGGTCACTGATGTATCTAATAGCATCAAGGCCTGATATCTAATTCTCAGTCTGTTTGTGTGCCAGATATCAGTTTGACCCAAAAGAATCACATCTCACAGCTGTGAAAAGGATCCTCAGGTACCTAAAAGGTACTCCAAGTCTTGGATTGTGCTATCCTAAATGTTCAGGCTTTGATCTCAAGGGATACTCAGACTCTGATTATGCAGGCTGCAACATGGATAGAAAAAGCACCTCAGGCTCCTGCCAATTTCTTGGTGGAAAATTAGTCTGTTGGAGTGCTAAGAAGCAATAATCAGTTGCCTTGTCCTCAGCAGAAGCTGAATATGTTACAGCAGCTAGTTGTTGTGAAAATGTACTATGTATGAAAAGTCAACTCAGTGACTATGACATCCATTATAAGATGGTTCCCATCTTTTGTGATAACACAAGTGCAATTGCTATCTCAAACAACCCTGTTATTCATCAGAGAACCAAACATATTGATATCAGATATCATTTCATCAGGGACCATGTCATGAATGGTGACATTGAATTACACTTCATTCCCACTGAATATCAGCTAGCTGATATATTCACCAAACCATTGGATGAACCAACTTTCACAAGACTGAAAGCTGAATTGGGAATATTGGATATTGAGACTCAGTCCACTAATTGAATCCATCCAACTAATTGTAAATTCTGAATACCTCAGGTCCCTGACTCAATGTGTCTCTCAGTAAATAAGATCACTGAATAACCTTCCCTGATCCCCTCACACTTAATGAAACGTCATTCAGGGGCCTCAAGATGACATTCAATGCTATACTTAATGCTCTAAGTATTTAGTTAGTAAATGTCCGAGGTTGGTAACTGAATACCTATTTAATATAGGAATATATGTTGTTTTGCTTTCTGGCATCCACATCTTAGGCCCCCACTTCATCACCAAATATCCCACTTGGCATTTAATGCCTCCCCTCACACTCGATATCTTTTGATATTATTTGTGGTGATGTCACTCTGCAAATTACACTTTTTGCAGACGGCACAACTGTTCACCTCGATAGTTGCGCAAAACCTGGGAAAGTGGAAAGATGGCATTTAATGCGAACATGAAACGTTTAGACAAAACGGTTTTCAAAATTTTGAGAAAAATTCGCTTAGTGCCAAAACCACCTCACCTCTCCACTTCCCTATAAATATCCTCAAGAAAATAACACACACATGTTTTTAGAAATCTTAAATCAAACTCTTGCTTTTCTTTCAAAAACTTTTGTGTGTGTTCTTGACCTCTAAACTAAGACCATTTTTCTTGTAAAACCAAGACCTTTTTTAAATAGCTGCTTCTAGAGCTATAACCTGCGCCCCTAATGTGGAATTCCAACTAGAGGGCGTGGATTTAACCAAAAATAATGTCGTAGGAAATTTTGCCTACCCGGAAAAATTTTCGGCCTACAAGGATGTGGTAAAATACTTTCAAAACTGCTTCCTTTCTACGGCATTCACCTAGACACCCCCAGTCATATACCATGACTATCTAAGGGAGTTCTGGTGCACAGCAGTGGCCACAAGCCCTGATGTCATCAAGGACACCATCATCACGTTCTCAGTGAATAATGGGAGAAAGACCCTCTCCCTAGATTACCAAACCTTCATCAAAGCCACATGCCTTGATTTCACTAAGAACTTTGACCCTCAGCCCACTGAAGCTGAAGTAAAGGCCGTGTGAAAATGTAGAGGGGGGTGAATACGTTATCGTTTTAAAAACTTAAAACTTGTTGTATCAAATTTCCAATTTAGCTTGTTCAAATATGAAATATGTCAATTATAGTTTATGACTAGCATAAACTAAAACATGTTATCACACAAGTATAATCAACAAGTCACAACACAAGCAATCACATAATGTAAAAATTAAAGTAAAGCAGTAAGTAAAAGAAAGTGCAAACCAAACACGATGATTTATAGTAGTTCGGTCACGGAGCTCCTCTCCACCCTACTCCACTCCCCGAGTACCCAACTCGAGAGTTACTTCACTAGATCAACAAGCTTCCTTCTTGGCGGAGAAAACCTTACAGTCGTCGCTTACACTTTTTTCGGTACAAAGCTAAATACCGGGTTCTAGTTCGAGGTAGAACCAACCTAACATCGCTTATACAATTTCCGACACTAAGCTAGATGTCGAGTTCTTTTACAAGGGTATAACCACTCCCGTCATCGCTTATACTTTTTCCGACACTAAGCTAGACGTCGAGTTCTTTTACAAGGGTACAACCACTCCCGCGATATTTTATGGCCCAACATAGAAACCTTGTGTTTTATGGCACAAACACATAAACCATCTAATCTAGTTCGGTGAATAGATTGTGATGCAATGATGTTTACAACAATGATCCATGACATGAATGTCCAATGGATATGAATGCCTAAACTAAATGAACTTCTGTTGATAGGAAGCCTTCAATGGATAAAGATCACAAGCTCTCTAAACATGTTTTAATGGATCTTCATATATGTATGCATGTGGAATCTACATGAACTTCTTGAATAAGAAGTCTTCAAACATTGAGGATGTCAAGAGGACTTGAATCTTCATATGTTGGTATGCTTTGATGAATGTTGAATTCAAGATCTTCTAACCTTCTTGGTGGATCAGGAAGTATGTTATGCTTGTGATGGATGATGACTCATGATCTCTGAGCTTGCTTCACAGGATCATTACGAGTGTATGCTTACAACATAATGAAAGTTAGTAACATTATGATCATTATGGAAAGGGTGATTAATGTATGATTCTACATGGTTTACTACTGATCTAAATGTATGCAAAGGGTAGAGAGAATGTATGTTCTAGTGAGTTAACAATGGGTAAACAATGGGCTACTGTTTATAGGCAAATTGTAAAAACATCCCACGGATTTGGCGGACCAAAATCCTGGGGTCCGTCCCCTTTGCTGTTTGGTTCCGCCGGGACATGACAGCTAGATCTTAACATATCTTACCAAATCTTCCCAAGATCTTACACAATCCAATTCTTTGCTTGAAGATCTTTCCAAAATATTTACTAAATCTATAAGATATCCTAAATATATCCAAATGATGTATGCAATGATGTCATGAACATATTTCCATTTTAAGAATTAAAATGTAAATAATGTAAATGTATATATGCATGTAATATGTATATACTAGCTTAACTAATATATGTTTACCAAGATGTATCATGTTAGTTTGACACCTAAAGTGTACTTATTCTATTAATCTTAGGAAACATGATGTACAAGTAAAAGTACTTGTATATGCAGAATGTGAAATGAGGTTATAAGTAGAATGGTTAGCCTTTTGAAATACTTAATGACCTAGCCATATTTTAAACATTCTAAATGGTTTGTTAAGGGTTTGCTCATAATGCCACATAACAAACATGTACGAACCTGTGTTGTATCATACGAGGACTCGAGAGGTGTTGAATGTATGTTGAGACAAGATATGATTACAAGTAACTTGTACATTTTACGTTAAGTATCAAGTTACATGTTTGTTATCAATCAAAACAAACGAGACTTCTTGAACTAACAATCTCCCCCTTTTTGATGATGACAAAATATGTAAACGTGATAGAAAGTAAAATGTAAAAAGTTACTTGTGTGCGTACTACCTTTACATTACCTTCTCCATTTATACTCTTCTCCCCTATTACTTTCTCCGTTTACACCTTTCTCCCCCTTTTGTCGAAACAAAAAGGGTGTGTCCTTGGAGTTAACTTCATTTCTCCCCGAAATGGCGAGCTTGCATCATCCCAAGTGAAGTTAAATTGACTACTCCAATCTCCTATGGTTGTTGCGTCCCCTAGGTTGTTAGCGGATCCATGGATCAAATTAAGATTCCTAACCTACATCACGGTTAGTGTTATGCAACAAAACAAACAAAAAAAAATGTAAGAAATGCATGATGAATGAAATGCTCATAGCAAACGATACACGTGGGTAAACTATGTTGGACTATTTCCTCCTTTTTGTCGAAACATAAAGGTGTGTCGAAGAATGAGAATTATGATGAATGCGTGCATGCTCCCGCTTGACTGTTGCTCTCCCTTAATCTATACTCCCCGTTGCTAGGGTACCAACGTATACGATGCAAGGATGAGAAATGCTACAAAAATAAAGGTTAGTGCATGATTACCTCCCCCTTGATCAATACTCCCCGTTGCTAGGGTACCAACGTATCTGATGTAAGAAAGAAGAATGCTACAAAATAAAGGTTAGTATAAAACAATATTTGTCCTTGGACTTGTATGTGATATACACCAATGCGTGTATATAATGCGTTCTATATATGCTTGACGGAAGCTCCCCTTGCTCTAGGGCGTCAAGATGAATCTACAAAACAAAAATTAGTACACTAGAAGCTATGTCTTAAGACAGAATTGTCATATACTACCAATGTGTATAGACGATGCAATATGAGTGCTTGACATATATTCCTCCTGATTCGAGGGCGTCAAAAAGCACCTACAATAAAAGATGGAAAATAATCTATGCTAACTTCATCCTTAGATGAGTAAGCTATATACGACAAAGCGTATATGATGATGAACCTACAATGAAAGGATTAGTGCAATATATTTCATCTTTTTGACAAAGAAAAATAAGATGTATATGTATTATGCAATATATCCATGATATAATCACAAGCAACTCAAGAAGAGAACTATGATCATTTAGCAAACCATGTCATAAAGTGTAATCTTCTAATAAGAATTACAATGAAAAGAATATAATATGATGAAATCCTACAAAATAATGTCTAGAAGGAAAATATTAAGAGTGAGTGGTGCTAGTGTTGGTGTTGGTTTACTAGTGAGTTTTTCGCTAATCCATAGTGGTGATGATTAGTGAAAGATGTAATGGAATACAATTAATTCAGAAACTCTAATGTACAGCAAATGCTATAGGAGTATTGAAGACGGTTGAGGTTATGACATTATCATCTACCAAAGATGATGTAACGTGCCATGGAATTAAGAGGTAGTGAAGACAATCATCATATAGGAATAGAAATTTCATATGCAACAATTAAAAATACTAGATACCTATATGCGGGTGAAAATGACATCATATGATGGGAAAGTGTTGGTTGGACCAATGTGTTGAGAATGATGGTTTTGATATATCGTTTGCACTGAAAATGACGTGCTTGATATGTATCATGAATGAAAAAGGATGAGATCCTATGATGGTGTTCTTAGATAATGAAGTTGTGGTGTTCTTAGATAATGAAGTTGTGAGATTAAGGTGAAAATCCTAGACTCGTTGGTTACAAGAGGGTTGTTTGTTTTAAATGGTTTAAAAACTGAACCAGGTACCCGTGGATTAGGCGGAACCAAATCTTTGGTTTTGTCCGTCTTATCGAAGGGTACCGTGGGACCAGAATTGATTTAGTCATGTTTTGTCGTTTTTGATCAAACGAAGGTTCAAGCTAAGATCTATTTACTTATAACTACTGATTTGGTTTCACTAATCCTAGTCAAAGTCCTAAGGAGACTTAATGCTTCTCGTTTAAGAGGTTTGTCAAACACATGATGTGTTTTTCTCTTGACGAGGTATTGGTGCAAAACTGTGATGTTGAGCTAAGAAGGTTTGAAAAACTTGTGGTTTTGTGAACTGATTTTAACTGAATGGTGTGGACCTACATGTTGGTATTTGAGGATGTAAGAGACATGAGTACATGTTCTTTAATGCAAAAAGACAATTATGTGAATGAATTACTCTCCACCTTAATTGGTGGACATTCAACATAATCTGTAATGAAGAAAGTGTTGCAGGTTAATGAGAGCAATAAGCTTGGTAACATTTTTGTGGATGTTTGGTTAGCATACAAAGAACTTTATCCTTGAAGTCATGTAGCACTTCTCTATTAATGCAAGATAATCGCATGACGAGGCATGTGGTTTCCCCATGATAGGTGTATAGTTATAACTAAAAGATGATGGAGATGTTGTTAGGAAAGTGGAAGCAATAATGCTGTTTGGAAAGAGGTCGATTAAAAATATGCAAACACAAATTCCAAGCCTTTGAAATTTAATCCTATTAGTTTTAAAAACTATGTGCAACTGAAATGGATTACAATTATGCAAGATAGGCATAATGAAGTGAGATAACAAGTAATTTGTTATCAACCTACAATACAAACATGATAATGACAAAAGATGTGATTATGATATGAATCATAACATCTTATATAAACAAAAACAAATATTCAACTACTAGACAAAAACCTACCACATAGCATCAAGACAAATAATCATATTGCAAGAGAGCATGACATTGTTTGAGATACTACATTGTGAAATTGTTTTGAAGTTAGGCTTAGTTACTTAAGCATACTTACCCATTAATGACTTCTAAATGTTTATCATACTAAAAGCATTTAGACACATTATAGGTGCACATATGGCAAACAAATAGTATGACAAAGTCACAAAAGAAGTGAGACCACAGGTTCATGCAAACAATTCTAACATTTTGGAAGCATGCATTATTTAGACTATCCTAAGAAAAAGCTTAATGAATGTCAACTAAAGACAAGAACTATCTAACACCATGTATTAAAAATGACATATCGTGAGTTAACAAGAATCATGTTAATCTTGTGAAATATCATATAACAAGTATCATGCAAATCATGTTAACATCTAGTAGCATGAAACATATATAAGCATGCAGACAAAACCTTTCGAAGGTTTACACATTTGACTATCAATCAAATAATTATCATGATAACGTCAAGATACTTAATCATATCAAACAAATAACTTGTAATCAACACATGTATATGTAAAGCAAGTGAGTTTACTAAGAAAAGTCACATCTATTACTTGTTTGATTAATATTCCTAAGACAAGATAAAATATCATCTTTTAGTACTTACTTTAGGCAAGTATAGGAATACATAATTTTCAAGTTGGATAATGATTAAGAGACTATTACTAGCGGTGCTCAATTCAGGCTAAACAATACTGTGAAAATGTAGAGGGGGGGGGGGGGGTGAATACGTTACCGTTTTAAAATCTTAAAACTTGTTGTATTAAATATCCGTTTAAGCTTGTTGTAATATGAAAGATGTTACGTGTAGTTTATGACTAGCATATACTTAAGCAAGTTGTCAAACAAATATCACAACACAAACAAACATATAAAGCAAACATAAAAGTAAAGAGATAAGTAAAAGAAAGCGCAAACCGAACACGATGATTTATAGTGGTTCGGTCACGGAGCTCCTCTCCGCCCTACTCCACTCCCCGAGTACCCAACTTGAGAGTTACTTCACTAGATCAACAAGCTCCCTTCTCGGCGGAGAAAACCTTACACACGTTGCTTACACTTTTTCCGGTACAAAGCTAAATACTGAGTTCTAGTTCGAGGTAGAACCAACCTAACGTCGCCTATACAATTTCCGACACTAAGCTAGATGTCGAGTTCTTTACAAGGGTACAACCACTCCCGTTGGTTCTTTCACAAGGGTACAACCACTCCCGTTATGTTTTATGGCCCAACATAGAAACCTTGTGTTTTATGGCACAAACATATAAACCATCTAATCTAGTATGAATAGATTACAATGATGATCCATGACATCAATGGGTCATGGATATTAATGGCTAATCTAAATGAACTTCCGTTGATAGGAAGCCTTCAATGGATGAAGATCACAAGCTCCCTAAACTTGTTGTGATGGATCTTCATATATGCATATGGAATCTACATGAACTTCTTGGATAAGAAGTCTTCAATCATTGAGAATGTCAAGTGCTCTTGAATCTTCATATGTTGGAATGCTATGATGGATAATGACTTCAAGATCTTCTAACCTTCTTGGCGGATCAGGATGTATGCTATAGATAATGACTCATGATCTTGAGCTTGCTTCTCAAGATCATTAACAGTGTATGCTTACAACATAATGAAAGTTAGTAACATTATGATCATTATGTAAAGGATGATTAATGTATGAATCTACATGGTTTGCTACTGATCTAAGTGTGTGAAATGATAAAGGGAATGTGTGTTCTAGTTGCTTAAAACAATGGGTAAACAATGGGCTACTATTTATAGGCAAAATGTAAAACAAACCATGGATTTGACAAAAGGGATCCGCCGGGATCCGCCCTTTATACCAAAGGGATCCGCCGGATCCGCCGGACCAGACAGCTAGCAAATCTTTCCATATCTTACCATATCTTGCCATATCTTCCAAAGTCAACTATGTTGCTTCAAGATCATTACAAAATATCTTTCTAAATCTACAAGATTTGTCAATGATGTAGTCCATGATGTCATGTATATATATTTCCATTTTAAGATTTAAAATGTAAATAATATAAATGTGTATATGTTTGTAACATGTATCCTAGTGATCATGTAGCATGTATATACAAGCTTAGCTTAACTAATATATGTTAACCAATATGTATCATGTTAGTTTGACACCTAAAGTGTATTTATCCTATTAAACTTAGAAAACATGATGTACAAGTAAGAATACTTGTATATGCAAAATGTGAAATGAGGTTCTAAGTAGAATGGTAAACCTTTTTAAAATACTTAATGACCTAGCCGTATTTTAAACATTCTAAATGGTTTGTTAAGGGTTTGATCATAATGCCACATAACAAACATGTACGAACCTGTGTTGTATCATATGAGGACTCGAGAGGTGTTGAATGTATGTTGAGACAAGATATGATTACAAGTAACTTGTACATTTTACGTTATGTATCAAGTTACATGTTTGTCATCAATCAAAACAAACGAGACTGCTTGCACTAACAATCTCCCCAACGAGACTGCTTGCACTAACAATCTCCCCCTTTTTGATGATGACAAAATATGTAAACGTGATAGAAAGTAAAATGTAAAAAGTTACTTATGTCCGTAATTACTTACTTTCTCCTTGTGTCCGTAATTACTTTCTACTTGTGTCCGTAATTAATTACTTTCTCCGTTTACACCTTTCTCTCCCTTTTGTCGAAACAAAAAGGGTGTGTCCTTGAGTTAACTTCATTTCTCCCCAAAATGGTGAGCTTGCATCATCCCTAGTGAAGTTAAATAGACTACTCCAATCTCCTATGGTTGTTGCGTTCCCTAGGTTGTTAGCGGATCCATGGATCAAATTAAGACTCTTAACCTACATAAAGGTTAGTGGTGTGCAACATAAAAAGAATATATATGAAAAATGCATGATGAATGAAATGCATATAGCCAACGATACACGTGGGTAAGCAATGTTGGACTATGTTGACCTATCTCCTCCTTTTTGTCGAAACACAAAAGTGTGTCAAAAAATAAGAATTCTTAAGAATGTGTACATGCTCCCCCTTGGCTGTAGCTCCCCCTTAATCAATACTCCCCGTTGCTAGGGTACCAACGTATATGATGTAAGGATTATGAATGCTACAAAACAAGGATTAGTACATGATATGCTCCCCCTTGATCAATACTCCCCGTTGCTAGGGTACCGACGTATATGATCCAAGGATGAAGAATCCTACAAAATAAAGGTTAGTATAAAACAATATTTGTCCAAGGACAAGTATGTGATATACACCAATGCGTATATATAATGCATCCTAAAAAAATGCTTGACGAAAACTCCCCCTTGCTCTAGGGCGTCAAGATGAACCTACAAAGCAAAAGATTAGTGCACTAGAAGCTATGTCTTAAGACATATATGTCATATACGACCAATGTGTATAGACGATGCAATATGAGTGCTAGACTGATAATCTTCCTGGTTTGAGAGCGTCAAGAAGCACCTATAAAAGGAGAAAAATAATCAATGCAAACCTCATCCTATGATGAGTAAGCTATATACGATCGAGCATATATAATGATGAACCTACAATGAAATGGTTAATGCAATATATTTTATCTCAAAGAAAAATATTATGCAACTAATCACAAGCAACTAACCAATTGTGATTGTCTAATCAAAGAAAAATATGATGCAGCATACCAATTGTGATATCAATCGTGATTATCTAGTAAACCATGTTATAAAGAGTGTAATCTTCTAATAAGAATTACATTTACAAGAATATACTCCTACAAAACAATGCCTATGATGAGGATATGAAGTGGAGTTAAAGTTAGTGATGCTAGTGTTGGTGTTAGTTTAATAGTGATAACTCAATTGATAACTAAAGGTTGATGCAAGTAGGTTTTTCGCTAATCCATGGGGTTGATGATTAGTGAAAGAGGTGATGGAAGGTGATGGTTATAATGAATGCAATGAATTCAGAAACTCTAATGTATAGCAAATGCTATAAGAGTATTGAATACGGTTAAGGTTATGATATTATCATCTACCAAAGATGATGAATCGTGCCATATTAAATGCTCGAATGGAAATAAGAGGAAGTGACGACAATGATCACTTAGGAATAGAAAAATAATTAAAAATACTAGACACCTATATGCGGATGAAAATGACATCATATGATGAGAGTGTTTGTTGGACCAACGTGTTGAGAGTGATGGTTCTGATTGCACTGACAATGACGTGCTTGATATGTATCAAGAATGAAAAGGATGAGATCCTATAATAGTGTTCTTAGACAATGAAGGTGTTCTAATGAAGTTGTTCTAGACTGTGAAGATGTGAAAGTAAATCCTAGACTCGTTGGTTGTGAGAGGGTTGTCTGTTATGAGTAGTTAAAACTGAACCAGGTACCTGCGGATTTGGCGAAACCAAATTTTTGGTTTCGTCCGTCTTATCCAAGGGTTCCGTAAGACCAGAATAGATTTGGTTATGTTTTGTCAATTTTGATCAAACGAAGGTTCAAGCTAAGGTCTATTTACTTATAACTACTGATTTGATTTCACCAATCCTAGTCAAAGACTAAGGAGACTTAATGCTTCTCATTCAAGAGGTTTGTCAAACACATGATGTGTTTTTCACTTGACGAGGTAATGGTGTAAAACTGTGATGTTGATCTAAGAAGGTTTGACATACTTGTGACTTTGTGAGCTTTGATTTTAGCTAAATTGTGTGAACCTACATGTTAGTATTTAAGGATGTAAGAAACAAAGTGTTCTTTAATACAAACAGACAATTATGTGAATGCATTTCTCTCCCCCTTAATCGGTGGACATCCATCATAATGTGTGATGTTAAGGTTGACGAAGCAGGTTGATGAAAGCGATGAGCTTAGTAATGTTTTTGCGGAAGTTGGTTAGCATACAAAGTACTTCATCCTTGAAGTTATGTAGCTCTTCTCTATCAATGCAAGATGATTGTACGACGAGGTATGTGGTTTCCTCATGGAAGATGTATTGTTATAACTAAAGGATGATGGATATGGTGTTAGGAAAGCGGAAGCAACAATGCGATTTGGAGAGAGGTATGTTGAAAGATACCCAAACACAAATTTCAAACCTCTAAAACTTAATCCTATTAGCTTTTGAAGCTATATGCAAGAAAATGGATCTTATAAACATATTACTAATCAAAGTAGCAATAATGGGACAATAATTATGCAAAATAACAAAGAGAAATAACAAATAATTTGTTATCAATCTACAAGACAAAAGTCTTAATGACAAAAGATGTGAATATAATAGAAATCATAGCATCTTATGTAAACAAAAACAAATATTCATCTACTAGACAAAAAGCTACCACATGACATCAAGACAAATAATCATATTGCAAGATAGCATGACATTGTTTTATATACTACATTGTGAAATTGTTTTGAAGTTAGGCTTAGTCACTTAAGCATACTTACACATTAATTAACACAATGATCTATGTGTAAAATAAAATGACTTCTAAATGTTCATCATACCAAAACAACTTAGACAAAGTGCACACATGGCAAACAAATAGTGTGACAAAGTTACAAAAGAAATGAGATGACAGATTCATTGCAAACAATTTTTAACATTTTGGAAGCATGCATCATTTAGACTATCCTATGAAAAAGCTCAATGAATGTCAACTAAAGAAAAGAGCTATCTAATACCATGTATTAAAAATGACTTATCGTAAGTTAACAAGTAATACGTTAATCTTGCAAAATAGCATATAACGAAAGAATGAGCATATTATTCAAATCATGTTAACATGAAGCATATAAGCATGCAGACAAAACCTTTCCAAGGTTTACACATTTGACTATCACTAAAATAGTTATCATGATTAGGTCAAGTTACTTAATCATATCAAACAACTAACATGTAATCAACACATTTATATGAAATGCAAATGATTATACTAAGAATAATCATATCTACTACTTATTTGATTAATATTCCTAAGACAAGATAAATTATCTTATTTTAATACTTACTTTAGGCAAGTATAGGAATACAGATTTTTTAAGTTAGAGAATGAATATGAGACTATTACTAGCGGTGCTCAATTCAGGCTAAACACGACCATTTTTACGGGTGATTCCACATTCCCAACTTCTCTTCTGGAAGCAATTTAACCGTTAGGTTAAATTGAGTTTCTAGTGCAACAAATTCTCCAGTAGTCATTCTCATGTCTGAAAGATTGGAATTCCTATTTTTGCCAATCTAAATATGATAGTTTACCAACTACTTGGCTTAATGAGACTCAACTATTTCTATTAAAACTAAAGTGATGAAGGTGTCATTTTATATATGGGAATTTGACAAATATGTGTCAACAGATTTTAATCTTTGTGTTTGGAATCTAAGGTTGAATGATCTAAAGGGTGACATCTTTTAAGTTGAGTTTAAGTATGTGTTATGCAAGTGATTTGATCATCTAAGACCAAGAGATATGTTTGTGTATGATAATGGAATATGTTAAGAACGTTCTCAAGAAAGCTCTTTGGAACAAGAATCTGAGTAAAGTTACCAACTTTAATAGATTTTGTATATGCTCTAGAGATGTGTAGGATACACACAAGGTTTGAACTAGATTATGAGCAATGTTTGGTTATGATGTATGCTTGAAAGAAGATAGATACATAAAGTATCTTTCAACAAGTAAGGTTATCATGCTTAAGAGAATAAGTATGACAAGATGAGGGGAATAGTTCATAGAACTTGTGGGTGTAATGAAATCTCTTGTAACATAACCATTCATGTTGCAAGGAGAGAATGATGCATAGGATATACATTATCCTAAACGCATGATTTCTAAGGCATGATGTTTTCCCAAACATCATGTTTTCCTAAATGAAGCCAAAGTGTTTGATAGTCCTAAATAAACTTGGGGATGACAGAAAGAATTCACTTGAGTTTCTTATGTATACTCCTCAAGAGTCATTGTTACTTGGGGTGCATGAGGTTGTCTTTGAAATTTTGCATTTTAACATATGTTGTTAAAATATTGATTTAAGACATAAGCAGAAGTTTGGTGACAAAGTATTACTAATACTTTGATTACTTGTGAAAGTTGTACTACTTAAACCTAGTGTAAATGAATGTGAGCTTCATGCTCATTTGATGTTGAAGGTTCTAATCCTATAGGTGGTAAAGTATGGTTGAGTTTGTTTAATGAGTGTTTGGACAAAGGGCTTTTTGAGCAATGCACTCAATGGATTCAAATGATAATAAGGATTGTGGTGATGTAGGGGTTTGTTGTGCTATGAAGGTACTTAGGTTTTATGGATGTTGAAAACAACAATGATGGAGACTAATTCTTGTGATCCATAGGAAGGTACAACTAGTGTGTGATGTGATCTGAAGCTTAGGGCCTGAGATATATCACAGAGGTGAATGTGACAGGATGATGGTGAAAGTACAAGTGTACATGAATGACAAGAATGGATACTGATTCTTGTGGTTTACTAGTGAATGAAGTACTTTTTTATGTTTGTGGAACCTAGGGGCTAAATGGGATGAAGAACAAATGTTCTAGTCATGATAGGATAAGTGTTTTAACATACGTTGTTAAAATACTTGTGAGTTGATTGTTTCGGATATGACTTTTAATGACTACAATCGTAAGTCAGATATACTTGAATATTTCGGACGAAAAACTTAAGTTGTCAATCCTACTTGGAGAAAAGGATGACAAGACTTGATAATTACATCTATAACCTAAGTGTGAGTTATGTCTTGATGTAAATCTTAATTGTCTTGAAAGATGACATGTTAACCAAGTAAGGCAAAATATGTAAATACTGGATAATATCTATAGTTGTCAGTTGGACTTGTGATCTATGATATTTTTGCCAATAGTGAGTTCGGACTTGTTAGGAGGTTGTCATTTTACAAATCAAGCTAATGGATAAGTAAAGGACAAGCGGATGCAGTGAATGTATGTAATGATCATAAATGATCAGTGGTCCATGGACTGCAAGGAACAAATTTCCGTTTTCCTTCCTTTATGGAGAAAGGTATCTTGGATCCCTTTTTGTGAAGTTTGAAGTTATGGTTAGAGATGATTTTCCTATAGGTGCAAGTGAAATGTTCTAATCCTAATATGAGTAAATCATCAGTGAAAAGAATCCTTAGTGAAGAATGTGAGTGATCTTGAGTGAGGAATTAAATGAAAGTTTGAAAAACTAGTTGTTATCCTGGCGGATCCAATTGACAACAAGTGCGGATCCCATATTTGGGTTCCGTAGAATCCGCAGGGTGAGGAATGGCGGAGCCAAAGTGCCCAACAGGCGGATCCAAAATTTGGAATCCGCCATATCCGCCGATCATAAGTGCTAATTCTAACAGAGGATATGTCATATTTTTTTTACTCGTTCAAATCCCGAAAATTCTCCTAAAACATATGTAACTATTAATATGTGATAGAATAAAACTAAAAACACATGTTCTAACACACGTTTATACATAGATTAATCCGATGATAATAACTTACCATAAAAGTGGTTAAGCCAAACGGTGGCTTAAACCCGGAAACTTGACAACATCAAAATGTTATCATCCTGCATTGTTTTGTTAGTTCACATAAAAATATAATACCAACACAATATCCTAATAACACAACAAGTCATCACATCATTGTTTGAAATTTTCTTATACCAAACACACTTACACAGATACAACATGTTTACACATTTTAACACTTGAAATTAAGTGAAGGTTTGTGCAAGACAATACATTTTAAGATACTAAACTAGTTTCACTCAGTTCACATTTCTAAGTAAGTTATGCAAAGTTTTCACATAACATATGCAAACAAAAATATCTAAGTCTATAAGTGAAACAAACACAGTTTATCAACTTAGTGCACAAGATCTAGCAAAAGTCCTATTGTGCATCAAACAAGTAATTGATAAACAAGCAAATAATTGTCATGGCAAAACACTTATGTATTTCCTATCAACAAATGCAATCACAATTACCAACAGGCAAATCACATGTATGCAAATAACTTAGAACAAATAGTCACATAGCATAGCATAAATGAAAAGATACTTTTCGTCACTTTGCTTTAAATATGACGATGTACGCCAAGCTTGATTTGTTTCTTTTATATGACCAAATTCTTTAGTTTCAAAAGAAATCATATCAATGTTCAAAGAATACCAACTTACATTGCCTGACGTAAAAGTTTAAGTTACTGTGTCAAAATGAAACTTAATATTTTGAACAGGTTGTAGTATTTGATTTGTTTTACCTACTTCAATTTAGATTTAGGGCATGTGATTATTTTTAAATGAAAGTAGACTTAATTCCCATCAAAATGATAGGTGGCACGACTTCTACGGACTTACGGTTAATTAGTTATGAATTTTTGAAGTTGGACAAAAACTGCATACTGTAGTGACGGATTTGGCGGATCCTTTTTGAGGGTTCCGCCCCTTTGTAACAAAGGGATCCGTGGGTGTCTGTGACAAATTCTCCTAAACTCGTATTTTGACACAGAGAAAACATGTAGGACTTGCTAGACTTAATATTAAGCATATATTACACATATTTAACAACATTTCTACTTATGTGATTTATCTAAACATTATGAAGGTGATTTTTCAACTAAATTAATAGTTATCCCAAATGCCCCTTTAAAACCCGTGTTTTTCGTAAATTAGCTTTACGCACATAATTTGACACTTAATCTTTTTAAGAAATATTTTCTTTTGATTTTCCAAAGACATCTTCAAGCTTGTATACAAAGTAATATTTAACAACAAAATTTCTAAGTATACTTAGCGAAACATTTTTCATATTATATTCTGCTTCAATGGTAATTTGATACATGGATCGTACTCCATTTTAAAAACCATTTGTTTTGAAAATAAGAGCCACGAAGCTCTGATAACAATTGTGAAAACGTAGAGGGGGGTGAATACGTTACCGTTTTAAAATCTTAAAACTTGTTGTATCAAATATCCGTTTAAGCTTGTTGTAATATGAAAGATGTTACGTGTAGTTTATGACTAGCATATACTTAAGCAAGTTGTCAAACAAATATCACAACACAAACAAACATATAAAGCAAACATAAAAGTAAAGAGATAAGTAAAAAAAAGCGCAAACCGAACACGATGATTTATAGTGGTTCGGTCACGGAGCTCCTCTCCGCCCTACTCCACTCCCCGAGTACCCAACTCGAGAGTTACTTCACTAGATCAACAAGCTCCCTTCTCGGCGGAGAAAACCTTACACACGTCACTTACACTTTTTCTGGTACAAAGCTAAATACCGAGTTCTAGTTCGAGGTAGAACCAACGTAACGTCGCCTATACAATTTTCGACACTAAGCTAGATGTCGAGTTCTTTACAAGGGTACAACCACTCCCGTTGGTTCTTTCACAAGGGTACAACCACTCCCGTTATGTTTTATGGCCCAACATAGAAACCTTGTGTTTTATGGCACAAACACATAAACCATCTAATCTAGTATGAATAGATTACAATGATGATCCATGACATAAATGGGTCATGGATATTAATGGCTAATCTAAATGAACTTCCATTGATAGGAAGCCTTCAATGGATGAAGATCACAAGCTCCCTAAACTTGTTGTGATGGATCTTCATATATGCATATGGAATCAACATGAACTTCTTGGATAAGAAGTCTTCAATCATTGAGGATGTCAAGTGCTCTTGAATCTTCATATGTTGGAATGCTATGATGGATAATGACTTCAAGATCTTCTAACCTTCTTGGTGGATCAGGAAGTATGCTATAGATAATGACTCATGATCTTGAGCTTGCTTCTCAGGATCATTAACAGTGTATGCTTACAACATAATGAAAGTTAGTAACATTATGATCATTATGTAAAGGATGATTAATGTATGAATCTACATGGTTTGCTACTGATCTAAGTGTGTGAAATGATAAAGGGAATGCGTGTTTCTAGTTGCTTGAAACAATGGGCTACTATTTATAGGCAAAATGTAAAACAAACCATGGATTTGACAAAAGGGATCCGCCGGGATCCGCCCTTTATACCAAAGGGATCCGCCGGACCAGACAGGTAGCAAATCTTTCCATATCTTACCATATCTTGCCATATCTTCCAAAGTCAACTATGTTGCTTCAAGATCATTACAAAATATCTTTCTAAATCTACAAGATTTGTCAATGATGTATGCCATGATGTCATGTATATATATTTCCATTTTAAGATTTAAAATGTAAATAATATAAATGTGTATATGTTTGTAACATGTATCCTAGTGATCATGTAGCATGTATATACAAGCTTAGCTTAACTAATATATGTTAACCAATATGTATCATGTTAGTTTGACACCTAAAGTGTATTTATCCTATTAAACTTAGAAAACATGATGTACAAGTAAGAATACTTGTATATGCAAAATGTGAAATGAGGTTCTAAGTAGAATGGTAAACCTTTTTAAAATACTTAATGACCTAGCTGTATTTTAAACATTCTAAATGGTTTGTTAAGGGTTTGATCATAATGCCACATAACAAACATGTATGAACCTGTGTTGTATCATACGAGGACTCGAGAGGTGTTGAATGTATGTTGAGACAAGTTATGTTTACAAGTAACTTGTACATTTTACGTTATGTATCAAGTTACATGTTTGTCATCAATCAAAACAAATGAGACTACTTGCACTAACAATCTCCCTAATGAGACTGCTTGCACTAACAAATACCATTTTTACGGGTGATTCCACATACCCAACTTCTCTCCTGGAAGCAATTTAACCGTTAGGTTAAATTGGGTTTCTAGTGCAATAGATTCTCCAGTAGTCATTCTCATGTTAGAAAGATAGGAATTCCTATTTTTGCTTATTAAAGTATAAAAGATGATAATTCATCAATACTTGACTTAATAAGACTCAACTATATCTGTTAAAACTAAGGTGATGAGGATGTCATGTTTTACATGAGAATTAGACAAATATGTGTTAACATATTATAATCTTGTGTTTGGAATCTAAGGTTATTGCATGATCTAATGGATGACATCTTTTATGATGTGTTTAAGTATGTGTTATGAAAGTGATTTGATCATCTAAGATCAAGATATGTGTTTGTGTGTGATAATAAACTATCTTAAGAACGTTCTCAAGAAAGCTCTTTGGAACAAGAATCTGAGTAAAGTTACCAACTTTAATAGATCTTGTGTATGCTATGGAGATGTGTAGTTTTAACATTGGATATGCACAATGTTTGAGCAAGGTTTGGTTATGATGTTTGTTAAAGATCATTAACCCAATGAGGTGTGATGAAATCTCTTGTAACACAGCCGTTCATGTTGTAAGTAGGGAATGATGCATAGGATATATATTATCCTTTTAACAAGATGAAAACTAAACATATGATTTCTTAGGCATAATGTTTTCCGAAACATCATATTTTCCTAAATGAAGATATGAACTCAAAGTGTTTGAGTTGGATAGACCTATCCTAGATTTACTAGATGAAGATAAGAGGAATTCACTTGAGTTTCTTATGTATACTCCTTAAGATTCATTGTCACTTGGGATGCATGAGGTTATCTTTGAGATTGCATTTTAACATATGTTGTTAAAATGTTGACTTATGGTTTAATGAAACTTACGTAGAAGTTTAACAACAAAGTATTACCAATACTTTGATAACTTGTGAAAGTGGTACTACTTAAACCTAGTGGAAATTTATAGATAATGAATGTGAACATCATGCTCATTTGATTGTGAAAGTTCTAATCCTATAGGTGATAAAGGTTGAGTTTGTTTAACGTACATTTGATTAGATACGAGTGTTTGGACAAAGGGGTTTTTGAGCAATGTACTCAATGATGATAATGATTATGGTGTTGTAGGGGTTTGTTGTGCTATAAGAGTACTTAGGTTTCATGGATGTTGAAAACAACAAGGATGGAGACTAATTCTAGTGGTTCTTAGGTTGGTACAACTAGTGGGTGATGTGATTTGAAGCTTAGAGCTTGAGACATATCACAGAAGTGAATGTAATGGGATGATGGTGAAAGAACAAGTGTTCGTAGGTGATAGGATAAGTGTTTTAACATACGTTGTTAAAATACTTGGGTGTTGATTCTTTCGGATATGACTTTTAATGACTACAATCGTAAGTCAGATTTACTTGAATATTTTGAATGAAATACTTAAGTTGTCAATCCTACTTTGTTGAGATTGGATAGCATACAAGGATAGCAAGACTTGATAATACATCTATAACCTAAGTGTGAGTTATGACTCGATGTAAATCTTAATCGTCTTGAAGGATGACATGTTAGCCAAGAAAGGCAACATATGTGGATACACAACAATATTTGTAGTGATAAGTTGGACTTGTGATCTATGATATTTTTGCACACAGTGAGTCCGGATTAGTTAGGAAGTTTTCAATTTACAAATTAAGTTAATGGCTGAGTAAACAACGAAAGAATGCATCGAGGGTGTGTAATGATCACAAATACTCAGTGGTCCATGGATTGCAAGGAACCATTTTCAGGATTTCTTCCTTTATGGAGAAAGGTACCTTGGAGCATTTTTGTGAAATTTGAAAGTATGGTTAGAGATGATTATCCTATAGGTGCAAGTGAGATGTCCTAATCCTAATATGAGTGAGCATCGGTGAAAAGAATCCTAGTGATGAAAGTGAGTAATCTTGAGTGAGGTATTTAAACGAAAATTTAAAAATCAAGCTGTTTGTTATGGCGGAACCAAATGATAACAAAGGCGGAGCCCAGCTTTTGGTTCCGCGGAATCCGTTGGTTGTTTTTAGGCGGAGCCAAAAACTTCAACAGACGGAACCCAAATTTTGGTTCCGCCATATTCGCCGATTGAAATTTCTTTACAGAGGGCATTTCTAAGTACCCGAAACCCGTTGAAATCCCGAAAATTATCCTAAATCATATGTAATTAATTAGTTATGGTTGTTTGAAAATAAGAACACAGGTTCTAACACATGGTAACATAAAGATTAAACGAACGATTTTGAACTTACCATATATGGAAGTTAAGCCGAACAATGGCTTAAACATGAAAAATTGATAACATCATAGTGTTATCGTCCTGCATGACTGATGAACTCAAATAAGTACATTTTATTACCGTCATTTATCCTATTTATTTGACTTTTTTTATTGTATTATCTGTGAGAATTGATACTTAATCGTTTACTTTTGTAATTCTCAGTTAAAAACAAGCATTTGGTGAAACTTGGCGATTTTGGACTAATTATGGAGCAAAACAAGCAAGAAGTTAAGAGTCTAATGAAATGTACAAGATCAAGACTATTCTGCTCCAGATACGCCGCATCTTGCTTATTACATACGGCGCATCACTATCAAGATTTCACAAGATACGATCCAAGATACAAGAGGACATGCGCCGCATCTGAGAATGGAGTTACGCCGCATCTTCTGGCGGTGTACGAATATTCCTGAATATATTAATCTTGGACCCCACGCGAAGTTAAGTCAATACGCCGCATCTACTTACTAGATGCGCCGCATCTTACCCTCAGACAGAAACTATAAATACCCCAAGACCAGACGAGAAAGGAGACACATAATATATATACGAAGTACGAAGACCACAGAAACCTAAGGGCGAATTCAGACGATTAGGCAGCACAAGACACACCCGAACGAAGATACAAGAGCTGTAAGAAGGTCCTGCATGTATTTAATTCATTAAGTAATTTTGTTTTATTGTGTTAGTAAACTTTAATTTATCAGGATTGGTGGCTTGTGTAATGTGACGAGAAAGATTGCACTCCCATAAAACTGCTTTCCCATCAATTAAAGTTTATATGTTGATGTCTTTGGTTACTACTTATTAGTGCATTGATAACCTCTGCGTTTATTAGTGGCCTGCGCATTTGACTACGGAAGAGAATGTGGCTCCCACGGTTGTTACTAAATTGATCACTTAGGAATAACTTTTAGACATAAGTAATCATTAAGGGTTTACTCGCCGATAAGATTAGGGCCAACGAGAAAGGGTTAACTACATACACTTCATATAAAACTATCAATAAAACAAGTGACAATCTACTTAATCATCAGGACAGGTCTTCTTATTGTCTCGAGTATTTATCTGTGTACGTGCATACCTATCGCTGATCCGTGCTCATTAGTTTAGTTTATTGTTTAATTGCAACCAAAACGTGCCAGTCTCTCAGGCTGAACCCCCCTTGCGTTAGATTAGGTTGTATAGTTAACTTAGAACATTAAAATACTGATTAGAATGACTAGATAATACGTTCCACTCTTAGAGATCGATACTCTACTTACCATTATATTCATACTGACCGGGAACACTGCTCGTTAAGTGTGTGTGTTATTGATAAGTCGGCTAAATATAAATTTAAAACTTGAGTAGGCATTAATACTGCTAAACCGCAACGACACATCACGCTCCATCAAGTTTTTGGCGCCGTTGCCGGGGAGTGAATTGTTATTATCTGTTAATTTGATTAGTATTTTAATTAGGTTTTTCTTTTTAATTTTTAATCTAACCGCTAACCTTGTTGTGTATTAGTTAATTTGCATTCATTGTATTATTTGCATATTTTCTGTTTTGTGTGTTATTTGTTATTTGTGTTTATTTTGGTTTGTTTTTATTTGTTTTTATTTTTCGTATTTTCTGTATTCTGCTATCATTGTACTGAGCATATTCAAACGATACGGCGCATCTGATTTCTCAGATACGGCGTATTGCGTTTAATTTTTATAAAATACAACGCGTTTAATTAATTCGATACGACGCATCTTTCCCCAAGATATGGCGTATCTGTTTTTTAATAAGAAAATTTTTTCTAAACGATAACGCGATACGACGCATCTGCTTTAGCAGATACGGCGCATCTATTATTTTAATTAAAAACAGTTTTCGAATTATTAAACAGATACGACGCATCGATCTCTATCGATACGGCGTATCTTCTGAATCAAAAATCTTATATTTTGAAACGTAACGAAAATACGACGCATTAACTTTTGTTAATACGACGCATTTAATTTTAAATAAATATCGATTTTTGATTATTAAAACTGATACGGCACATTCTAAATTTATAAGCGGCGTATCTATTTTCTGAATAGAGTCTGATTAAATTTTAACGATTACAAGATACGGCGTATCCATCTTTTTGGATACGGCGCATCGTCAGCAGATATCAGTAACTTTAATTTTTCGTATTCCGTTTTCGTTGTTAATTTTCTGATATATTACTTTCTTGAGCATACCCTACTAATGTTTTTGTGTTGATTTCAGGAAGTGCATGACCAGGAGTTCTACGAAGAACTTGATTCAACCTTTCGACGATCCTGAACGAGCTTTTCATTCGCTTAAAAGGCTTTTCAACACAAAAAGCTTTGATATTTCAAGTTCATTCGAGCTTGATTATTTTTCTGAAGAGAAAGAGGAAGAAGAAACAGAAACAATGGGCGAAAACACAACCATGGAGGAATACATGAACAAAACCCGTGCTGATTACACTTCAGGAGTTGCTAGACCAAAGTTTGATGATAAGTCAAAGTTTGAATTGAAGGGTCAGTTTCTCAAGGAGCTAAGAGAAAATGCTTTCAGTGGATCGGAACATGAGGATGCTAATGAGCATGTTGAAAAGGTCCTCGAGATTGCGGATTTGTTTACTTCAGAAGGAGTCACTGACGATCAACTCATGCTAAGAATCTTTCCAATCTCGCTAAAAGGAGCTGCTAACAAGTGGCTAAGGAATGAACCTGCTAGTTCAATCACTACATAGGAAGATTTGAAGAGCAAATTCCTGAAGAGATATTGTCCACCTGCTAAGACTGCTAAAAAGATGGAGGCTATCAACAGTTTCAAGCAAGAGCCTGATGAAACTCTTTATCAAGCTTGGGAACGGTTGAAAGATTTACTGGTAAGATGTCCTCAACACTATCTAACCCCTATGCAGGAGATAATATTGTTTTATCAAGGATTGGACGTGCCTACTAAACAAATCTTAGACGCTAAGGGAGCTGTGCCTCAAATGAGTGCAGCCAATGCTAGGAAAGCAATCCAAGAAGTTGCTGATCATTCTCAAAAATGGCACGATGGGACCTCTACTAGATCTAAGAGCAACACTAATTTTGACGGGTTTGCTGCTATTCAAGCTCAATTGGACAAAATTAGTAGAGAGATGAAGAAGCGTGATGAAAAAGTGTATGCTGCCCAAGTTGGATGTGAAAAATGCGAAGGACCTCACTACACTAAGGATTTCCCGAATAAGAATGAAAGTGAGACGTTTGAAGAAGCATATTACACCCAATTTGGACAACCATTCCGACCTTCAGGAAGATTTAGGGAAGCTACTCCGGGATTCTATCAAAGGAACAACCTCAATCCCGCTTATCAAGAAAGGAGGCAGACTTTAGATGACACTTTAAAGCAAATTATGGCCGATGCTGCTAAAAGACATGAAGAAAATACTGCTATGATCAAAGAAATCCGAGCTTCAACGGACACTACTACAAGAAATCAAGGAGCTTCAATCAAAGCATTAGAACAACAAATTGGTCAAATGAGCAAAGTTCTTCAAGAAAGGGGATATGGAAGTTTACCTAGCTCAACTGAAACCAACCCAAGAGATCATGTCAAGGCCATAAGCACCACTGAAGAAGTCACTCCTAACATTCCTTTTCCTAGAAGACTGACGAATGGTAATGATGGTGCAAGACCCGAATTTTTCTTTAATTCTTCAATCAGTTTAAGGAGACTACTAAAAGAGAAGAGAAAGATTGAAGAGGAGATCAAGGCTACAATGAAAGAAGAGAGCTCTGCAACCGACTTAAATGCCTTGCCTCATAAAGAAAAAGACCCATGAAGTTTTACTTTACCTTGTTCAATTAATGATATATCTTTCAATAATGTGTTAGCTGACTTAGGAGCTAGCGTTAGTGTAATTCCCCTTAAGACATTCACTACCCTAGGACTAGGAAAATTAGCACCAACTAAGTTACTTATTGAATTGGCTGATAAAACGGTAAAACGACCTGAAGGGATTGCTAATAATGTGCTAGTTAGGATTGAGAAGTTTATTTTCCCTGTAGACTTTGTTATATTAGATATGCCCGAGGATGTTAAGATTCCTTTAATCCTTGGAAGACATTTCTTGTCTACTGCCCATGCTAAGATTGATGTGTTTAAAAGAAAAATCTTATTAAGGGTAGGGAATAATAAACTAGTCTATAAGTGCCAAGATCCTGTTAAAAGCATAATTAGAGGTGTCTATGTGCTAGGATTAAGAGAGCGTATGGACCTCGATCTTGAAGCTAGGCTTATGGGGGAAGCATTGATTCAAAACAACTCAACTTATCCTAATCATGAGAACTTTGAGGAATTTATTGACCTTAATGTACCCACCGAACTTAGACGCGATATTGTTAATGATTCTGATGATGAGTGGTATGATTGCGTAGTGATTAACAAACGTAGGAGGATAGTTGAGGATACAAATTTGAATAATGATGTGTTTATTGAACTACCACCCCACCTTGCTTATTTATGCCTTTATGATAATAAGAATTTCCCGTCTATCATTTTGTCATCTCTGCCCGAAAGGGACAGAACTTTGTTAATACAGATCTTAAAGAAAAAAGGCGTGGAACTTAAGGACGAGCAAGGAGTGTTCAATATTACTGAATTGGCGATGAAGGTGGGGCGATGCTTCCGACTCCTTCAATGATCGATATTAAAGAGCTGAACGTGAGTCTAACTTGAAGACTCTGGAATAAAGACAAGTGCTGACCGGGAGACAACACGGAAAATTTTTAATATTCTGTTCTGTGTCGAGTCAGTCAGGCCCGCAGAGGATACGGCGCATCTCAATCCTGAGATGCGACGCATCTCCTGCACTGGTCATATCTTACTTTATTTTTCTGCATTTTTTATTTTCGACTTTAAAACTTTTTATCAGTTTATTTTAATGCGGCGCATCCCTGGTTAAGGATGCGGCGCATCTTCTATTCTGATTCGTACTTATTCCAGGTTCGATACGGCGTATCTTCTTCCATAAGATATGGCGCATCGACTGACCTGATGATTTTCATTTTAATTTTTATGTTTTATTTTTACTAACTACTAATGTATTATGCAAGTTTGAACCTTCTTAACCTAGGTGTGTTTAAAGCCTTGGTGGTATTATAGATTCCTGCATTTCATGTGGATACATCAAATATGAAGCTTAAACGTTCTCATCCACAAGGAAGTTGATTTTTGCTCTTATACTAATGGAGGATCATACCGAGCAAATCTCAGGGGAGTTTTTCTGTTCTAATTCTTTTATTTTCCAGTTTTTAACCTTTTATACAAACAACGAGGACGTTGTTTAACTTAAGTGGGGGGATTGGAGAATTAGAACACTTAACACTTACTTGTCCTAAACTTTTCAAAATATGCTTAAAATGTGCTTAATATATCAAAATTAAAAATTTTTAGCATGTTTTTGTTTAAAGTCTAAGTTGCATAGCTGCACACATGAGGTTATTTTCAAAAATTGTGATTTTTTTTCAAAATTCACAAATCTATGAGTGTGCCAGTGACTTGTAAACTTTAGAACTTGGCTTGTATACTATTCGAGACCACCATAATAAGTATTATTTTATATAATTGGAATGACTTGTCTAAATTGGTAAATTTTTAGGATTACACCCAAATAGCCTTTATATGTTATGTGATATTAACTAACTACACTGGTTAGTTAACCCCCATATAAACCTTTTGTTACTCTCATTTTTAGAGTAAGATACCCCTAGAAAAACACTCAGAGCCATTCCTTTCGTTTCTTACACCTATGTTTATAATGTTTCGTTACACCCTTACACCTTAGCCTACCCTGTAGATTAAAATCCGTGGTTGGTTAATTGCTTTAGGCAAAGTGTGTTTCCTTACATTACCTGTGTTCGCGTGCGTAATTCATTATCTTTGGTTAGGTCGGGAAATTGCACAATGCAATTGGAGTGAAAGTAAATATTGTATATCTTTGAGTTTATTTTTCGTGTGTTTACTACTTTCACTATTACCGTTATTTCTGAAGTCATGAAAAGTATGGAAAAATTATCCAGAATTATCATTATAGTGATGTGATGAAATTTTACACATCTTTGTTTATGTTTCAAAAAAAAAAAAAAAAAAAAATCGAAGAAATAGAAAAGAAAAAAAAAGAAGAGTTGGATGTTTGTTTTGACCAACTTATGTAAAGTTTTGTGTTAAGTGGTCGATATCACCACTGGTTGTTATATATTATATTTATGGATTGAATGTGAGTTGGCAGTTTTGGGAACACCAACTTAAGGTTATTCTTTGATTAAGATCTTGTTGAGTATAATTCGTGTCTAACTAAAGCATGTGTTTCAAGTGTTAAAGCGTGAGTTATTCTATGATATGAGTCTTATTCATGGGTTGGTTGGGATAGTGATTAACCACACTTAGGATTTTAATTTATCTGTTTTGTTTATTTTTCATTTTATACCAATTTATATCCCAAATATTATCCATACCCTATATTATTCTTTGTCCAAACCTTTGATTTATTGAGATTAGGGATTTGAGCAATTGTAAGTATCGTAGTCGTGTATTCGGCTATGTATTTATGATTTTGTCGCCCTTTTTGATATAACATTATTGGTGAAGATTACTTGGTCCTATCTTTAGCCTATTCGAGTTAAGGATTTGAGCAATTGCAAGTATCGTATTCGTGGATTCGATCATGTATTTGTGATTTTGTCGCCTTTTCTGGAAGTTGAGATCGATAGAGATTAAGGAGAATAATTAACCCTTAAGCCTACAAACCCTTTTTACCGCTTTAGACTTGTTATTCCTTGGCTTTAGTGGGGGAGATGTGTATACTTGCCAAGCTTATGATAGAATATTCGTCACGACTGGACAGTTAAACGATTAGATTTGCTTTTATCAAATTATTTTATTTTACTTCTAATTCGTTAAGTGTTTGGTTGTGTGATTATGACAAAAAATGAATACATGCTTAAATATAAAAATAAATATAAAAATAAATCCTAATATCTTTTAGGATACATTTTCAAAAGATTAATTCTAAGGTTTACTTGGGGACAAGTAAAGTTCAAGTGGGGGGATATTTGATGAACTCAAATAAGTACATTTTATTACCGTCATTTATCCTATTTATTTGACTTGTTTTATTATATTATCTGTGAGAATTGATACTTAATCGTTTACTTTTGTAATTCTCAATTAAAAACAAGTATTTGGTGAAACTTGGCGATTTTGGACTAATTATGGAGCAAAAAAAGCAAGAAGTTAAGAGTCTACTGAAATGTACAAGATCAAGACTATTCTGCTCCAGATACACCACATCTTGCTTATTACATACGGCGCATCACTATCAAGATTTCACAAGATACGATCCAAGATACAAGAGGACATGCGCCGCATCTGAGAATGGAGTTACGCCGCATCTTCTGGCGGTGTACGAATATTCCTGAATATATTAATCTTGGACCCCACGCGAAGTTAAGTCAATACGCCGCATCTACTTACTAGATGCGCCGCATCTTACCCTCAGACAGAAACTATAAATACCCCAAGACCAGACGAGAAAAGAGACACATAATATATATACGAAGTACGAAGACCACAGAAACCTAAGGCCGAATTCAGACGATTAGGCAGCACAAGACACACCCGAACGAAGATACAAGAGCTGTAAGAAGGTCCTGCATGTATTTAATTCATTAAGTAGTTTTGTTTTATTGTGTTAGTAAACTTTAATTCATCAGGATTGGTGGCTTGCGTAATGTGACGAGAAAGATTGCACTCCCTTAAAACTGCTTTCCCATCAATTAAAGTTTATATGTTGATGTCTTTGGTTACTATTTATTAGTGCATTGATAACCTCTGTGTTTATTAGTGGCCTGCGCATTTGACTACGGAAGAGAATGTGGCTCCCACGATTGTTACTAAATTGATCACTTAGGAATAACTTTTAGACATAAGTAATCATTAAGGGTTTACTCGCCGATAAGATTAGGGCCAACGAGAAAGGGTTAACTACATACACTTCATATAAAACTATCAATAAAACAAGTGACAATCTACTTAATCATCAGGACAGGTCTTCTTATTGTCTCGAGTATTTATCTGTGTACGTGCATACCTATCGCTGATTCGTGCTCATTAGTTTAGTTTATTATTTAATTGCAACCAAAACGTGCCAGTCTCTCAGGCTGAACCCCCCTTGCGTTAGATTAGGTTGTATAGTTAACTTAGAACATTAAAATACTGATTAGAATGACTAGATAATACGTTCCACTCTTAGTGATCGACACTCTACTTACCATTATATTCATACTGATCGGGTACACTGCTCGTTAAGTGTGTGTGTTATTGATAAGTCGGCTAAATATAAATTTAAAACTTGAGTAGGCATTAATACTGCTAAACCGCAACGACACATCACACTCCATCAATGACATGGTTAGTTCACATGATCATTCAAAGTTAAGTTTCTATCCTATGACAAGACAAATACACTAAACATCATGATTAGAAGCAAATGTGTCAATCACCATTTTAAAAGATACTACATGTTTACACATGAACCATTTGAAGAGATTAAGTGCAAAACAACAATTTTCAAGACACTTAACTAGTTTTATCTAATTCTCATTCCTAAGTGAGTTATGCATAACATATGCAAGAAAAGCTATCTAAAACAATTTTTCAACTTATCACACAAAATCTAGCAAAGGTCCTATTGTGCATAAACAGGAAAATGAGCAAATGAATATCATGGCAAGATTGACACTTATGTATTATAAACAAAAAAGTGTAATCACAACATTCAACAAGCAAACAACATGTATGCAAACAACTAGAACAAGCAGTCACATAGCATAGCATAAAAAGAAAGATATTTTTCGTCACTTTGTGTTCAAATATGAAGATGTATACCAAGCTTGATTAGTTTTCTTTACCTAAATAACTATTACCTATTCTATCATCATTTCTACTCATATGACTTATCAAATCATTTACGAAGGGATTTTTCAACTAAATCTATAGTTATCCCAAACGCTCTTTTTAAAATTGCTTTAAGCACACAATTTGACGGTTAATTCTTTTTGACAAATATTTTCTTTTATTTATCAAAGAAATCTTCAAGCTTGTATACAAAGTAACATTTAACATCAAAATTTCTAAGTATACTTAGCGAAACATTTTTCATATTATATTCAGCTTCAATGGTAATTTGATACATGGATCGTACTCCATTTTAAAAACCATTTGTTTTGAAAATAAGAGTCACGAGGCTCTGATACCAATTGTGAAAACGTGGGGGGGGGGGGGTTTGAATACGTTTTCGTTTTAAAAACTTAAAACTTGTTGTATCAAATTTCCAATTTAGCTTGTTCTAATATGAAAGATGTCAATTGTAGTTTATGACTAGCATAAACTAAAACATGTTATCACACAAGTATAATCAACAAGTCACAACAAAAGCAATCACATAATGCAAACATTAAAGTAAAGCAGTAAGTAAAAGAAAGCGCAAACCGAACACGATGATTTATAGTGGTTCGGTCACGGAGCACCTCTCCGCCCTACTCCACTCCCCGAGTACCTAACTCGAGAGTTACTTCACTAGATCAACAAGCTCCCTTCTCGGCGGAGAAAACCTTACAATCGTCGCTTACACTTTTTCCGGTACAAAGCTAAATACCGGGTTCTAGTTCGAGGTAGAACCAACCTAACGTCGCTTATACAATTTCCGACACTAAGCTAGATGTCGAGTTCTTTTACAAGGGTATAACCACTTCTGTCATCGCTTATATTTTTTCCGACACTAAGCTAGATGTCGAGTTCTTTTACAAGGGTACAACCTCTCCCACTATGTTTTATGGCCCAACATAGAAACCTTGTGTTTTATGGCACAAACACATAAACCATCTAATCTAGTTCGGTGAATAGATTGTGATGCAATGACGTGTACAACAATGATCCATGACATGAATGTCCAATGGATATGAATGCCTAAACTAAATGAACTTCCGTTGATAGGAAGCCTTCAATGGATGAAGATCATAAGCTCTCTAAACTTGTTGTAATGGATCTTCATCTATGTATGCATGTGGAATCTACATGAACTTCTTGAATAAGAAGTCTTCAAACATTGAGGATGTCGAGAGGACTTGAATCTTCATATGTTGGTATGCTTTGATGAATGATGACTTCAAGATCTTCTAACCTTCTTGGTGGATCAGGAAGTATGCTATGCTTGTGATGGATGATGACTCATGATCTCTGAGCTTGCTTCACAGGATCATTACGAGTGTATGCTTACAACATAATGAAAGTTAGTAACATTATGATCATTATGGAAAGAGTGATTAATGTATGATTCTACATGGTTTACTACTGATCTAAATGTATGCAAAGGGTAGAGAGAATGTATGTTCTAGTGAGTTAACAATGGGTAAACAATGAGCTACTATTTATAGGCAAATTGTAAAAACATCCCACGGATTTGGCGGACCCAAATCCTGGGGTCCGTCCCCTTTTTTGTTTGGTTCCGTCGGGACATGACACCTAGATCTTAACATATCTTACCAAATCTTCCCAAGATCTTACACAATCCAATTCTTTGCTTGAAGATCTTTCGAAAATATTTACTAAATCTACAAGATATCCTAAATATATCCAAATGATGTCATGAACATATTTCCATTTTAAGAATTAAAATGTAAATAATGTAAATGTATATATGCATGTAATATGTATATACTAGCTTAACTAATATATGTTTACCAAGATGTATCATGTTAGTTTGATACCTAAAGTGTACTTATTCTATTAATCTTAGGAAACATGATGTACAAGTAAAAGTACTTGTATATGCAGAATGTGAAATGAGGTTCTAAGTAGAAGGTTTAGCCTTTTAAAATACTTAATGACCTAGCCGTATTTTAAACATCTAAATGGTTTGTTAAGGGTTTGATCATAATGGCACATAACAAACATGTACGAACCTGTGTTGTATCATACGAGGACTCAAGAGGTGTTGAATGTATGTTGAGACAAGATATGATTACAAGTAACTTGTACATTTTACGTTATGTATCAAGTCACATGTTTGTAATCAATCAAAACAAACGAGACTGCTTGCACTAACAGGCTGAATTACTTTTACTCGGGTCACATGACGATAAACACCCTGATGTAGCCCCAGGGACTTTATTAGCAAAAGGCCCCAATTATAAAGACCTGGTTTCCCACAGTCTGGAGGATACTGATGACCTTTGTCATTCAGGTCCTTGGTGGAAACAAATCATCCACGGAGCAATTGAACACTGCTCAACAAATGATAGTGTTCAGCCTCCTGGAGGGTAGAAAGATAGATATTTTAGAGATAATCTTCGAAGACCTCATAGCCAAGCTATCAGGGAAATCTAGACAAAGACACATGTCTTACCCAAGGCAAACTACTTGAGAGACCTCACTGAGGTTACACCCGTTTCCCTGACCACATATATGTTGATGGTCATTCAGGGCGCAGACGCGATATCACCAGTGCCTTCTTCTTCAAAAAAGGAGAAGAAGAAAAAGAAGGCAGGGTCCAGGAAGGTGGTTCAATCCAAACCACTCGCCACTGAGACTTTTGCCTCAAAGCCTCAAAAAAGGCAACCAACGGCCAAGCCCACTGAGACACCCACAGTTGAGACCCAATTGGCCAAAGAACAACCACCAACGGAGGGTACTGAGAAATCATCCTCAGTGTCCTCGGGCAAACCCACTCCTCATGGCTCTGCTGACATATACAAGTTAGTGGGGTCAGGACCTATCCAACCCTCACATCCCGATGAAGGCATTCGTCAATCACCACATTTGCCTGAAGGAGAACAGGGTCCTATATCCTCAGTAGAGCCGCACCACTCTGCTGAAAAGGGGACCCATACCCTCTCACATCTCGTTTATGGCTTTGACAAATCACAGTCAGAGTCTCAAGGAGGATCGGCCCCTAAATCTTCATCAAGGCAGCACAACCTTGGTGGAAAGGGGGGCCTAAACATGCAACTTCCCGTTTACGGCTCTGAGCAATCAGACTCAGGGTCTCAGGGAGAAACGCTCCCTATATCTTTGTCAAGGCAGTACAACCTTGATGGAAAGGGGGACCTCAACAAATCATTGCCTAGTGATTGTACTGGAGAACACCCACCAGTCTTTGAAGGCACTCAAGGGGACAAAGACTCAGGGGGCATACGACCACCCGCTGATACGGAACCTACACCATCCCCATGGCGAATCCAGTCTCTCGAGAACTGAACCTGTGGACCAGGCAGAGAAAACCCGCTCTGTTCACCTGGAGGGGTCAGAACCTAACCACAACGAAGGCGAGCCCTCATTTGAGGGGGAGCCGGATTCAAATCAGGTTCCAACTCTTGCGGATCTCCAGTCACTGATAAATGAAGATTCAGACGAGGAGAAGGCTGATTTTGGAGATTGATAAACTCAAATAAGTACATTTTATTATCATCATTTATCCTATTTATTTGACTTGTTTTATTATATGATATATGAGAATCGATACATTAATGTTTACTTTAGTAATTCTCAAGTAAAAACAAGCATTATGTGAAACTTGGCGATTTTGGACTAATTATGGAGCAAAACAAGCGAGATGTCAAAAGTCTACTAAAATCCAGAAGATGCGCCGTATCTCACTCAACAGATACGACGCAATATCATACTTAGATGAATTCGAAGACCATTGCCCGACTTTGAAGAATGCGCCGCATGCAATTCTGTTATGCGCCGCGTATGAAACTTTGGTCAAAGAAGAAGATCAAGCTCGTTCTACTCCAGATACGCCGCAATATACTTCTAACATACGGCGTATCACTATCAAGATTTCACCAGTTACAATCCAAGACAGCTAAAGTACATGCGCCGCATACAAAGATCAAGTTACGCCGCATCTGAAGATGGTGTACGAATATTTCAGAATATATTAATCTTGGACCCCACACGAAGTTAAGTCAATGCGCCGCATCTATCAACTCAATGCGCCACATCGATCCCTCAGACAGAAACTATAAATACCCCAAGGTCAGACTAATTTAGGAGACCTTTTGTATAACCCTAGAGCCGAATCCAGACGACCAAGCAGCACAAGACACACCTCAAACAAAGATACAAGAGCTGTAAGAAGGTCCTGCATGTATTCAATTCATCAAGTAGTTTTATTTTATTGTTTTAGTACGCTTTAATTCATCAGGATTGATGGGCTTGTGTCATGTGACTACGGAAGATCATGCACTCCCCTTAATATTGCTTTCCCATTAATTAAAGTTTATATGTTGATGTCTTTGGTGACTTTTATTAGTGCATTGATAACCTCTGTGTCTAGCTGAGTCTTGCTTGGTTAGCCATGCCCCTTCCTTGCCTATTTATTCTAGCGTCTCTAGAAAAGTAGGATAGACATAAGTAATCATTAAGGGTTTACTCGCCGATAAGATTAGAGCCAACGAGAAAGGTTTAATTATATACACTTCATATAAAACTAGCAATAAAACAAGTGACAAGCTATTTAATTATCAGGATAGGTCTTCTTATTGTCTCGAGTATCTATCTGTGTACGTGTATGCTAATCGCTGATTCGTGCTCATTAGTTTAGTTTTCTATTTAATTATAACCAAACTGTGCCAGTCTCTCAGGCTGAACCCCCTTGCGTTAGATTAGGTTGTATAACTAACTTAGGATATTAAAATACTGATTAGAATAACTAGATAATACGTTCCACTCTTAGTGATCGACACTCTGCTTACCATTATATTCATACTGACTGGGTACACTGCTCGTTAAGTGTGTGTGTTATTGATAAGTCGGCTAAATATAAATTTAAAACTTGAGTAGCCATTAATACTGCTAAACCTTAACGACACATCACGCGCATCAAGTTTTTGGCGCCGTTGCCGGGGAGTGAATTGTTATTATCTGTTAATTTGATTAATTATTTTAATTAGGTTTTTTTTTATTTATTATTATTTTTTTAAGATTCTAACCACTAACTCTGTTGTATATTAGATAGATTGCATTCATTGTATAATTTGCATATTTACTGTTTTTGTTTGTTTTTGTTTACTGTAATTTTTGTTTCTTTTTGTTTGTTTTTATTTTTGTTTTTCTTTTTTCTGTATTTTTTCTGCATTCTGCTGTCGTTGTATTGTACTGATACAAACGATACGGCGGATCTGTTTTCATAGATACGACGTATTGCGTTTAATTTTTATAAAATACAACGCGTTTAATAAATTCGAGTACGACGCATCTTTCCCCAAGATACGGCGTATTCTGTTTTTAATAAGAAATTTTTCTAAACGCTAACGCCATACGACGCATCTGTTTTAACACATACGGCGTATTTTCTATTTAAATTAAAAACAGTTTTTCGAATTATTAAACAGAAGCGACGCATCGATCTTTATCGATACGGCGCATCTACTAAATCAAAAATCTTGTATTTTGAAACGTAACGAAAATACGGCGCATTAGCTTTTGTTAATACGACACATTTAATTTTAATAAATATAATCGATTTTTGATAATTTAAACTTGATACGGCGCATTCTAATTTATAAGCGGTGTATCTGTTTTCTGAATAAAAGTCTGATTAAATTTTAACGTAATAAGATACGGCGTATCCAACTTTCTGGATACGGCGCATCGTCTGCAGATATCAGCAACTTTTATTTTTCGTATTTCGTTTTCGTTGTTAATTTTCTGATATCATACTTTCTTGAACATACCCTACTTTTGTGATGATTTTAGGAAGTGCATGACCAGATACCATGGGTTTGGGATAAACCATGGGAATTTGGGCATATTAATCACACTTGTAAACCTTTCCGTTTCAAGGATGGAAGTAGTGAATGGCCAACCTGTGATTGGAAGAATGATGGAACCTGCAATGGGGGAAGTATAATTGGAATGAAACGAGTTGGAAACGATGTATACTTTGAAGACTATGATTGGTATGAAAAAGTTGAAGACTCCCCACATAGAGCAGAGGCTTTACAAGAAAAAGGTAGAATCAAATACTTAAAAGAACTAAAGGGAGCATCGAATACTATTTTCTGGGAATGGGTGCATAGAAAATGTGATGATTACACAAGGCTTAATCGACGCTTACAATGGGAATTGAAAAGAAAGTGGGACGAGACTCAAGATTATTATCAATCCATTAACTTAGTTAATTATTATCCCTATGATAATAACGATGAGTCACGAGGAAAATTAATTGATGAACTTGATGACTATTTGAATAAGGATCCTTATTTCAAGTTTGTTGATAAAGACGAAGAAGAATTCATCGAGAGAAAATGTCAACTACTTGGGATCACTTATAATAACCCACCCATGATAATTTCTGAAAAATTTGAAGTCATCAAATACTCTTTGGGACCATATGAGGAATATGTTGCGACGAAGACCAAAGAATATATTAGATTAAGTCGAACGGAAGAAAATTTTGCGGAGCTATACGGTAACATCTTTCGGATGAAAGAAGAAGGATGGCACGTAACAAGAACAAAATAAGGAGCTGAACGTGAGTCTAACTTGAGGACTCTGGAATAAAGACAAGTGCTGACCGGGAGACAACCCGAAGGAAAATTTTTTACTTTTCTATTCTGTGTCGAGTCTGTCAGACCTGCAGAAGATGCGGCGCATCTCCATCATAAGATGCGACGCATCACCTGCACTGGTCATATCTTATTTCATTTTCTGAATTTTTATTTTTGACTTTAAAACTTTCTGTCAGTTTATTTAATGCGGCACATCCCCGGTTAAGGATGCGACACATCTTTTATTCTGATTCGTATTTATTCCAGGCTCGATACGGTGTATCTTCTTCCATAAGATACGGCGTATCGACTGACCTGATGATTTACAATTTACTTTTTTAGGTTTTATTTTTACTAACTACTAATGTATTATGCAAGTTTGAACCTTCTTAACTTAGGTGTGTTAAAGTGTAAATGGTATTATAGATTCCTGCATTTTTGTGGATACATCATTTATGAAGCTTAAACGTTCTCATCCACAAGAAAGTTGATTTTTGCTCTTATACGAATAATGGAGGATCATACCGATTAAATCTCAGGGGAGTTTTTCTGTTCTAATTCTTTTATTTTCCAGTTTTTTAACCTTTGACACAAACAACGAGGACGTTGTTTAACTTATGTGGGGGGATAGAGAATTAGAACACTTACTTGTCCTAAACTTTTTCAAAATATGCTTAAAATGCGCTTAATATATCCAAAAAAAAAATTTTTTAGCATGTTTTTGTTTAAAGTCGAAATTACATAACCGCACACATAACTCTATTCTTTTAAAAATATTAAAACTTTAGTGTGCCGGTGACTTGTAAACTTTAGAACTTGGCTTGTATACTATTCGAGACCACCATAATGAGTATTATCTATATAATTGGAGTGACTTGTCTAAATTGGTAAATTTCTAGGATTACATCCAAATAGCCTTTATATGTTATGTGATATTAACTAACTACACTGGTTAGTTAACCCCCGTATAAACCCTTTGTTTACTCTCACTTTTAGAGTAAGATACCCCTAGAAAAACCCTCAGAGCCATTCCTTTTGTTTCCTACACCTTTGTTATAATGTTTCGATACACCCTTACACCTTAGCCTACCCTGTAGATTAAAATCCGTGGTTAATTGCTTTAGGCAAAAGTGTGTTTCCTTACATTACCTGTGTTCGCGTGCGTAATTCATTATCTTTGGTTAGGTCGGGAAATTGCACAATGCAATTGGTATGAAAGAAAATATTGTATAACTTTTAGTTTATTTTTCGTGTGTTTGCTACTTTCACTATTACAGTTATTTCTGAAAGTATGAAGAGTATGGAAAAATTATCCGAAAAAATAGTGATAGAAAACTTGTAAAATTTTACACATATATGTTGATGTCAAATATATATATATATATATATATATATATATATATATATATATATATATATATATATATATATATATATATATATATATATATATATATATATATATATAATATATATATATATATATATATATATATATATATATGGGGGACTTTCTTACGAGAACCATTTTATCTGCTAGAACTGAGAGAACCACAAAAAACCTACATGCACGCCTTTTAAAATAAAATAAAAATACATGCAAATCATCAAAATCGTAAGTATCCACCTATATTATTCAATATCATCATGAACTCATCCTCTTTTTTCACAAAAACCTTACACAAGGCCCCAATATTGTCGTTGCACGCCATATAAGAACATACATGCACACCTTGAAAGAAAAATGTTGTATTTCTAATTTCTTATCAAATTCTTTAGAACAACTATGTTTTTTTTAAAAACATATATGTTGTTTTTAGAATATATGTGCAAAAATACAATTATTGAAGGCGTGCGTGTATGTTTTTGGTGGTTCTCTCAGTTCTCGCAGATAAAATGGTTCTCTCAAGAAAGTCTCTCACACACACACACACACATATATATATATATATATATAGAAAAGAAAAAGAAAAAGGAAAAGTTGAAAGTTTGTTTTAACCAACTAATATAAAGTTTTGTATTTAGTGGGAGATATCACCACTATTTGTTGTTGTATATTATATTTATGGATTGAATGAGAGTTGGCCGTTATGGGAACGCCAACTAAGGTTATTCTTTGATTGAGATTTTGTTGAGTATAATTCGTGTTTACCTAAAGCGTGTGTTTCAAGTGATAAAGCGTGAGTTATTCAATGATATGAGTCTTATTAATGGGATGGTTGGGAAAGTGATTAACCACACTTAGGATTTTAATTTATCTGTTTTGTTTATTTTTCATTTTACACCAATTTGTATCCCAAATATTATCCATACCCTATATCATTTTTCATCCAAACCTTTGATTTATTGAGATTAGGGATTTGAGCAATCTTAAATATCGTAGTCGTGGATTCGGCTATGTATTTATGATTTTGTCGCCCTTTTTGATATAATATTATTGGTGAAGATTACTTGGTCCTATCTTTAGCCCATTCGAGTTAAGGAATTGAGCAATTACAAGTATCGTGGTCGTGGATTCGATCATGTATTTGTAATTTTGTCGCCTTTTCTGGAATATGAGATCGATAGAGATTAAAAAGGATGATCAACCCTTAACCAACAAACCCTTTTTACCGCTTTAGACTTGTTACTCCTTGGCTTTAGTGGGGGAGATGCGTATACTTTCCAAGCCTATGATAGAATATTCGTCACGACTAAGCAACTAACCGATTTAGAATTGTTTTACATTAAAAATTATTTTGGTTTCTACTTCGTTAAATGTTTGGTTATGTGATTATGACAAAACGAATACGTGCTTAAATATAAAAATAAATCCTAATATCTTTGAGGATACATTTTCATATGATTAATTCTAAGGTTTACTTGGGGACAAGTAAAGTTCAAGTGGGGGGATATTTGATGAACTCAAATAAGTACATTTTATTATCATCATTTATCCTATTTATTTGACTTGTTTTATTATATTATATATGAGAATCGATACATTAATGTTTACTTTGGTAATTCTCAGGTAAAAACAAGCATTATGTGAAACTTGGCGATTTTGGACTATTTATGGAGCAAAACAAGCGAGATGTCAAAAGTCTACTGAAATCCAGAAGATGCGCCGTATCTCACTCAACAGATACGACGCAATATCATAATTAGATGAATTCGAAGACCATTTCCTGACTTTGAAGAATGCGCCGCATGCAATTCTGTCATGCGCCGCATATGAAACTTTGGTCAAAGAAGAAGATCAAGCTCGTTCTACGCCAGATACGCTACAATATACTTCTAACATACGGCGTATCACTATCAAGATTTCACCAGTTACAATCCAAGACAGCTAAAGTACATGCGCCGCATACAAAGATCAAGTTACACCACATCTGAAGACGGTGTACGAATATTCCAGAATATATTAATCTTGGACCCCACGCGAAGTTAAGTCAATGTGCCGCATCTATCAACTCAATGCGCCGCATCGATCCCTCAGACAGAAACTATAAATACCCCAAGGTCAGACGAATTTAGGAGACCTTTTGTATAACCCTAGAGCCGAATCCAGACGACCAAGCAGCACAAGACACACCTCAAACAAAGATACAAGAGCTGTAAGAAGGTCCTGCATGTATTCAATTCATTAAGTAGTTTTGTTTTATTGTTTTAGTACGCTTTAATTCATCAGGATTGATGGGCTTGTGTCATGTGACTACGGAAGATCATGCACTCCCCTTAATATTGCTTTCCCATTAATTAAAGTTTATATGTTGATGTCTTTGGTGACTTTTATTAGTGCATTGATAACCTCTGTGTCTAGCTGAGTCTTGCTTGGGTCGCCATGCCCCTTCCTCGCTTATTTATTCTAGCGTCTCTAGAAAAGTAGGATAGACATAAGTAATCATTAAGGGTTTACTCGCCGATAAGATTAGAGCCAACAAGAAAGGTTTAATTATAAACACTTCATATAAAACTAGCAATAAAACAAGTGACAAGCTATTTAATTATCAGGACAGGTCTTCTTATTGTTTCGAGTATCTATCTGTGTACGTGTGTGCTAATCGCTGATTCGTGCTTATTAGTTTAGTTTTCTATTTAATTATAACCAAACTGTGCCAGTCTCTCAGGCTGAACCCCCTTGCGTTAGATTAGGTTGTATAACTAACTTAGGATATTAAAATACTGATTAGAATAACTAGATAATACGTTCCACTCTTAGTGATCGACACTCTGCTTACCATTATATTCATACTGACCGGGTACACTGCTTGTTAAGTGTGTGTGTTATTGATAAGTCGGCTAAATATAAATTTAAAACTTGAGTAGGCATTAATACTGCTAAACCGCAACGACACATCAAGCGCATTAGAGATGAAGTAATTTTTGGTGTTGGGGATGATTTGGAGACTGAAACTTACAACTCTCTTCAGCACACTGAACAACCACCATCATCTCCTCCTCTTGAGGAACAAGAAACCCATAACAACCCTACAACATCATCATCATCATCAGGCTACTCCAAAGACTCTGCTCCTGCTACTCCTCCTTATTTACAGAAGTATGACAACGTTCTTCCTCTCACCGAAAGACAGCTTGTCAAGTTCCTCAGAAAAGCCAACACTGCCCTCTTTCGTGAGATTACTGAAGAACAATGGGATCAGCATACTGAATCAGCAGCCTCCTATGCTGACTTCAGGGCTGCTATTGAAGGCTCTCAAGGTAAACTGCATCAGGTCGCTGCCTTCACTGATAAACAAATCAGTTACCTGAGGGCATCTCTTGACCATCTGGGTTCTGCACAGGACACGCAGTTCTACAATGTGTTGCAGACTCTTAATGGCATTTAAGAAAAGTTCAAAGATGATCCAACCTTAATTACCAAGCTGACTGAGTTCATGGATACTCAGAAGACCACCTCCACCAACATTACTGAGCTTCTCAAGCTCCTCAAAAAGGTGGATCTTGCACCTCTCAGGTCTCAGCAAGATGCCATTCACAAGTCAGTAACTGATACCCAGGAGTGCCTGACCAAGATTTCATCAACCTTTGATCAGCTCTCCACCAAACATAATGAGCTGACCAGTCACTACACCACCAAGGTTACTGCACTCACCAATGCTCAAGTTACCATGGCAGATGACATCTCCGTCCTAAAGTATAAGACTAGTGACACAAAGAACATGGTCTCTACCATACTGACAATTCTTCAGAATTCTCCCGTTCCATCAACTCCTTAGTCAACAGATGCTTACTCTAAAGCTCCAGCATCTGTTGAGGGGGAGAAACCTGATAACCAAGTTCCTGAAACTGAGGATCCAAACATCACTGAAGCTGTTCCTTTACAAAGCTTCATGCCAGGACCCTCAACCTCCTCAGCTCATGTTGTTGTTACTACCACTCCTATCTCTACTGAAGCAACAACAACAACTGAGTTCCCAGAAACCTCATTTAGTACACCCACTCCCACTGACAAAGGGAAGGGAATATTGGAAACTGAAGACTCTCCCCCAAAGTTGGTAAAGGCACCAAGAGAGAGGCGTCCTGACCCAGATGAACCTTTTCAAATCATCTTAGATGACGGGAGAACCTTCGTGGTAACTAGTGAGGAAGTGGCCGCAGTCCTCGATGAACAGGATAAAGTCAGGGCCGAAAGACTAAGCAGGCCAGTAATTGCTGAAGTGGCCAAGGAGGTCATAAAGGAAACTGATCAGGTTATCAGGGGGGGGGACAATTCCTCAAGCTTCAGGCTGACCGTATCAAAGAACACACTCTTAAGGTCAAGCTCAACAATGAAAGGAAGAGGAAAACTTATGAGAAGTATATGTGGTACATGACGAAGACTAAGGGTGAAGGTCTCATAACTGACATGACCATTCACAACACCAAGCCCATAAGCATTAATGTTCACAGAGGACCAAGAAAATCTGAGAAGAACGCACCCTTCAAATTCTCAGATTATGGGCTTAAAGAATGGGACATGATAGGGCCCATCCTGAGAAAGTAGCAAAACAGAATCGTTCCTGATCTTCTGGCTACCCTGAACAACAAATATGAGGAACTTGAAAGAGTGGCCAAGAGTTTGGGAATAGATCATGAGATGTCACTTGCTTCTCAAGGATTGGAAATCCCTGAACCTACTCAAAAGATAAGGAAGAAGAGAAAAGCTGTTGGTCAAGAACCTGAGCAATTCATAGCAGCTCTTCATTGCAACAGGATTCCTCCTCAAGGGGTCAAGTTCGTTCCCAACCAAGTCATCAAGCTTCCTGAGTATGGTATCTTCTTCGTCGATGAGTTTGGCCAACAGGCCTTTCAAAGAGTCAGTGACATAAACTTGTTGGAAATAACAACTCTTCGTGCATACAAGCTGATGGCACTTCAAATGAAGAGCCCTGAAAATGAAGAGTTTATCAACCTGATGGACAAGATGATGAATGAAAGACCCGACAAGGAGAAGTTGGTGTCTAAGAAGGCTAAGTTGGAGCTCATGGGAATCTTGGAAGCCTGAGTACAGATCCCTGAGCATTATGTTTAGATTATAGGACTTTGTAATGATATGAATAAAATGATGGCCCACGTTTTGTTATATCAGTGTCCTTTATTAGCTTTCTAATATATTCAGTGTAAGAAGAAGCCCATTTGCTCACTTACACTTATCAAAACACTTAGGCATAATTTATATCCAAATAGGGGGAGATTGTTGGGTCAATTCAGTACCCAAGCGTCCTTACAACAAGGATTTGAATACAAATCTGCCCAAGTGTTAATCAACCGTGAACGCTCTCAGGACACTGAGTGAATAGTCACTCTGTGAGCTATCTTCAGGATGCTTAGGACAAGTCTAAGAAGAAAGATTCACCATTCGGTGAGGCGGAACTCCCTGAGTGTTACTTAAGCCGAAGAAGAAGATAATGGGTTCAGTGAGTGATTATAATAACTCACTAAACCCCGGTCTCCTCAACAACAATTATAAATGAAGACTGAAGACTGAAGACGAAGACTGAAGAATCTGAAATCTGAAAGAAAGGCGGGACAAGGCGGGAAGAGTTTGAAAAGATAAGGAGAAGTCCTTATCAGGCCAAAGTCAAACTTTTCCTGAAAGGCTTGAGAACAAGAGCAGTGTCATCACTGTTATTCGAAAAGCAGTATTAACTTATTCCCAATATAAATTCTTGTAACATTGACAAAATACTGTTGTATTTTGTCCTGACTAGCTAGGTCATTCTGTTTGTCTTTTTAGTCACGGGTGCTCTTTTATACTTGTGTATAAATAGATTCATAAGGGAGAAAAGTGGATAAGTTTTGTGCATTAAAAGCTTAGACTTTCACAAAACTACTTTTCTCCCCCAAAGAGCAACCTAGTCCCTGAGATAGCTCAGTGGTTCATTCATTGTTTCCACTCAAGCATAGCTTGAGTTTAGTGAGGAGAACATACCATACCTTGTCGTTTCAATCCCAAGTGTTATTTCCGCTAACACTTGGGTATAGATTCTTTTGATTAATTTCTATTAAGAATTTAAACGTTGAAAAACTTGTGTTTTATCTTTTACGTTTTTACTTATTTGTTTAAATTAATCAATACATTAAATCAGTCATGGAACACAATTAGATTAACTTTGTAGTTATTTCTACTTGTGTAACGGGAACAACACTTAATCAAAAATCGATCAAATGGGGTTTCAAGAGATTTATTATAAAGTGGATGATAATTTTACTTGTCTATCATTACGAAATACGTTTTTACATGTATTAACAATGCCAGACATCCTTTTAAGACATTTTTGTTCATTACTCCAAAAATAATTTGTAAAGACTAGAAACTACCTTTATCACACAACTAATAGTACTATATTAATCTATACGTGACACTCAAAGCAAGACAAGATAAATATGAGAGAATGGATCGTATGAGATATTAGAACCGTGTATATGATATTAGCTTGGAAGAGAAGCAAATACAAAACACACATAAAGCACACACACTCTCACCTTTACTACACTATGAGGCACACTTGAAATGAGGTGAGAGTGTGGTATTTATAGACAAGGGGTGACGCCCTAATGCTCTTGATGGGCTTTAGGTTGGGCTTTTGATGGGTTGGACAATACATAAGCTTTTCTAACATAATACAACAACAAAAGCCCAACTTTCCTAGACTTAGCTAACTACACGACACACATGTTCTATTAATACAAATGACCATCACTTTACATTAAAAATTTAAATGCTAACATTCTCCCCTTAAGGGATGGTCATTTCAATGATGCTCTCGGTGATAGGTCTTTTGTCTTTAATGTCTTTAACTTTGTGTGTCATTGTAGAATAGTCTTCATTCATCGTTCCTTCATGCTATGTGATCTTCAAAGTAATCTTCTTTGGTAGTTCTTGCCTTGATCAGCATCTTCGTGTGGTTATGCGTCGTGTCCTCCAACATACTCATGCATCTTGGACTTTATACCTATGCTAACAATCTCCCCTTATTCTTTCCTCGTTTGATATATGAACTCGTTCTTGACATCTTGATTAGCTTTTTGACTTTGTCGTTACACTTTGTCTTTAACTTGATCCTTTTGTCTTGAACTTTTACACTTGTTGAGGATGATCTTCATAAGTATGAGTATGTGGAGGTGAAGATGTTTGATATCTCTGATGATGGATGATGGACTTTTGTAGTACCTGCATAAAACAATTAGCAATAAATCGTCCAACGTTTACAGGTTTAGATTTCGAGATTGTTAACAGCATAATGTGAAAACTTTCTCTAATATGTACCAAGCCCGTTCTGAATCGGATACCCCCGAAAGGGCTTACACAGACACACCGAAGTGCACCCACGATTCAGTGCGTCACTGGAGATCACCTCACGACTGTAGACCGTTTGAAACATGTAACCATCATGATTTAAATGGCAAGATCCTTAGATCTTATTAAGACTCTTACAACTTGTGTCCTTTTTGGTGAACACAAGTGTATCATATAGGAAGTGTTCCTAAGAGATTTTTGATGAATCTCATGGTTCTAGACTCGATAATGTGAGTTTTGGTTTTAGTAGTCGGAGGCATGGAGCAGAGTGCCACCTTTTCAATATCAACACATCTCGGAGTGAGAGGCCGATATATTATGCAGTGTTCTCCGTGAGAAATGAAACAAATATCTTTTAAGAGATATCTGAGTGGCTAGGAGGGGTGGTGCAGCGCGTCACTGGGTCCATGACGTCTTGTCTTCAATATTAGTATCATCTTAGTAAATAACCGATAGCAGATGTATTGACCCGGTTTCTGCCCTAAGTTTTCATGGAGGACTATTTCTTTTCACCCTTTCATTAAACTTTTCTTTTTAATTCTTCAACCCCTTCTTTCCCATTCTCATTTACTCCTTTTTTCAATCTTACCTAAGGACTTCTAATTCTAATCTATTGGAATTGTCCTTGGGTAGATCCCTCCGGCTCTGGCGGATCATCGGACATAAACCTAACCATAATCACCTTATTACTCCATGATTATCCTAGATTTATCGATCTCTTGCCATAAAACCTTTTTGTGAAAATCTCTCAAAGTGTTTATGAATAAAACACATTTGGTTAACACTTCGAGAGTTTTGCATTTTCAGAAATACCACCCCCCTTCACATGTGCTCTCGCATTTTTAAGATAAATTTGCACATGTTGGGTAGAGTTCGCACAATTTTTAAATGATTGACTTTCAATGAACATGACCATCGCGAGACACGTTTACATCACTAGTTGAACTAGCTTGAAATTATTACCCGTCCCGGTCATATTCAATGATTATCTCTCGAATTGGTACATTCTACTCAGACAAGTCCTTTGCGAGACACGTTTACATCACTGGATAACTAGCTTAAAATTATTACCCGTCCCGGACAAGTCTTTTCGGTTACTGACATTTAATTTTCGTCAATTTGAGGGTTCATGCTGAGTCTTTTTGTAGAGCTCTTTTGAGATTCAATCCACGATTTTTAAACTTTTGATCACATTTTAATCACGTCTTCTCCCCCTCAAAAATAGCATGCAGTGATATTTTTGATATCAACTGATTAAAATGAGAGTTTTTGGAGAGATAGACGGATCATTTTAGCATGATTTGAAGGATCTTTAGTTTAAAATAAAGCATATTGTTTAAACATTTGAGTTTAAAATCATTTAAGGGTATAGAGGGAGTTTTCTTTTTGAAGGATCTTGAGCACAGAATTTGGAGAAAAATTTTGAAAAATCTTGATCATGTGCTCAAGGATTCTTTGTTTTCTTTTACCATTAACAATGCGAGTCCTGATCTGAAATAATCAGAAGTCATCATTGTAGCGCGGGTTTCTTACTTAAATATACGAAAGCTTTTGTGAAGAGATTTTGAGAAACAACATGTTTTAGAAAATTTTTTAAATGAACTCTCGCTCAAGCATCTGTACATGTCCGTATCATTGTTGAATGACATTTCTAGATATGTACAGAATATCGATTATACGAGAGACATGTCGTGAGAAGAATATTTTTGGATTTTTGAGTTTCTATTGTTTTTGTATTTTTGAATTTTTCTATTTTTGTATTTTGTTTTTGTGGGTTTTTCAAATTTTGTATTTTCTTTTTGTTTGTTTTTCAAATTTTGTATTTTGTTTTTTCAAAAATATTTACAGCGCAGCTTTTTAATATAAAATTCAAGAAGTTTCGAGAAGACTTTCTAACTCTTCGGGAGTTAGGCTTCGCATGTCAATTCGTCGAACTAGATTATCAAACCTTTCTTTTGGAAGTGCTTTAGTAAATAGATCGGCGAGTTGGTATTCAGTCTTCATGAAGAATAATTCAACAGTACCCTCTTCTACGTGTTCCTTTATGAAGTGATAGCGGACTCTAATATGCTTGGTCTTCGAGTGTCGAACGGGATTGCACGAGATGGCTATGGCACTTTTCGAATCACAATAGATAGGAATGTGGTCGAAAGAGAAGCCATAATCTGTGAGCTGTGTCCGCATCCATAGAACTTGGGCACAACACGCAGATAGAGACACATACTCGGCTTCAGCGGTTGATAATGCCGTACAGTCTTGTTTCCTTGATGACCAGCCTACTAGCTTTTCTCCCAAAAATTGTGCTCCCCCGGATGTACTTTTTGCGATAACTTGGCAACCAGCATGGTCGGCATCTGAAAAGGCTGTTAGTGTAAACTCTGAATCCTTCGAATACCAAAGTCCCATATTGATGGTTCTTCGTAGGTACCGGAAGATTCATTTAACTCTTGGAGGTGAAGTTCAGTAGGCCTTGCCTGAAACTGTGCTAATAAACAGACAACAAAATGTATATCGGGTCGACTAGCTGCTAGATACATGAGAGAACCAATCATGCTCCGATATTTCTTCGGATCCATGGGTTTCCCATATAAATCAACTCCTATTTTTGGCGAGGTGACCATTGGTGTACCAACAGAGTCACAACTTTCCATTCCATGTTTCTTTAAAATCTCAATAGTATATTTAGCTTGATTTATAAAAATACCGCGTGGGGATTAATGAATTTTTAATCCTTGAAAGAATTTTAGTTCCCCCATCATGGATATTTCAAATTTGCTTTTCATGAGATTTTCAAAATATTTTGAATGTTTCGGATTAGTGGACCCAAAGATTATGTTGTCCACGTAAATCAGAACAATCAAAATGTCATCTTTGAATTTTCTTGTAAACAAGGTCGGGTCAATTGTTCATTTGGTGAAATTATTTTGCAGCAAGAAAGAGGATAATTCGTCATACCACGCCCTTGGGGCTTGTTTCAAACCATAGATAGCTTTCTTTAGCTTGTAGACGTAGTTGGGATGATCTTTGTCAACGAATCCGTCTGGCTGACTTACGTACACTTCTTCTTTCAGAGTTCCATTCAAGAGTTCCATTCAAGAAAGCGGTCTTGATGTCCATATGATAGACTGTGATGTTCTTGTGAGTTGCGTAGACTAAGAAAATCCTGACTGCCTCCAGCCTTGCTACTGGCGCGAATGATTCTTCAAAATCTATCCCCTTTTCCTGTCTAAATCCCTTGGCCACTAGACGAGCTTTGTTGCGAATTCCAGTCATCTCTTCATCACTTTTGTTCTTCCATAACCACTTAAGATCAATGACGAGTTTGTCGATTGGTCTCGGCACTAAATCCCAAGTGTCATGTAATTGATATTGGAGAAGTTCTTCCTGCATCGCTTCAATCCAAGCATTGTCTGCCATCGCTTCCCGAATGTTCTTTGGCTCTTTTAAACTGACTGAGCAGACGTAGATGCACATATCAAAATCGGTGGCAATCTGTTTCCTCGTCTGAACTGGCCGTGAGGGTTCACCAATAACTTGATCTATTGGATGGTCTTTTGTCCACTATAACATAGAAGGGTACCTTAGGTTTGACGAATGTGTGTTATTGGTTCTTATAACCTTGAAGATGATTCAGCAGAATCCGTTGCAAATGGGTTTTCAAATGGTTCTTCTTTTAACATAGCGTCGTTTTGTTTTGGTTCTTCTTGAGTTGGTGTGGTTTGGTTTTGCTCATCAACTCTTGGTAACACAATTTCAATTACTGGAGTTGCTGGAGTAGATGTTGATGATGTTGAGGGAGTTGGTGCGTCAACTTCGAATGTTGTTGATGCATCTTGCGGTGGTGGTGGTGGTGGTGGTGGTTGATGATTTTGAGCTGGTACAGCGGAACGTTGTTGTGATGCATTTGTCGAAGCTCCACCATAGTACTCATCATACATAAACTCAAAGAAAGTGTCCAGTTCTTGATTTGTTGGTTTGTCAATATTAGTTAACTGAGCTCCTTGTGGTACGAGTCCTGAACTAATATGTCCAGAAGTTTGACTGTTTGGTGCGGGTCCTAATCTGGTATGATTAGAAGCCATTGGGTTAAGCGAGGGTTCTAGAGCGAGTCTCTCAGAAGCCATTTGTGACATCTCGTCAAACTTCACATTCATCGTCTCCATAATCCTTTTAGTCCTTCTATTATACACCCTGAATGCCTTCGAGTTTTTAGAATAACCAATGAAGATTCCAATATCACCCTTAGCTTTCAGTTTCCCCAGATCTTCTTTGTCGTTCGTAGGATAGCACATAGCGCCAAATACATGAAGGTAAGAGATATCGGGTTTTCTGTTGTTGACTAGCTCATATGGTGTTTTGTTGAATCTTGGATGGATTAAGGATCGGTTCTGAGTAAAACAAGCAGTGGCAACAGCATAAGCCCATAAGAATAGTGGTGCACTAGAATAGATCAGCATTGTACGAGCAGCTTCCACAAGAGTTCTATTTCTTCTTTCAACTACCCCGTTCTGCTATGGAGTTCTAACAACTGATGTCTGGTGAGTGATTCCAGTATCTTCAAAATATGTTATTAACTCCTGATTTGTGAATTCCGTGCCATTGTCTGTTCTTACGATCCTAACTGGAGCTTGAAGTAAGACTTGATTTCGCTTCAGAAAGGTGATGATGATGCCTGGTGCTTCGTCTTTTGACCTCAAAAACTTTACCCATGTATATCTTGAATAGTCATCGACGATAACAAGAATATACTTCTTCCCGTTAATGCTTTCAACTCTCATTGGGCCACATAAGTCCATATACAACAAATGTAACTTATCGATCGAACTGGGTACGGTTTTAGGTTTGTATGTTGCCCGTTTGCTTTTGCCTTGCTCACAGGATGGACATAAGTGATCTTTGATGTATTTGAACTTTGGGAGACCGGTGACGATGTTGTCTTTGGCTAGCTTTGTTAAGGTGTCGAAGTTGAGATGGGATAAACGTCTGTGCCACAACCAGGATGTTGGGAATTAAATATTCAAGAAGTTTAATATCGGGTTCTATTCAAAGAAATACTCTAAGTATGATTCTGCTGCTAGAGCATTTGGTTCCTGCTGCCAGTGTTTGATTCTGCTGCCAGCGTTAAACATTCTGCTGCTAGGCTTAACATTCTACTGCTGAAGGATTCTGCTGCTAGCGTTAACATTGCTGCTGGTAAAGTACTTTCTGCTGCTGAGTGGATAAGTATGAAAAGATATTATGTGTATTTAAGTCAACAATACACGGTAGATAATATCTTACCCCATGTGATCAGTCATAATGTTATATTCACAGAACAAGTTGTAAACATAGATACAAGTTGTATCTTAATGACTGACACTCTCAAAGCAAGTGTTCGACTAGACTTATCAATATTGTAAAAGATCTTTCTTGTGATATATAAAAGAAAGATCTTAGACTAGTGAAAAATATACATGAATAGATAAGTGCAAAAAAAAAAAATAATAATAAAAAATAACTCTCAAGAACATAGAACAAATATCACAAGTCGTACAAAACATAAGATTCAAGGTCTTTGTAACCCTAGTGATATTGAAGATCACTCGTATTATTTTGAATAATATTGAATCGTTTGGTGATAACATTGCATGTTCTTTGTTCTATATACACAAGCATAACTGTTCCATTTCCATAACACAAATAACCTTCTAAGTGTGATTAAGTAAATTTCGCGTACTTGATCATATTAACTCAACTTATCACATACACAAAGCAACAAAGGTTTAACTACCCTATTAGTGTATCGATCAACCTCATCACAGGACTTTTTTTCACAAGCTCTTGTCATGAGACAAATTGGTGATGAAGAGGCCATTTTGTTAATGTCGATAGCATAAAGATTGGAGCCACGATTTCCGGTTAAGAGATCATCTCCAATCAAATTCCTAACGAAGCAAGTGTTTCTCCTAAATGCAACCTCTAAATCTACGTCACAAAACTGTCCGACTGAAAACAGATTGTGTCCCAACCCTTCGACATAGTAAACCCGAGTGATTAAGAAGTTTCCAAACTGAAGATCTCTATAACCCAGAATAGCTGCTACATGATCATTTCTAAACCATACTGTTTCCATGAACTTCCATACAAAGTTGATCAGCAGCTTCAGATTCCCGGTCATGTGCTTGGAGCAACCCGAGTCGATGATCCAAACACATATCTCGATAACCTACCAATAACAGAAGAGTTTGCATTTGGAAACCGTTTATCATTTGGTTCCATGGGGTTAGGGGTAACAAACGAATCACACTCATAGAAGGTTTCTTCTTGTTCTTTTGGAACCTTTTTTAATTTACCATTCACTAGTATGAATTATCTACCCGTTAGTTTCCATATGCACAACTTAAGATAGTTCCTAGGTAATATTCTACTAGTGATTGTCCTAGATTTTGTAGTAAGTCTTTGAATATATCTAGTCTTTGAATATATCTAGTCTTAGCACTAGTTCCTGAAGGAACGTCTTTCTGTTTAGGCATGGCATGCACATTCACATTATTAGAAACAATATCATCACAAGCATTTTTAGATAACGATTTCTTGCACATTAAACAAACAGAGTCATTAAATGTACTCGAAACAGTACTCTTAACATTACATCCAGATGATATATGTTTCTTATTCGAAAGCGGTAAATTCCTAGGGTGTTCTTCTACTTCTTCCGTTTTATTCTTGATTTCACTCTCAGAGGCAGGCGAGACTCTATTGTTCCTTGTATTGCTCCTAGGCTTTAGTCTGCTACTCCTAGAGGTACTTTCTACTCCTGTAGAAGGTAAGGCACACACATTAGGATTTATCTTGTTGTCATTTGAATTTGTTTTAGCATTACTAGTCTCCTTTGGATTACTGTTCACACTTTTGTCAATTGCCCTATATGTTTTAGATGTAGAGGTAGACGCTGTAGTGGTACTAACACTATAAAGTCCAGGTGCTATCACATTTGATGTTTCGACAACTGCTTTCCCTTTATCAGAACATTTTGCTTTTTCACATTCTTTTGGCAAGGGTGTTGGAGTGACTGGTTTTTTCAAATCAATTATCACATCAGCTTTCGGAACACTTTGAGAAATTGACATTTTTGGTTTTACAACCGGTTTGTCCGAAGTTGATGGTTTTGCAAACTTAGTTTCCTCACCCTTCCTTTTTTGACTATCCTGCAGAGACTTCAAAAGATCATTTTGCTCTTTCATGTTGTTGTAAGCACGTTCATATGACAATTTGTCATACTTGCATTCTTCCTTTTTTTTTCGATCAAGTTGTTTAAAATATGTTACATTTTCCGTTTCAAGCTTAGCAAGCGCATTTTCATATTTTAAAACAATTTTAGAAGTCTCAGCTCGGATTTTTTCATCGTCTTCAACAGAATATGTTTGATAGATAATGGACATAATATCAGTTGACAGAGCTATTTCGAAGAGAGTGTCATTGTGTTTTTCCAAAACTTTGATGTATTCAATGTTTTCATTTGCTTCCTTTACCAGAGATGTGTGGTCTTTGGCAAATTGGGCTGTTTCTTTTAAGAGCGCATTTTCCACATTAAGTATTCTTATATTCATTGCATTTAGCGGAGGAATAATGTCTTTTTCAAACATCTTTTTCTGTTCATCATGAAAACTTGAATGCCAGTTGTTGATACTGATTTCCGTTTTGGTTTTAACAAGACTTTGGAAATTTTCCATTTTCTTTTTGAGATCATCCAAGTATCGTCTAGCTTCACTTGTGTTAAAAGGGTTGCTAGAGGACATTTGTTCGATGTTAGAAAGATGTTTGGAAACAACTTTTTGTTAGAAAGTTGTTGAAACAACTTGCCTTTTGAAAACTGACCGGATCTACACACTCCTTGTGTTAGATAGATACTTTGAATTATGTTAGTCTAGCACGCGGAATTTACTAGCCAACACTCAGAAGATTTATTTGATGTAGTTTTAGTATGAACGAATGTAACAGTGAATGAACAAGAGACAATTTACTTTAAGAAAAATGATTCAATATTATTGATGAATAATACGAGTACTCTTTGGTAGTACTAGGGTTTACAACCTTGAATCTTTTCAATCTAGATTTACGTATTCTATATATTTTGCATTAACCTAGGCAATCCTTTTATAAACTAAGGATTCCTTTACAAGATAACAATAATCTATATTAATAGGATATACACAAAATCCTTTCTATACTTATCTTCTAATCGTTTACAAAAATTATAAGAAGTACTAACTTTCTAATGCTGACCGTACTAACTGACTTTGTATTGTCAGTTATATCTTCAATCTTGTAACACTTGCATACTTGGATTCAATGATAGAAGAATTCTAGAGAGAGAGAGTAAGACGAGAGAGTTGGGAGTTCTAGAGAGAGAGAATGAAGAAAATATTGGTTGTAGGATTAGAAGCTCCAACCCTTTCCAAGTGTGGGAAGGGGTATATATAGTTACATGATATGGTGCCCCGAGTGGGCTGTGGAGTGAGCTGACAGTGGGTAAAGACCCGACCCAACTCCACAAATACTAATATAACTAAACTAGTATTACCAAAACTAAACTAATATTAATAAGCCTACGAGCTAACTTAATGCTAAATAGATACTCGGGGTGACCGAGTCTTCACATGAATATTTATATTCCTAACAATCTCCCCCTAAGGGAGGTCACCCCGGAAATAATGTTTTGAATTCTAGCATTCTTTCATATGAGTTTGACTTCATAGCTCGTAGTCTTTGATTCTTCAATGTCGTTGATCTTTGTACATTCAGCAGCGAACTTTAGATGATCGTTCTTCTGTCTTGGATGATCTTTGGTGATTCTTTGATGTCATCATCCAGCGTATGTCTTCAAGTCATCTTTTAGCAGAAGGTCTCCATGTGATGTAGTACACTTTAAACCGACATGCTCACACTTTTCTGAATCATGATTTTCAGCATCAGAGTTGCGGAAGCAGTGTTGAAGTTCTTTTAGATATCATGATTTCGTTGATTATGATGATGATGGTGTGGGGTGAGCAAGTGGTGATGGATTGGCATCATGTTCAGCAATCAGCTACAACTGCAATCAGCTACAACCGCCAGGTGTTCCTGCATACGATAGTTAGCAATAAAACGTCCGGTACTTACAGGTTCGGACTTCGAGATTGTTAACAGCATAGTGTGAAAACTCTCTCTAATCCTTACCAAGACCATTCCTAAATCGAAAACCCACAGAGGGCTTTAAAGATCTACCATAGTAAATCAACGATTAGGTGAGTCGCTGGAGTTCACTCCATGACTGTAGACCGTTTGAAACCGCCGCGACCACTAAGCGTAATCCATAAGGAATTACCGAAGTGACCTGCTTTCAGGGCTGTTTGATGTTGACCCTGGCAGGAATTTCCATTCAATCACTGAGAATTACATTTGTAAATTCCCTCATAAATGTTCTGGCAGATTGCTAAGATCTGCGTAGGACTCATAAGTTTACAGCTGGTGTCCTTGATGTTGAACAACCAGTGTAGATGTAACACGTGTTCCTATGAGATCTTATGATGCATCTCATGGCTCTAGACTCGATAAGTGTAATTTTGGTAGTCGGAGACTGGAGCGGTGTCTCCTGTTTCAATATCAACATAGCTCGTAATGAGTGGTCGATAGATTATGTAGGGTTCCCCGTGAGAATGAAACAAGTCCTTTTAAGAGAACTTGAGTGGTTTAGAAGGTTTAGTGCAGTGCATCACTGGGTCCATGACGTCTTGTCTTCAATACCGGTGTTACCTTAGTAACCACCAGTAGCATATGAATTGAACCCGGTTTCTGCCCTAAGGTTGAATAATTGGAGGGATATTTCTTTTCACCCTTTCTCATTTCGTTTCTTTTTAATTCTTCAACCCCTTCTTTCTCCTTTCTCATATTACTCCTTTTTTCATGATCATACCTAAGTACTTTCTAATACTAACTATTCGGTATTGAACCCGGTTTCTGCCCTAAGGTTGAATAATTGGAGGGCTATTTCTTTTCACCCTTTCTCATTTTGTTTCTTTTTAATTCTTCAACCCCTTCTTTCTCCTTTCTCATATTACTCCTTTTTTCATGATCATACCTAAGGACTTTCTAATACTAACTATTCGGTATTGTCCCTGGGTAGATCCCTCCGGCTCTGGTGGATCATAGGACGGTTTTCCTAACCTTAGCCACCTTATAACTTCATGACTATCCTATGTTGCCATTTACCAAATCCTTGAAAAATCTCTCAAAGTGTTCATGATTATGAAACACATTTTGCTAACACTTTGAGAGTTTTATATTTTTCAAATTCTCCCCCTTAACATGTGCCCATATGTTTTAATTTAAAGTTTGCACATGTTGGGTAGAGATTGCACTTTTTGAATTGATCCACATTCAGTGAACATGACCAATTCAAGTCACGCTTACATCACTAGTTGGACTAGCTTGAAATTATTACCCGGCCTGGTCAAGTCCACAAAAAGTTTCTCAAAATGGTACACTCTACTCAGACACATCCTTTTCGAGACACTCTTACATCACTGGTTAGACCAGCTTGAAATTATTACCCGGCCAGGATATGTCCTTTCGATTAATGACAGTTTGTGTTTCGTCAATTCATTGGTAAGGTCTGAGTCACGCTCTCATGATATGCCATATCCTTTTTGTCTCTACAAACCATTTGCTCCCCCTCAATATGTGCATCGATATACGAAAGAGTTTAGCACAATATGGGAGAGCTTGCATCGATAGACGATGTGATCATCCGCTTCTCTGAGAGAGTCATTGGTCAACATCAATTATCCATCCACCAACAAAACTTTCCCAAATGTCATAGATCCCCACTTGGCGAGACCAGAATAAGTACTGCTTTGTTGAAATGAAGGTGGTGGAGGTGAAGACAGTGTTGTTGTTGTTGTTGCCGATGTTGTTGTTGTGAATTCAGAGCCAGTGAATAGAGTTTGAACCTCTGATCAAATGGTTAGACCGGGAACTGGCACATTCATATTGGCTATGGAATCTGCATAAGAATATCAACACAGATATACATACATACAGATACACTATTCATTAATAGCTACCACATAGCAGCTTGCCAACTCATAATACCAAATTCATCTCATAATCAAACCACAGTCAGGAAATACATCAAACCGCTATCTAGCATGAAGAGCAATCAGCAATCATGAACATGGCAATTCACTCATAGTTCAACATTCAACTTAGGATCTTAGGGACAAGATTCTAACATGATAGCTATATACCTAAGCATATCCTGAGTGCACATACACTAAATCAACAACAATTAAGCAACTATCAATTAACAAAAGTTAATCAACATTTGAAACTCATTCAATCAGATCATACAAATGCCAGTGGAGTGTTAAAGAACATCAAACACAATGGGTTTTCTAACTTCTTTTAGATTTTGTGTTTTAAAGCATTTAGGGGATTAAACGAGGATTCCAAAATGACACAAATGAGCCTTCAAGTTACATAAAGCTAGGAAACTATATGCAAGTTGCACATAATGCCCTAATCTTTCTAACAACTAACACATTTGGCCATTAGATATAAAGCATAGTAACTTCCTCTTCAACTAATACCCTATTAACCACAAAACCTTTTCTAAGAATTATGAGTTAACCAAGAAACCCGTTTGATGAAATAAAATTTGAAATCACTCTCCCCCTCAATCAATGACCCGTATTCTAGTTAAAGAGCTGTAGTCATTGATTGAGTGACAAATTTTATGCACAATCCAAGTCTAAAGAATTTCAAACAACACGTAACCACCAAGTGTCTTACAAATAATTTTCAGAAGAATCATAGAAAGAAAACTATTTGTGTGCAAAGAAGATTTCTCTTCTTAATCCGAAAATAATGCACTGAAGCGTACACTAAATAAGGAAAAACATGGATATAAAGTAATCAATGCTCGGGTGAACATCACCCGGTGGGAGGAACAGCTGTCTTTTTGGTGACGTGCTTTCCCCATTTTGAAACGCGGGTTGCTATCTGAAGTAATAGCAAGCCATCATGACATGTTTTAACAATTCATTTTAACTTCTGCTCGAGCTTCATTTAAAGTCCCGTGTCATTATTGAATGACATTTCTAAGACCGTAAATGTTATCGATAAACAGAAGACATGCCTAGAACAACTATTTTTGGACTTTTCTATTTTTCTGATTTTTATGGTTTTTCTTGATTTTAATATTTTTCTATATACAATTTTCTGGTTCTATAATTTTCTATTTACAGTTTGGTTTAAGATATGTACAAACTATATTATTCAGTTTAATACGATGATGACATGAATACCAAAATAAGGATATCGTTCTTGTACGTTGTGGAAGTCTGTAGTCAACATCTCTTAAACTTTCACCACCAAAGCTTTCAAGGCTCCTGAATAATCGCCTGAACTTGAGCCTTCACAATGTGAAGCTTTGATAGCTTCCCCCCAAACCGACAATCTTCTTTTGAGCAGTTTCAAAGCTCTATTTCAAGCTTACATAAGGTAAGTGTACAGCGGAAACTGTAGCAAACCACGTCAAATATTGCTGCTCCTTTTAAGAATAATCATCGTGATACTTCGTTCGGGGGATCATCAATTAGATCAGCAACGTATCATCTCACGCTTGAGTAATTCTTCTCACATTTCTTACCGCTGAAGTCTGAAGTAATGCATACCAAAAGTATCCAGAGACCACTTCCCTCACGTAGTTGGAATGATACACCATAAGGAACGAGTTAAAACACTGATCTTCTCTGCGGTTATGACATTTGTCTTCCGGAATAACTTCAATTCAGAAGAGGTATAAAGTTCATCACGTGTACTCGTTGTGCGTTCAGATGTATGTCTCCTTCCCCCTTGCTGGTTTTGATACCTCAGAATCAACAACACATTTTACGCACAAATACTTGAAATCTTGTGAGAAGAACGAAATTAGCTCAAATGTATCCTGTGAGAATCAAAAGCTACTGAAACACTTTCTGACTATCTTTACCAACCCTTAAGTACGCCATCTGAATTGATAACTGATGAAGCAAACCCGATATACCAAACTTGAAACTGAAGTAGAATTCCCCATTCTCGTGACTTAAGCTTGCACTAATGTAGGAAGAATGGTGTAGAGAACTTATGCTCCAAGCAAATCCCTAAGTACTCAATACCCAACCAAAGTATGAGACCTTAACACCTCTTGCGATTATCCACAACGTCATCAGCGTGTGACACTGAGTACTAAAACGTAACTCCTTTATGTGGTAGATAACCAGGTCGTCAAACACTTACCCCGACTACTGGTAACTAGATAAACTAAGTCTTCAACTTAAATCTTAAGCACGAGCAAGTTAACATTGAAAGTCATGCATCCAACCAACCCCGACTTCAAGATAGATAAGATCACGCCTATGTGAAAGTCAACTTCAATCTCAAATAAGTGATACCCGATCAACTCCATAGTCACAATTAAATGCCCAGCAAGTGATACGTCGATCCACTTGTTCACACTTCTCCCCCTCAAAAATTGCATATGAGAATGCCATTTTTGATTTGAACAAGTGCATGTGAGGTTGATCCACTGTTCACACTTCTCCCCTTCAAAAATTGCATTTGAAGTTGCCATTTTTGATCGAGTGAATAAACGTCCAATCAGATGAAAGTAGATCCACTTGATGTCTGAACAAGCATGGAGCAAGTATGAAGCTTGTTGATGAGAATAGTCAGAAACAAGAAGATTTCTCTTCTTCTGAAGATAAAGCGCACTCAAGCGTACACTTCTCTTTTCTTTGATGAACGGGGCCTGAAGAGATGTCAGCAAACGCCATTGTGTTGCCATTGAGGACCGAGGCTTGAACTGATGTATTCAAACGTCAAAGACGATGAAGAACGTGGCCTGAACTGATGTGAACAGATGTCATTATGTTGACAATGAGGCCCGAGGCTTGAACTCCAGTGTTCAAACGTCATTGTTGATGAAGAACGAGGCCTGAACTGATGTGAACAGACGTCATTGTCGATGAAGAATGAGGCCTGAACTGATGTGAACAGACGTCATTATGCACGAACATCACTGTTGTGTTTTTCGAATCCCCAAATTAGGAGATGTCAGTCCTATTGGCCGCCACACCATGATTTTTCCTTTGGTGGAAATGGTAGATGTTCCTGCATTTAGGTAAAGATTCCCTGCACTAACACGATGATATGGCTCACGTTTATATGGGTTAGTGATGTGGATGTGTTTATTGCTTTAATTCTTTTATATCCACGGCAGCTGCGCCAAAGACTTGGTGTGCGCGTGATGTGTCGTTGTGGTTTAGCAGTATTAATGGCTACTCAAGTTTTAAATTTATATTTAGCCGACTTATCAATAAAAACACACACTTTAACGAGCAGTGTACCCGGTCAGTATGAATATAATGGTAAGTAGAGTGTCGATCACTAAGAGTGGAACGTATTATCTAGTTATTCTAATCAGTATTTTAATATCCTAGGTTAGCTATACAACCTAATCTAACGCAAGGGGGTTCAGCCTGAGAGACTGGCACGGTTTGGTTATGATTAAATAGAAAACTAAACTAATGAGCATGAATCAGCGATTAGCACACACGTACACAGATAGATACTTGAGACAATAAGAAGACCTGTCCTGATAATTAAGTAGTTTGTCACTTGTTTTATTGCTAGTTTTATATGAAGTGTATATAATTAACCCTTTCTCGTTGGCTCTAATCTTATCGGCGAGTAAACCCTTAATGATCACTTATGTCTATCCCACTATCCTAGAATATTGAGCATTTGTGATGCCCACGTTTCGTATACGCTAAAATAGATAGGCGAGGAAGGGGCATGGCGACCCAAGCAATGCTCAGCTAGACACAGAGGTTATCAATGCACTAATAAAAGTCACCAAAGACATCAACATATAAACTTTAATTAATGGGAAAGCAATTTTAAGGGGTGCCCATGATTTTCCGTAGTCACATGGAATCGGCCCATCAATCCTGATGAATTAAAGTGTACTAATACAATAAAACAAAACTACTTAATGAATTGAATACATGCAGGACCTTCTTACAGCTCTTGTATCTTCGTTTAGGGTGTGTCTTGTGCTGCTAATACGTCTGAATTTGGCTCTGGTATCTTGCACTGTCCAACCTCTAAAAAACTCTTCGAAATTCGTCTGACCTTGGGGTATTTATAGTTTCTGTCTGAGGGTTAGATGCGGCGCATAGGATAAGTAGATGCGGCGCATTGACTTAACTTCGCGTGGGGTCCAAGATTAATATATTCAGGAATATTCGTACACCGCCTTAAGATGCGGCGTAACTCCATTTCTCTATGCGGCGCATGTCCTTTGCTGTCTTGGATTGTAACTTGTGAAATCTTGATAGTGATGCGCCGTATGTAAGAAGTATGTTGCGGCGTATCTGGAGCAGAATGATCTTGATCTTGTACATTTCAGTAGACTCTTAACATCTTGCTTGTTTTGCTCCATAATTAGTCCAAAATCGCCAAATTTCACATAATACTTGTTTTTACCTGAGAATTACAAAAGTAAACATTAACGTATCAATTCTCATATATAATATAATAAAACAAGTCAAATAAATAGGATAAATGATGATGATAAAATGTACTTATTTGAGTTCATCAAATATCCCCCCCACTTGAACTTTACTTGTCCCCAAGTAAACCTTAGAATAAATCTTATGAAATTGTATCCTAAAAGATGTTAAGATTTATTTTTATATTTAAGCATGTATTCGTTTTTTGTCATAATTGCACAACCAAACACTTAACGAATTAGAAATAAAATAAAATATTTCGATAAAAGCAAATCTAATCGTTTAACTGTCCAGTCGTGACGAATATTCTATCATAAGCTTGGCAAGTATACGCATCTCCTCCACTAAAGCTAAGGAATAACAAGTCTAAAGCGGTAAAAAGGGTTTGTTGGTTAAGGGTTGATCATTCTTCTTAATCTCTATCGATCTCACATTCCAGAAAAGGCGACAAAATCACAAATACATGATCGAATTCACGACCACGATACTTGCAATTGTTCAAATCCTTAACTCGAATGGGCTAAAGATAGGACCAAGTAATCTTTACCAATAATATTATATCAAAAAGGGCGACAAAATCATAAATACATAGCCGAATCCACGACTACGATACTTAAGATTGCTCAAATCCCTAATCTCAATAAATCAAAGGTTTGGGTAAAGAATGATGTATGGTATGGATAATATTTGGGATACAAATTGGTGTAAAATGAAAAATTAACAAAACAGATAAATTAAAATCCTAAGTGTGGTAAATTACTTTCCCAACCATCCCATGAATAAGACTCATATCATTGAATAACTCACGCTTTAACACTTGAAACACACGTTTTAGGTAGACACGAATTATACTCAACAAGATCTCAATCAAAGAATAACCTTAGTTGGCGTTCCCATAACGGCCAACTCCCATTCAATCCATAAATATAATATACAACAAATAGTGGTGATATCGCCCACTTAATACATAACTTTACATATGTTGGTTAAAACAAACTTCCAACTTTTCTTTTTTTCTTTTTCTTTTCTATATTTTTTTTCCATTTTTTTTTTTTTTTTTTTTTTTTTTTTTTAAATGTGTAAAATTTCACAACTTTTCTATCACTATTTTTCCGGATAATTTTTTCATACTCTTCATACTTTCAGAAATAACTGTAATAGCGAAAGTAGTAAACACACGAAAAATAAACTCAAAGATATACAATATTTACTTTCATACCAATTGCATTGTGCAATTTCCTGACTCAACCAAAGATAATGAATTACGCACGCGAACACAGGTAATGTAAAGAAACACACTTTGCCTAAAGCAATTAACCACGGATTTTAATCTACAGGGTAGGCTAAGGTGTAAGGGTGTAACGAAACATTATAACAAAGGTGTAAGAAACGAAAAGAATGGCTCTGAGTGTTTTTCTAGAGGTATCTTACTCTAAAAGTGAGAGTAACAAAAGGGTTTATATGGGGGTTAACTAACCAATGTAGTTAGTTAATATCACATAACATATAAAGGCTATTTAGGTGTAATCCTAGAAATTTACCAATTTAGACAAGTCATTCCAATTATATAGATAATACTTATTATGGTGGTCTCGAATAGTATACAAGCCAAGTTCTAAAGTTTACAAGTCACTGGCACACTCATAGATTTGTGAATTTTTGATAAGTTCACAATTTTTGGAAATAATATTATGTGTGCAGCTATGTAATTTAGACTTTAAACAAAAACATGCTAAAAATTTAAATTTTTATATATTAAGTGTATTTTAAGCATATTTTGAAAAAGTTTAGGACAAGTAAGTGTTCTAATTCTCCAATCCCCCCACTTAAGTTAAACAACGTCCTCGTTGTTTGTATCAAAGATTAAAAACTGGAAAATAAAAGAATTAGAACTGAAAAACTCCCTGAGATTTGCTCGGTATGATCCTCCATTATTCGTATAAGAGAAAAAATCAACTTTCTTGTGGATGAGAACGTTTAAGCTTCAAAAATGATGTATCCACAAGAATGCAGGAATCTATAATACCATTCAGACTTTAACACACCTGAGTTAAGAAGGTTCAAACTTGCATAATACATTAGTAGTTAGTAAAAATAAAACTTAAAAAATTAAAATGAAAATCATCAGGTCAGTCGATACGCCGTATCTTATGGAAGAAGATACGCCGTATCGAGCCTGGAATAATTACGAATCAGAATAAAAGATGCGTCGCATCCTTAACCAGGGATGCGCCGCATTAAAATACTGACAGAAAGTTTTAAAGTCAAAAATTAAAATGCAGAAAATTAAATAAGATATGACCAGTGCAGGTGATGCGTCGCATCTTATGATGGAGATGCGCCGTATCGCATAATAGTATGCGCCGTATCTTATCTAAATTCGTTGACTGGTCAATAAGTTTTAATTAGTCAGAGATACGGCGCTTAGAAAACTAAGATCCGCCGTATTACTGTGCTAGTGAACGAAATTTAAATAAGGAACGTACCTTAGCCTCCGCAACACATTTCCTTACACATCAAATTGGGGTAAAAGGGTATACCATATGATATATATAAAATTCAAGATAAGAACAATAAGCATATCCGTTTTATTAATGATTATAATCTTATTGTTTAGTGGATAATGATTTACTCCAAGGTTATGACCAAATATCGTTTTAAGCTTACAAAATTAAGATTATATTCGGGAGAGGTTTCGTAGAGAACTCTCTATAAGGCTAGGTAAATTAATGTAGAGGATACCTGGAATTCTATTTCAAGAATTTTAAGATACTCAAATGTTACCAGTACTGAATTCTCCTCCACTCTTGTCGTTTTATTTCAGCCTTTCAGTCATCAAAGGTTTGATTACTCCAGCTAGCGTCTCATGGTTAGGTTCAGAATGTAATCTTCCATAGTGATGCTTAAGCCATCATTTATCCTGAAAGTAAACCAACTTGTGCACGAGAGTAGTGGAACGATCAAAGTGAATATAAAAAATCAACTATATTTATTGAATTAAATGCGCCGTATTTTCGTTACGTTTCAAAATACAAGATTTTTGATTCAGAAGATGCGCCGTATCGATAAAAATCGATGCGTCGTATCTGTTTAATAATTCGAAAAACTGTTTTTAATTTAAATAGACAATACGCCGTATCTGTTAAAACAGATGCGTCGTATGGCGTTAGGGTTTAGAAAAAAATTTCTTATTAAAAACAGAATACGCCGTATCTTGGGGAAAGATGCGTCGTATCGAATTTATTAAACGCGTTGTATTTTATAAAAATTAAACGCAATACGCCGTATCTGTGAAAACAGATGCGCCGTATCGTTTGTATCAGCACAGTACAACGATAGCAGAATGCAAGAAAAATAGAAAAAGAAAAACAAAAATAAAATCAAACAAAAGAAACAAAAATTAAAGAAAATAAAAACACACAAAAACAGAAAATATGCAAATAATACAATGAATGCAATTTATCTAATATATAACAGGGTTAGTGGTTAGAATCTAAAAATTAAAAAGAAAAACCTAATTAAAATACTAATCAAATTAACAGATAATAAAAATTCACTCCCCGGCAGTGGCGCCAAAAACTTGATGTGCATGTGTTTATTGCTTTAATTCTTTTATATCCCTGGCAGCGGCGCCAAAAACTTGATGTGGATGTGTTTATTGCTTTAATTCTTTTATAACCACGGCAGTTGCGCCAAAGACTTGGTGCGCGCGTGATGTTTTGTTGTGGTTTAGCAGTATTAATGCCTACTCAAGTTTTAAATTTATATTTAGCCGACTTATCAATAAAACACACACTTTAACGAGCAGTGTACTCGGTCAGTATGAATATAATGGTAAGTAGAGTGTCGATCACTAAGAGTGGAACGTATTATCTAGTTATTCTAATCAGTATTTTAATATCCTAGGTTAGCTATACAACCTAATCTAACGCAAGGGGGTTCAGCCTGAGAGACTGGCACAGTTTGGTTATGATTAAATAGAAAACTAAACTAATGAGCACGAATCAGCGATTAGCACACACGTACACAGATAGATACTTGAGACAATAAGAAGACCTGTCCTGATAATTAAGTAGTTTGTCACTTGTTTTATTGCTAGTTTTATATGAAGTGTATATAATTAACCCATGCTCGATTGAACATCACCTAGTGGGAGGAACAACTGTCTTTTTGGCGACGTGCTTTCCCCATTTTGAAACGCGGGTTGCTATCTGAAGTAATAGCAAGCCATCATGACATGTTTTAACAATTCATTTTAACTTCTGCTCGAGCTTCATTTAAAGTCCCGTGTCATTATTGAATGACATTTCTAAGACCACAAATGTTATCGATAAACAGAAGACATGCCTAGAACAACTATTTTTGGACTTTTCTATTTTTCTGATTTTTATGGTTTTTCTTGATTTTAATATTTTTCTATATACAATTTTCTGGTTCTATAATTTTCTATTTACAGTTTGGTTTAAGATATGTACAAACTATATTATTCAGTTTAATACGATGATGACATGAATACCAAAATAAGGATATCGTTCTTGTACGTTGTGGAAGTCTGTAGTCAACATCTCTTAAACTTTCACCACCAAAGCTTTCAAGGCTCCTGAATAATCGCCTGAACTTGAGCCTTCACAATGTGAAGCTTTGATAGCTTCCCCCCAAACCGACAATCTTCTTTTGAGCAGTTTCAAAGCTCTATTTCAAGCTTACATAAGGTAAGTGTACAGCGGAAACCGTAGCAAACCACGTCAAATATTGCTGCTCCTTTTAAGAATAATCATCGTGATACTTCGTTTGGGGGATCATCAATTAGATTAGCAACGTATCATCTTACGCTTGAGTAATTCTTCTCACATTTCTTCCCGCTGAAGTCTGAAGTAATGCATACCAAAAGTATCCAGAGACCACTTCCCCCACGTAGTTGGAATGATACACCATAAGGAACGAGTTAAAACACTGATCTTCTCTGCGGTTATGACATTTGTCTTCCTGGAATAACTTCAATTCAGAAGAGGTATAAAGTTCATCACGTGTACTCGTTGTGCGTTCAGATGTATGTCTCTTTCCCCCTTGCTGGTTTTGATACCTCAGAATCAGCAACACATTTTACGCACAAATACTTGAAATCTTGTGAGAAGAACAAAATTAGCTCAAATGTATCCTGTGAGAATCAAAAGCTACTGAAACACTTTCTGACTATCTTTACCAACCCTTAAGTACGCCATCTGAATTGATAACTGATGAAGCAAACCTGATATACCAAACTTGAAACTGAAGTAGAATTCCCCATTCTCGTGACTTAAGCTTGCACTAATGTAGGAAGAATGGTGTAGAGAACTTATGCTCCAAGCAAATCTCTAAGTACTCAATACCCAACCAAAGTATGAGACCTTAACACCTCTTGCGATTATCCACAACGTCATCAGCGTGTGACACTGAGTACTAAAACGTAACTCCTTTATGTGATAGATAACCAGGTCGTCAAACACTTACCCCGACTACTGGTAACTAGATAAACTAAGTCTTCAACTTAAATCTTAAGCACGAGCAAGTTAACATTGAAAGTCATGCATCCAACCAACCCCGACTTCAAGATAAGATAAGATCACGCCTATGTGAAAGTAAACTTCAATCTCAAATAAGCGATACCCGATCAACTCCATAGTCACAATTAAATGCCCAGCAAGTGATACGTCGATCCACTTGTTCACACTTCTCCCCCTCAAAAATTGCATATGAGAATGCCATTTTTTATTTGAACAAGTGCATGTGAGGTTGATCCACTGTTCACACTTCTCCCCTTCAAAAATTGCATTTGAAGTTGCCATTTTTGATCGAGTGAATAAACGTCCAATCAGATGAAAGTAGATCCACTTGATGTCTGAACAAGCATGGAGCAAGTATGAAGCTTGTTGATGAGAATAGTCAGAAACAAGAAGATTTCTCTTCTTCTGAAGATAAAGCGCACTCAAGCGTACACTTCTCTTTTCTTTGATGAACGAGGCCTGAAGAGATGTCAACAGACGCCATTGTGTTGCCATTGAGGACCGAGGCTTGAACTGATGTATTCAAACGTCATAGACGATGAAGAACGAGGCCTGAACTGATGTGAACAGACGTCATTATGTTGACAATGAGGCCCGAAGCTTGAACTGCAGTGTTCAAACGTCATTGTTGATGAAGAACGAGGCCTGAACTGATGTGAACAGACGTCATTGTCGATGAAGAATGAGGCCTGAACTGATGTGAACAGACGTCATTATGCACGAACATCACTGTTGTGTTTTTCGAATCCCCAAATTAGGAGATGTCAGTCCTATTGGCCGCCACACCATGAGTTTTCCTTTGGTGGAAGTGGTAGATGTTCCTGCATTTAGGTAAAGATTCCCTGCACTAACACGATGATATGGCTCACATTTATATAGGTTAGTGACAATGGTATCCTGCCCTTGTGGATGTGTTTATTGCTTTAATTCTTTTATATCCACGGCAGCTGCGCCAAAGACTTGGTGTGCGCGTGATGTGTCGTTGTGGTTTAGCAGTATTAATGCCTACTCAAGTTTTAAATTTATATTTAGCCAACTTATCAATAAAACACACACTTTAACGAGCAGTGTACCCGGTCAGTATGAATATAATGGTAAGTAGAGTGTCGATCACTAAGAGTGGAACGTATTATCTAGTTATTCTAATCAGTATTTTAATATCCTAGGTTGGCTATACAACCTAATCTAACGCAAGGGGGTTCAGCCTGAGAGACTGGCACGGTTTGGTTATGATTAAATAGAAAACTAAACTAATGAGCATGAATCAGCGATTAGCACACATGTACACAGATAGATACTTGAGACAATAAGAAGACCTGTCCTGATAATTAAGTACTTTGTCACTTGTTTTATTGCTAGTTTTATATTAAGTGTATATAATTAACCCTTTCTCGTTGGCTCTAATCTTATCGGCGAGTAAAACCTTAATGATCACTTATGTCTATCACACTATCCTAGAATATTGAGCATTTGTGATGCCCACGTTTCGTATACGCTAAAATAGATAGGCGAAGAAGGGGCATGGCGACCCAAGCAATGCTCAGCTAGACACAGAGGTTATCAATGCACTAATAAAAGTCACCAAAGACATCAACATATAAACTTTAATTAATGGGAAAGCAATTTTAAGGGGTGCCCATGATATTCCGTAGTCACATGAAATCGGCCCATCAATCCTGATGAATTAAAGTGTACTAATACAATAAAACAAAACTACTTAATGAATTTAATACATGTAGGACCTTCTTACAACTATTGTATCTTTGTTTAGGGTGTGTCTTGTGCTGCTAATACGTCTGAATTCGTCTCTGGTATCTTGCAATGTCCAACCTCTAAAAAACTCTTCGAAATTCGTCTGACCTTGGGGTATTTATAGTTTCTGTCTGAGGGTTAGATGCGGCGCATAGGATAAGTAGATGCGGCGCATTGACTTAACTTCGCGTGGGGTCCAAGATTAATATATTCAGGAATATTCGTACACCGCTTTAAGATGCGTCATAACTCCATTTCTTTATGCGGCGCATGTCCTTTGCTGACTTGGATTGTAACTTGTGAAATCTTGATAGTGATGCGCTGGATGTACGAAGTATGTTGCGGCGTATCTGGAGCAGAATGATCTTGATCTTGTACATTTCAGTAGACTCTTAACATCTTGCTTGTTTTGCTCCATAATTAGTCCAAAATCACCAAGTTTCACATAATACTTGTTTTTACCTGAGAATTACAAAAGTAAACATTAACGTATCAATTCTCATATATAATATAATAAAACAAGTCAAATAAATAAGATAAATGATGATGATAAAATGTACTTATTTGAGTTCATCAGTTAGTGACAATGGTATCCTGCCCTTTTGGATTTTCACAATCATTCTTGGAAGTGCTTTCTGTATCAGTAGTAATCCACCTAAGACCAACTTTATTAAAAATTCTACCAGTTGATAACCACCTAAGGCAAGATCTTAAAGTGTTAGATTTCTTATATGCCTTAGAATGTTTGTTGGAATAATTTATTTGTCTTACAGCAATCTGCCCGCTAGGTTTCTGAAGATGATACTTTGGTCCTACGGGCCTGTTGTGGCTTCTGGTCGTAGGGGTGTGCATCTTAAAAAGAGCATCTACTTCCACAGCCTTTGACTTATGAGACTGAGCCTTAGAATGACCAGTAACTAACTAAACATTTTGTCTAGTTTGTGAAGTGACTGGTTTTGACAAAACTTGTTTTACATCAACTTGGGTTGCACACCTTAGGTTAGATGATTTTGATCGTTCAGATTTAAACGCACTTGGTTGCCTAACCATTGTTCTGTTTCTAAGAGATTGTAAAACTAGCATTCCCAAGATTGATGGTTTTGCAAACTTAGTGTTCATACTATTTTCAGTTAATTTCCTCAATTCGTTCTTAAGGGCGGTGATTGTGAAACCTTTATCTTGAATTTGAGCTTTGAATGCATCAGTTTTATCCACCAAAGAGTTCATCTGTTCTATACACTTAGTCTTCATTTCTTTGATATTATCACTCTGGTTTTTACATTACATTTTCAAAGACTCGTTTTCAGTGATTAATTCAGCCACTTTCTTATCATGTTTAGCCTTTACTTCAGTGCACGTGTTACGCATCTCATCCAGATTGTTTTTCAGATTCTTGATAGTCGAGTTTTTGGCCTCCAGTTGAGCTTTCAAATCGTTAATTATAAAAAATTCACGGAATTCAGGATATTTCGGATTTTTACATGTTAGGTTGGTTTTAAGACTTTCTTCTTTTTGTTGCATTGAGATTTCAAGATCAATACAATGTTTTTCAAGTCGTAAAAGTCTGTTTGAGAGTTCATCATAAACTTCTTTTTCAACCATGTCATTTGATTTGAAAAGCTCAGCCATGGGCAAATACTGTGACGCATCACCATGCTCAGCATCCTGATTAATTTCTCCTTTCATATGACACGTATTTGTTGAATTAGAGATGATATTGCTATCAGTCTTTTCCATCAGATATGTGTCATATGTAAGTTTCATTGGATCAGTATGTTGTAGTTCATTAGAAAGATCATTATTTTGATCAGAAAGATGTACCTCAGTAGACCGTGCTTAGTGATTTTCAGGTTCGTAAGCTGCATTCTCACACATTGTGAAATCACCTCCTGTGCTATCACCATCACCAAACTTGTCTGATCTTGTTCCATTCCCCATTTGTTTAGCCCTTTCATTAATGAACCCATTAACACTACTCATCAATTGTAGTAATGTTGTTCTGAACACGGCAACCTCAGTTCCAGTGTAGTTAGCAAAACACCTTTTTGTCATTTGACTGTCATAGTCATAGTCCTCAGTGTATTGCGAATCAATGAACACCTGGAGTTGGTTGTTGATCACACAGAAAGCTGCTGGATCTTGCTTCAGAAAATTCTTCTTTGTCAAGCTGTTGTTCAAGTTGATATAAGTAAAGGATCATTTTGACGGTGAAATCCTGAACATCTTGACCAAAAAGTGTTGCAAAGGCTCGTCCGTAACCTCCCAAGTACCCAGGTTGTTCAAACAAACTTTTGAGATATGAGTAAAGAAGTCGGAAGCATTCAATTCGACTTTCCTTTTCTTTGATTAACATTAGTGACCGAGGACATTCTCTCTCATGAGAATTTGAGCATGACGATTCCATGTTTGCATTATCAGAATCACACACGTTTACTTGTCGTCCAGAATTGGAAATCATGTGTTTATCATACGTGTCGTACAACTTGAGTACCTCATATATGAAAGTATCTGAAGTAGTAGACATGATGTAAACGTGCACGGGATTTTACAATTCTATGATTTAAACCGAGAAATAGATTCTTTCGCGGGATTTTACAAAAATCAAGAATGAACCGTGAGATGATAACGATAATGTGAATTGTTGTCTGATTTTGGTTGAAAGGGTTTGAGTGAATTCAAGTGACCACCGTAGTTTTATCCAATACACTTGAAAATATCTAATAACTAGCACGGTAGTTATATCCAATGAACCCGAAAAATTTCACCCAAAATTAATTCACAATCTCGAGTTACTTGAGGCACAATCGAGATCGTTAACCAAAGTTATACCACAACAATTCTTTGCCAACCAAGAAGTTTGCCCTCGGATAAGAACTAATAATATTCATCAAAAAAACTTTACACAACAAAAATCGTCCTTATGTTAACAGTTCCACCAACACAACCAAATCATACTCAGTCTAATAAACACACAAATCACAATTAACTTGGCCCAAGGACTAATTAGGTTTGAGCCCAACTGAGAAGTCCAGATAACGCTTAAACCCACTTATAACCTAATATTAGTCAATCTCTACCCTAATAATACACTATCTATGAAACGCAGTCACAACAAAAACTCTTACCTACCCTTTTCTTCTTCAGCTCAAGATGAGTCAACCCTAAAGGAATCCAACGAGCAAACTCAAAGCACCGATTCTAACAATAATGGAGCAAACTCAAAGCACCGGTTCAAGCCCAATGGAGCAAGTTCAGTCTCATACTCGGCACAAAAATGAGTTAACACAGACCGAGTCCAACAAGCAAACTGAGGTTCTTTCCTTTTCTTGGTTAATCAGAGATGGACTGAAGGTAATGTCGAGTGAGTAATCTTATTGGGACATGGGAATGATGTTGATGAGACACGGTTTGTATTCTAAGAAATTTGTTGTGTTTAGAATAGAAAAAAAAATTTGTTGTTGGTATTGGTTTAACTTTGTTCAATTTGTTGTAAATCATTCACACCGAATGAAGTTTAAAAATAAGAATGGATTTGTTGATGAAAATCGTTGTTGTAATTTTGAGTGGTTTGTTTTATCTGTATCACTTTGCTTCTTCTTGTTCTTACGTTTTGATTTAACTATTATGAGGTTTGTTGTTGTTTTGGTGTCTTCTACTTATGATAGATGACTTTATAAATTTCCAAACCGCTAGAAAGAACCTTAGCAAACTGCACCACACCAAACCGCTGACACACCAAACCGCTACTGAACAAACCACTGGTCCCTTTCACCAGTCAAACCTCTAGAGCTGTTGGTCAAACCGCTGGAGCTTTTGGTCAAACCGCTATGGTACCCAACAAAACAGTCATTTTCACTCAGTTTGTCTTCTTTTCGGTTTTAGTTAAGCTCCAAACTGCACTTGTTAGGAGTTGTTTAAAATAATATTTAGTTCATTACTGCTGGTAGTAGTATGGTTCCTTCTGGCAGGTATGTAGTTCCTGCTGGTATTGGTTCCTGTTGGTAGTTATTATTCGTTTCTGCTGTTAGTATTGTTTCTGCGGGTAAGTAGAAATAGTCAACCCGTATTATTAGAAGGTATGGATATGCATGAGATATATTAGGAATAGATATTGCATATCTTTTACACGTTTTCTAGTGAATGCCGAATTAGGGTTTCTTGTAGTATAAAAGAAACTAGACGGCTATGAACATTGTACGCTTTTGATAACAACTTTATTAGTGAATAAAAGATCCATAGAGGATCAAAGTTTTATTAGTTATATTATTCTTCAACTCTTGTGTTTAGCTTCCGCATAAACATAAGTTTCATTGTTAGAGATTCTCTTAGAGTGTTTGTGATTACATAAGCATTCTACCGGCTCAAAGATCTATCAAGGAAGGACGATACAACAAGTGGTATCAGAGCCTGGTTAGAGTCTCTGTCGAAGAAGAAAACTTGTCAAACAAATCTCTAAAACCCTTATTCAATAGCTGCATCCGGAACTGATGAGTCTGTTATAAATAATGAAAAACCCCAAACACAAAACGTCCAACAAATCCTCACAACCACAGTCTCTAACAGCAATGCTAAATTCCCTTACCTCAAGAAGGATGAATATGAGATCTAGGCCATGAAGATGGAGTACTGGATCTCAAACAGTGACCATAATCTTTGGAACATCATTCTGAATGGTAATAGCAGGAAGAAAACTGGAAGAGATGAAAGAAGGAACATCATTATTCTTCCTCCTGTTACTGCTGATGAACATATTGTAGTTCAGAGGGAGACTAAAGCAAGAACCTTGCTGCTTCAGTCTCTCCCAGAAGACCACATGGGTGATTTTCATCACCTAGATGATGCAAGGGACATCTGGTTAGCTGTAAAAGCCAGATTTGGTGGGAATGATGAGTCTAAGAAAATGAGGAAGTCCATGCTGAAGTAGGAGTTCCAAGAGTTCAAGATTACTGAGGCAGAAGGACTGCATAAAGGGTATGACAGGTTCCATAAAATACAGAGCTAACTCAATCAGTTGCAGGCAAGGCCAGACAATGAAGACTGCAACACCAAGTTCTTGAGGGCATTGCCTCCTTCCTGGTCTCAGGTATCAATCACACTCAAGACAAAGGGTGGTCTTGATTACTTAAGCTTTGATGATCTGTACAACAAGCTTAGGACACTGGAGATTGATATCAAGGGAGGTTCGAGCTATTCCTCTGCTCCAACTCACTCAGCTTTTGTTATTACTACCAGTACTAATAACAAGTTGTCTTATGCTGATAGTCCAACCTCATCATCTTCATCCTATACCCCTGCTACACCAAGAACACACTCAAAGTCTGGGAATGTGATGGAAGATGTGCTTCATTCGTTTGTTGCTGAAACTGTTCCACAACAGCAACTTGCATATGAAGACTTTGACCATATTGATAAGCTGGATTTGGAAGAATTGGACATCAAGTGGCAGATGACTATGCTTTCATTGAAGGTGAACAGGTTTGAAAAGAAGGCTGGGAGGAAGATTCAGTTCAACAAGAAGGATGGAGCAAGGTTTGATAAAGGGAAGGTTAAATGTTATAACTGCTCACAACTGGGTCACTTTGCAAGAGAATGCAAAGAAAAGAAGGCAGATGATAACACAAGATATTCTGCTTTCAAGATCAAAGAATTGGACTCAGAGGAGCCCAAAGCCTTGCTATCTGTTGATTCCATGGTGGACTGGTCAAAGCATGAGGTTGATGCTGAGGAAAGAGGAGCTGCTCAGGTGTATGGAATGCTTGCTGGAAGGGAGACAGATGTGGATGAGGAATTTGCTTTGATGGGTTACTCATCACAGGTACAAAATTGTCCTTTTGGTTGTCATAATATGTATGCTGAACTTAAGAAAGAATTTGATGATATAGACTCTCAGTATAAAGATTATTATGTTAAGGTTCAAGCTTATAGTAGTTCACTCAAAACTTTAGAAAAACAAAAGGATTGGTACCAAAATAATCAATTAGCATATGAAGAAAAGATAAGGGTGTTAGAAAGAGATTTGGTAAATACTACTAATTTGTTAAAACATTCTGAAAGAGAACATGATAAGGTGATTTTAGAGAAAAAGGATTTACAGGCTAAGTTTGATAAGGAAGTAGCTAGGTGTAATTCATGGCAAGAATCAGCTAAAAACCTAGTCAAGTTGAACAATAGCACTCAGTCTGTAAGGTGTAAGAGAGGGTTGGGGTATGATGTAGGGCCAGATGATGTTTATGACCCTAATGAACCAAGTATATTTGACCCTACCCCTAAGGAGGTAAATTACCAAATTCCTGTTAAGTATGTTAAAGAAGGAGGAATGAATGTTGTTCCTCCACCTATAACAGGAGTCTTTAAGCCTACCTCTCCTCACACAGACTTTGATGAATCACAAATGACATATGGCAAAAAGTCAAATGACTTGCCTGATCTTGATTGTGAATCTAATAATTTTGTCTCTTGTTCTAACAGTGACAAGTCCTCAGAAATCAAGACCAATGACTTTGCCTCATGTGATTCAAGTGACAAGTCTACCACAACCAAGTCTGAAGATTTCTCCTCAAGAATAGCTGATGATGAATCTAATTCAAAGACAGCTGCTTTTGAAGACGTTTCTTCTGATTTTGATAAAAACAATGATGTTTCTAGTTGTAATTTTGTTAAGAATAATTTTGTTACTAGTTTTGGTTCTGTTAAAAACAATTATGTTTCCTGTTTTGGTTGTGATAACTTTGTGTGCAATAAGAAAAGTCAGTTTAAGAATAAATCTTTTAGAGAGAAATCTTGTTTTGTGTGTGATAGTTATACTCATCTTATCAAAGATTGTGACTTTTATGAGAATAGGATGGGTATGTGTGCTGGTCAACAGTAATCTAGGCCATTATGGAACAATGTAGATAAAATACCCCCATTTGTTCCACAAGCAGCAAAAATGAGCTCTTGTCGAGCTACTTTTCTTGCTGGTAAACCAGTTCCTGCTGGTAAGCCATTTCCTGCAGGAAAACCAGTTCCAGCTGGTAATCCCAATTCTGCTGGTTGGAAAAGAAATGCTGCTAGACCTTTCTACAGACCTACAAGCTCTTATTTTCAGAATGATTATAGGCCTGTTTATTTTGACTCAATGCAAAAGGGGGGGGGGACAAGATGGGAAACTACTGTTAAGTCCTCAGCAGGTTGTTCTTGGAGACACAATGACCAATATATGAGAATGGGATCCAAGAACAATGGTGGATCTCATCAATCTCCATGGTTTACTTATTATTGATCCACAAGGCAGGCTCAAGTCAGTGATGGCTTGGGTCTCCCATGTATCTAATGTTGTTGTATGTTCTTTTGTTTTAGGAAATTCCTCTTTGAGGTAAAGTCTATGATGTTGTTCCCCATATTGCTGTGATTGAGGGGAGGCATAAGCCTAAGGGGAGGCTTATGCGTGTATATTGTGTGTAAACTAACATTTTTTTTTGTGTTATATACTTGTATATACTTTGTATATTGTATCTTTAATAACCTTTTGCAGGTATTAGTTTCAAGCACACATAATCAGTAAAACAATGAAAATAAAACATTTATTCATTATAAAAAGTGTGATTACAGATTCATCATCAGAAGTCTATTACAAACACCTACATCAACAACCTTCACTTCTACTCTATCTTCCTCTTCCTTTTCCCAGAGCAGTCTGGCATAGTTTTGTGGATTCCTCTGCCCTGGATTGCCTCCCACACCTTAGGACTAGGAAGTCCTAGCACTTGTGTACTTGGCTTTGGATGAGATTGCTTCTTCATAGGCACAGGGATCATACTCATTGATGACACAGCCTTTTCAATCTCACTTGTTAGTAAGACTGATAACACTTGGATATCATCATCATCAGATGAGTAAGAAGAGGAGGATGAATCATCCACATATGGAGGGGGAGTAGGGAGATCATCAGAAGATATTCCTTCACCCTTTTTGTTTCTAGAGGTTGAGGCATTCGATGGAAAGTAGTTGTCCCATCCTGATGAATGGGAAGATGAATCAGATGAGATGTCTATGATGTCTGGTTTAGAACTCATGGTTGTGTTTGGATGAATGCTTAGGGTTTGTATCTGAGTGGTGTGTGTGTTTTGCATTTGAGGCCTTTTATAGACTTAAGGGTTGATTAAGGCTATTAAATGATGGGTTGGCGTTTGAAATTAATTCTTTGCAGAATTGGGTTTAATTATGGTAGAGTTTGAGGAATTGACCGGATCCAGTGCATAACATTGACTTTTGGTCAAAAGCACTTTGTTCCTGCTGGTTGACCATCCGTTCCAGCTGGTTGACCAGTGGTTGCTGCTGGTATCATTGTAATTGGGATTTTATTTTGGGATTGAATCAAAGTCAATTTGGTCAAAGATACGTACGCGAGATTCTTGTCATTTAAATTTGCCAAATTGGGTAACATCTTTAATGACCTAATTGTTTTCACATTGCGCCCAATTTCACAACTCTTTTCTCGTTATTCAACCAAAACCCATTTCTCCTCTCGCCATTTTCGAGCTCATTTGTTGAATCTTCCCAATGGCATTACAATACAAAGACGACCATAACAAGGTGGCATATTTGGAATCATCCAAACGAAGTGAAGGGTATGATGAGATACTTACCTTCTTGCGTGGGTCTTCTATTCAGTTTGCCTTAACACACTGTCCGCTGGTGGTTTATGACTCATTAGTCAGGCAATTTTGGGGTACAGCCACTAAAAGAACTTTTGAAGGTAGACCAGAGGAAATAGTGGCTACCATTGATGGGCGTGAGTACATTGTCACTAAGGCCTCCATTCGCACTCATCTTCAGTTGAATGACGGGGATGGGCTATATGCTTTCTCTGAACAAGAAATTCTGGATGGTATGGCTACAATCGGCTATCCAGTTACTGGTACTTTCACTTTCTATAAGAATAGGCTCTCTCCACAATGGAGGTTTCTAATTCACACACTTTTGCAATGTATTAGTCCTAAGTCAGGGGGATGGGATCAATTCTCAAGCCCTCTTGCTTCTGGTCTTATTTGCTTATCTGATGGCAGGGTTTATAACTGGTCTAAATTTATTTTTGATGGGATGGTTGGGAACCTTGGGAATGCTAAGCACAAATTCCTCATGTACCCTAGGTTCTTGCAAATGATTTTAGGTGTTGAGACCTCTGACCCCACACCCAGGATCATGGTTAGGCTGACTGGTAAATTATTTGCCACCATGAGGTCTAAATTTGAGGGCGAACATCAGCCTCTATTGCCAGCCATGTTGCTAAGGGGAAATGATTCTGCTGGTATAGCTGATGCTGCGGATGGTACCTCTGCTAGTGTTGGGACTTCTGATGCTGCTGGTGCAAGTGCATCAGTTGCTGCTGATGCCCAACAACCTCCATCTCCTAGGCCAAATACCCCTGTTGTCCCTAGTAGTGAGCCTGTAACCACTAATGTTGAACCTAATGTTGACCAAGCCACCACTATTGAACAAAATGTTGACCATCCAAACTCTCCAAGGCAACCCTCTCCTAGTCTTACTAGGCAGCCTGTTGATGATGACACCACCATTGGTGAAGACTTTTATGCCTCACCACCCAGATCCAATGAGGCTCCAACAACCACAGGTAATCCTGCTGGTGGGGCTGAGGATCCAGATACTCTTACCACTTTACTTCACAGGTATATGCCAAAGGTGGATGCTTTGGAGGCAGATCTAAAGGATTCCAAGCAGAAAATTGATACTTTGGAGGCCGAGCTCAAGGATACCAAAAAGACCCTTGGTGGTGCCATTCTTTCACTCATTGACAGGGTACAGTTTTTGGAAGTCAAACTTTGGCACAAAAGAAGTCGGGTTGCAATCTCTGACTCAGAGGAAGATGAAGCTGGGTAGCAGAATACTTTTAATCTAGATGCCCTCCATGTGTTGGCCAATGTCTCCTTAGCTTGTGCCAACACAGAGGGAGATATTGCTTCGGTCTGTAAGGATATTCCTACCAGTAATGACATTCCTGCTGATCCTAAACCTCCTGGTGATCCTGCTGGTAGCTCATCCATTGCTGCTGGTAGTGATACCATTGCCTCTGCTGGTGTTTCTGCTCCAACTCCAGGTGTTACTTCTTATGATACACCTGTTCCTGCTGTTGCTGATAAGGTTCCTTCTGGTAATGATGTCTTTCAGTCTGGTGAGGAAAGTATGTCTGGTGGTGATAAGTCTGGTCAAGTTAAATCTGTTGGTGTGCACAGGGAAGGAAAACAAATTATGGTTGAAACTCCTACGCACGAGAGGACAAAGAGACAAGAACTGGAAGATCAAGCTTCTATCGCTGCTATTGCAAGATTACAAGCAGAAGAACGAGCTGAGATTGAAAAGGAGGAGGAACAGAAAAGGCAAGATGCGCTACTTGCAAGAAAGTTATCAGAGGAATCTGTTGATCCTGTTATGTCTTTGATTAATGAAGATGATGAGCTGAGAGCAAAGTTTGAGGAACTTAAGTCAATTCCAGGTTTGACTGCAGAGGAGAGAGCACAACACCTAGCAGAGTTCATAAATGCTAGAAGCAATGAAGAGCCTTTGGGGGATCTTGTGGCTTTGTTGAGAAGGAGGAGGCAAGCTGATGCCGAAAGGAAAGCCAAGGAGAAAAGAGATAAACCTCCTACCCAGGCACAGCAAAGAGAGTATATGAGGAATGTTGTCAAGAACCAATGTATTGCGCTTTATACTACTGGGTGGAGCATGGCTCAAGTGAAGAAAATGTCAGATGAAGAACTCCAGAAGCACTCTGACAGGATTATGGAACAAATTTTGACCAGATCTAAACCTGCATTAGAAGAACCTTCTTCTAAGAGGCTTAAGACTTCTGATTCTGCTGATACTCTCAATCCTGCTGGTATTGCTGCACCTCTGGATTCCATTCCCACGCATGCTGATGATGCCTCTGCTCATGAAAAGGACATATCTATTCCTGCTGATGCCCCATCTTCCATTCCTACTGAGGGTGCTCAGGGTACACCGTCCATTTCCACTGAAGTTCCACCTTCTCCATCACATCCTGATGTTGTTCCTTTTGGTGCAACACAAGAGGTTCCTATTCCTGCTGTGACTCCTTCAACAGTTCACTCATCTTCTTCTACTCCCAGAATAAGGAAGAAGAGTGGAGATAAGAAGCCTGCTTCTAGGCCTCTTACAGCAATGGATGATCAGGAGTTACTTCAGTTTGATTAAGAGAGTGAATCTGAAGAAGATTCTTCTCATTCTTGGTCTGCTGTTGTTGGTTGGGAAGTTCGTTCTATACCTCAAAGGGAAATTCATGTCTTGTACACACTTGATGGTCGAACCAAATATTTTACCTTTCTTCGGGAGATTTTGCATATGGTGGACAAGCAAGACTTAATACGACTCTATGGTATGGTGGTTAAGCATTATAAAACTCATAAGGCTACTGGGATTGGTCTTATTCTCTGGGGTGATTTGAAAGTATTGATGGATTCTCTTTAAGGAGGGGATGCTTTTTATGTTTGGGTCAATCAACTGTCTTGGAGGGTGCATAGTTAGAGGTTGTATACTCCTTCCAAGGTTCATGTCTTGGAGACTATCACTGGACAGGTGTTCTGCATGTTTGTGGATGTTCCATATCCGTTATCAGTAGAGCTTATGGAAAGGATGCTCAAGCATAAGTTGAAGATTGGCAAGACCGTGGTGGGTAATGACTTGACCACAGCTGAGCAATTGGTTAGGTTCATCAGAAATCAACTTGCTGCTGCCAAAGTCTCTTCTGCTTGATCATGGTACTCTTTAGGCTTATTGTTGTACATTTTTAATCTTTTTCATCTTCTTTCTTTATTTTTCTTTATGTTTAGTTTATTTTATTTTATTAGTTAAAAAAAATTAGAGTTGTCTACTAACTTGTATGCAGGTATAGTGTTGGTTTCTTACCACACAACAAATGGTAATCAACTCACCATGTATTACAGACAAGAAAGAGTTGACTCACCATGAGGGTACGGCTCTGGTGTGACCATCAAATCCGTTGACAGCTGTAATAGTTTGCTCAAAACTATAGGGTATTCAACTCACCCATGTTTCATTACTGAGAGTTGAAATGGTTCTCAATTCGCCATGGATGTTACCCTTTGCGGTTCCAAAGAATTGGCTAGCCCACAAGTGTATGGCTTGTGGTAAAGGCAGTGGAAAACCATATTTTGTACTCAATTCACCAAGGTGTTCTATGCAACCTAAGAATTGGCTAGTCCTGAGCAAACGGCTACAGGTAAAGACAAAGAAAATCCGTTGATAGTTGATGGTTTACTAAAAATCATATGGTTATCAATGTACCATGGTCTTACACACCAAAACATTGGCTACTCCAGTAGTGATGGCTATTGGTAAAGAGACATCAAATCCATTAATTTTCAATGATTCACCTCTCACAGGAGTTCACACACCTGGAAGTGATGAGAATAGTATGAAACGTAAAAGTTTTGATGTACACATAGTCATGGTTGCAGTTAAGATCAAGTGAATTGTATATTAGATGGTGAAAAGATTATGATGATGTGGTTCCCTGTTGCTGCTGTTACTTAGAAGTTGTTGCTGGAAACTTGTTCTTAATTGTGATTTCTTGTTGCTGCTGGTTCTATTCAGTTGCAGCTGGTTGCTTATTGTTGCTGCTGAAGATCAAGTTCAATCCTCATGTTATGGAAGTCAAAGATCTATCAAGAAACTTGAAGTTAACCAAGTCAAATTCAAGTTTAGGGGAGGATTGTTAGGAATTATTTAAAATAATATTTAGTTCATTACTGCTGGTAGTAGTATGGTTCCTGCTGGCAGGTATGTAGTTCATGCTGGTATTGGTTCCTGCTGGTAGTTATTATTCGTTTCTGCTGTTAGTATTGTTTCTGCGGGTAAGTAGAAATAGTCAACCCGTATTACTAGAAGGTATGGATATGCATGAGATATATTAGGAATAGATATTGCATATCTTTTACACGTTTTCTAGTGAATGCCGAATTAGGGTTTCTTGTAGTATAAAAGAAACTAGACGGCTATGAACATTGTACGCTTTTGATAACAACTTTATTAGTGAATAAAAGATCCATAGAGGATCAAAGTTTTATTAGTTATATTCTTCTTCAGCTCTTGTGTTTAGTTTCCACATAAACATAAGTTACATTGTTAGAGATTCTCTTAGAATGTTTGTGATTACATAAGCATTCTACCGGCTCAAAGATCTATCAAGGAAGGACGATCCAACAGCACTCCCAAGATTCACAAAACCGCAACAAAGCTTATCCCCTTGTGAAGTCGAACCGCTGTCAAGCAATTTAGGCCAAACCTCTACCAAGAACACTTTGTATTTTTCAAGACAAACCGCTACCAAGAGCTTTTAGCACGAATCCAAGGAAGGTAAGAGACGAGAAAATACTGAGTGCTCCTAAATGATGAGAACTGCTCTAGTCTTACAATAACAGTTAAGTCCCAAAACGGATTTATATGAGTAAGAAGTGAAATACTATTTGAACCATATAACAAGAAAAAAAACAACACTTAAACTGTTGAAGCCCACAGCCCAAGTGGATTTGAAAACCAAAATATAAAGTGATGTTATGTGAGCCAAAAACTCAAATCTTTATGCAAACTGTTAAAGCCCAACAAGCTTTGTATGCCAAACTGATTTTTGAATCAAAAGTAACTAACAAGCGTTCATGGAATAATGTTCAAACATAAAACACAACAACAAAAACAGAAAAAATAACCAACGAGAGAATAGAAGCCACGAATCCAAGCCCACGCAATTAATCGAACCTAACCTTGGCTCTTGATACCAATTGTAACACTTGCATACTTGGATTCAATGATAGAAGAATTATAAAGAGAGAGAGAGAGAGTGAGATGAGAGAGTTGGGAGTTCTAGAGAGAGAGAATGAAGAAAATATTGGTTGTAAGATTAGAAGCTCCAACCCTTCCCAAGTGTGGGAAGGGGTATTTATAGTTACATGATATGGTGCCCCGAGTGAGTTGTGGAGTGAGCTGATAGTGGGTAAAGACTCGACCCAACTCCACAAATACTAATATAACTAAACTAGTATTACTAAAACTAAACTAATATTAATAAGCCTACGAGCTAACTTAATGCTAAATAGATACTCGGGGTGACCGAGTCTTCACATGAATATTTATATTCCTAACAAATCTCTTCAGCAGTACTAACTCATATACTAACAGTTTCAACTGTTAACCTTAATTCCTAACAATCCTCCCCTAAACTTATGATTTTTGTGCAAATCACTAAGTTTCTTTGAATTAAGCTTCATCTTCTATGATGGGGGATTCTTTCAAACATCTATCCTATCAGTCTCTTGCTTCTGGCTTTTATTTTCTCTGCAAGGTTGAATATCTTTGTTACTAACACATCTGCCATCTCAGAATCTTCTTTAACCTTGAGTGTCACTGATAACATAGCCTTTAAAACAACTAATCTGAGTGGATATTCTTTTTCAACCAGCATATAAATCTCTACTCCATCCTTTGTAGAAACTCTGTTCACTCCACATGTTTCAAATAATTTCCAAGAGACTTCCTTCACTTGTGCTTGAAACCTCCACATTGATTCTCCACCATCTGGTTCATAAATCCTTTTTAAGTGAACCCATATTTCTTTATCTTTGTCTTCAATTGGATCTTCAACTCTGAATTTTTCTTTTACTAAGCTCCACAGTTGATTGAGATCTTCTCTATCAAAACCTTTGAGTAAATCTTCAAAAAGCTTATATCTTTCAGTAATTCCACCAAGTCTCATAATTTCCCATCCTTTCATTCTTCCATCTGTAAATACCTTCCAGTCTATGATTGGATGTTTTGCTTGTAAAGGTTTGATGTTTGTGGATTCTGGAACTATCACCATCATGTTCTTGATCTGTTCATCAGCCAATCCTTCTTCTCCTGACTTCAATTTCTTTGAAATATCAGCCTCTAGAACTTTTGGTTCTCTTTTCTTCCCTTTTGTGGTATTCCTTTCAATTGGTTTGTTCAGACTTGCATAAGCTTCATAATAAGCTTTTTCAATTTCAGCATCTGATTTTCCTGTAAAGTAACTCTTCTTCCATAAAGCTTGATTCTTTAAATAACTCTTCATAAAACTGATTTGCTCCTTCTTGGAAAGCATCTTTGTTTTGAAACCAAACTTTTGTCTTTCTCTAATTTTCTCCATGAGATCATTCCATGCTACTTATCTGTTCTTAGATAGAATAAAACTTGTAAGCTTTTATGTCTTCTCTTCTTAACTTAAGTTCTTATCTTTCAAAATAAGTGATGTTTGAGCTCTCATAATTAAATCTCAATCTAGCAAATACTGTAACTGTTCATTGAATTGTTCTTGATCAACCTCAGTATTTGAATTCATCTTTTCTATCCTTGTTCTATCCATAAACTCAGCTATATTTCTTACATCATCTGCAGCCATCTTCCTTGCTAATTCTGCATCAAGATTTATCTGAGCTTGTTCATCAACTTTATCTTTTTCTAGAAGTTTCCTTGCAACTTCTGCATCATAATCAATCTGAGCTAGAGTTTTTGGTTTTACTTTCTTAAGTCTTTCAGCTTCTTGTTCAGCTTCTTCAGGCTTCATTGGTTTCTTTCCCTTTGCTGATCTCTTTCTTTCATATTCTTCATCAGCAGTACCTGAATGTGAACTAGCAGTTTGTACTTCTTCATGTTCTGTTTCAGCAGTTTGAACTGCTTCAGCCGTATGAACTGCTTGTGCTTCTTTCTCACCAGTTTGAAATGTTTCTTGATTCTCAGCAGTTTCTTGAGTTTCTTGAGCCTGTTCTTCTACATCCATATCAGCTGCATCACTAGTATCCATATCAATCTTTTCACTAGTTCCTTCATCATGCCACCCCTGAGTTTCTGATCCATCCCCTTTGCCTTTATCTGATTTCCTCCCCTGTTTGGGAGAATCACCACCATCATCATCTGTGTCATCTGAATAATCACCATCAGAAGAATCTTCATCCAATACTGCTCTTGCCGTTTTCCTCCTTATATGTTCTTCAAGCTTCTTTACTCTACGAGTTAGCTTTGAATAGACTTTGGCAAAATTATCTTTATGTGACTTGAGCTCCTCCTCCAAAGATTCTACTTTACCTTTCAACTTGGTACAAAGAGCCATCAATTCAATTTGTGAAGAACTACCCTCATCACTTCTAGCTGTGTGACTTGCTAGGAGAGGTGAATCATGGGGCAAGGATCCAGTTGCCACTCTAGTTAGACTAGGTGTGGTCCTTCTCCTATATGTGGTGATAATTGGGGGTGTTTGGGTATTTTCAGGATTTTGATTGGGTGTGTGATGGGGATCAGTTGGGTTGACTGAGCCTTCACCCAATTCAATTTGAAGCATTTCAGGAAACAAAGGTATTTCTACCCCTTTGAAAAGTCTACTAGCCATAGCCTTGTTTTGAAAAACTTTTGATTGTAGGCTAGGAGTAATGAAAGTTTCTGTTGGTTTTGAAAGCAAATTCTTTTTCTTATTTAAAAGAGTTTGAACAAATCTTGGATACATAAGAAACTTTGTTTTGCTGTTAACATTTGATGCCATACTCTCTAAAATAAATTTTGAAAAATTAAAGACCTTGTTCGTTGACAGACAAATAAGAGCAATAACAATATTGCTACTGAATTGCTCCCATGCCGTCTTTTTGGGACTTAAGCAATGTAAGAGAGTATGTATCAAAAATCTCCATTGTGGGGAGAAACATCCTTTTTGAAAAGTAAATTTTTGAGAGGATGTATCATACCCCATTTTTGAAAGTTGTTCAAAAATTTCAGTGTTAAGCATAGTGATGATACCATCTGAATCTTGCAGCTTAAGATGTCTCCTAAGTGCAGACTCGGTAACAACAAAAAGTATGCCATCCACTTTAGAATGGATTTCTAAGTCTCCATTGTCACTAGTCAAGACAGTTGCATTCTGCCAGAACTGTGTGATGTGCGAGACATAAAGAGTAGGAGAAACGGTTAAAGCATACCTTATGTGAGAGTGGTTGAGAAAATCCACAATCTCATAAAATTTCGGTCCGTCTCCTTCCTCTGTTTTCTCTAGAAAAGCGACTTGATTGTGCGTCTTGAGAAAATCCAAATTAGCCATGATATTCTTAGTAAAGTTTGATATTAACTGTGGTGAATAATGAAGATTTAGGTTAGAAAGTAGAAGATGAAAGTTAGATGAGATATTATTGAGAGAAATAGGATTTTTAATTTGACCGACTTAAAGAATATGGTAACTTTTATTTTAGAATAAGAATATAATAGAATAAAAGTTAAAATATCTTGAAGAGGATCCCTCGAAAATCGTAATTCAATCAGTAAAAATCGCAACAAACCACCAACGGCTAGTTTTTAACCGAACATTAATTACTGACACATCAGTTATAACGGCTAGTTCAGCAGTACTAAGTTTACACTAGCAGTATAAACTTTGTACTAGCAGCACAAACCTTTATCAAAATTTTCAAAGAATAGTATGAACTTTTATTGATTTCAAAGACATTATTGCACATATATAGTTTTTAGCAAACTATCAGCTATCAACGGATTTGATTAGTCTTTACCAGAAGCCATTTTCTCTGGACTAGTTGGTTCTTATGTGGGTTAGACATGGTGAACCAATAACCATTTGTTGTGTGCACAGATAACACACTGAGCTCCAAATCACCATTCAGTCCAAAACATAAAGCACTTGTAATTCCTTGGTGCTTATCATCCATTCCTGCAATTTAACACTAACAGGCTTAACCAGAGCCTGATCATCCTTATCATCAGAAGTCCATTCCTCTATGGTTGGAGCATATGAGTCCTTAGCTGAGGACACCTTATCCTCAGAAAGTGAGGCATCACTTGCACTCTCATACACAGGTTTATCAACTACATTCTCTTTAGATTGAGGACCATATTTAGGCTCAGGTAGTTAAAATTCAGGTAGTCCTGTGTGTTCTAGGTCAATGCCTGGAGGTGTTGGAATTCCCCTATATAGAGGTGGAACTGATTTGTATCCTAGGCCTAACTTAGCTTTATTGAGGATTTGACACTCAACTATCTTACTAACACCCTTAGATGCAAACTCTAATGTGTCTACACTCATCTAAATTTTTTCCTTTGCCTGTTTTATCTTTTCCAATTCATTTTTCAACACACTAATTTCAGCATCCCTAAACATTATATCTCTCTTAAGTATAGCTACAGTATCACTAAAAGTAGACTCATTTTCCTTATTTTGAACTATCTGTTCTTCTAATACAGCCAAACCTCTCTTATAATTTGCTAAATTAAAAGCAGTCTGGTTTAGCTCTATTCTCTGATTATCATACTGTTTTCTAAGTGTTTCTAATTCTTTTAATGCATCACATGATTTAGAACATTTAGAAATTTGTACCTCAGAGTCTGAGAAAGCCATAAGTGCCATCTCTGTAGGTGCTTCTGCTTCCTCCTCTGCAATGTAGCTCCAGTCAAACCCTAAGCCATCAATGGCAACCATAGCCTTTGAGCTTGAATCTGACACTTCCACAACCCTTGATTTGCTTCCAAATCCTCTGCTCTTGCCATCTGGTTGTCTTGGCATTCTGCACTCCCTTGAATAATGACCTTTCTTGTGGCAATTATAACATTCAATCTTTGACTTGTCATACCCAGCAACATCATTGCTGTTTATGATTATCTTCTTGCCAGTCTTCTTCAAGAATCTTCTAGCTCTCAAGCTGAGAAGAGAGAGTTGCCACTTGATATCCATCTCTTCAATATCATCTTCATCAATCTCTTGAAGATCTGCATGAGTCAACATACTTCCATTGTGCTGAGTAGTCAAGAAAGCACAATAAGTATTCTCATCCAAAAGTCCATTAGTACTGCCTGAGGTACTAGCAGTACCAATATTTGAACTAGCAGTTCTAACTGCTCCAGCAACTTGAACTTCTTCTTCTGGATTAGAGGTACTGGGAGTTGAAACAAAGGCCAAATTTCCAGAACTTGTGCTTGAACTTGATCTAGCAGACTTCTTCACTTCATGTTCTACTATCTTGAAGTTGCTATAGAGATCCATCAGACTCATAGAATCAATGTCTGGTTTATTCTTCCAGACAACTACATGCATAGACCATTCTGATGGTAGACTCCTTAGGAATTTTGAGTTGAGATCTTCCTGAGGCATCTCAATTCCTAAAACAGCAAGTTGACTCACTAATTTTTGAAGCCTATTAAACATATGATCTAGTGACTCATTGCTTGTTGCTGTGAAGTTCTCAAACTGTTTCTTGAGAAGTGTCTTCTGGGTTTTCTTGGTGGCTTCATTCCCACCATACCTTGCAACAATAGCTTCAAAAAGAGTTTTGGCACACTTGTATTTGCTGAAGTTCAGTAATTGATCATTGGGGATTGTCATCAGCAGCATGCTCCTTGCTTTAACATCATTCTTGTGCTGAGCCTTCTCATCAGTAGTCAATGGCTTGGTCTGCACAGTTGTTTCAGTCTTGCCCTCAACAACAGTTGTAGTGGTTGTAGGCTTAAAAGAGTTCCCATCTTCTATAATCTCCCAAAGTGCATAATCTTGCACTTGAAAGAACTGTTCAACTCTTAGTCTCTACATATCGAACTCATTAGGTTTAAGCATTGGTAACTTAGCAGCAATGTTGGTTTGGGTTGTAGTCTCCATGTCCATCTTCTTCTTAATCAACTTCGTCTGGATCTTCTAAATCAAAGTATCAGAGACCTAGCTCTGATACCACTTGACCGGATCTACACACTCCTTATGTTAGATAGATACTTTGAATTATGTTAATCTAGCACGCGGAATTTACTAGCCAACACTCAGAAGATTTATTTGATGTAGTTTTAGTATGAACGAATGTAACAGTGAATGAACAAGAGACAATTTACTTTAACAAAAATGATTCAATATTATTGATGAATAATACGAGTACTCTTTGGTAGTACTAGGGTTTACAACCTTGAATATTTTCAATCTAGATTTACGTATTCTATATATTTTTCATTAACCTAGGCAATCCTTTTATAGACTGAGGATTCCTTTACAAGATAACTATAATCTATATTAATAGGATATACACAAAATCCTTTCTATACTTATCTTCTATTCGTTTACAAAAATTATAAGAAGTACTAACTTTCTAATGCTGATCGTACTAATTGACTTTGTACTGTCAGTTATATCTTCAATCTCTTCAGCAGTACTAACTCATATACTAACAGTTTCAACTGTTAACCTTAATTCCTAACAAAAACCTTTGGTATTGGTTGTTGTTTAACAAAATTTACTCCAGAAAGTGTATTAAGTTTATTATAATCAATTGGTTTAATTTCTGGGTTCATTTGTCTCATTTTCAGTTGACTCTCTTCGGCAAGCTCAATCGTTTCATCAGAATCACGAACCTCAGGAGGATCATGTTTATCAAATAGCACATTACCATTATACAACACATTCTGTTCTTTCTGAGCTTTCTTGAGTGTATAAGGGTTTTCACAACCAATAGCCATTTTCTTCATAGTGTGTAAAAGCTGGTTTGGATCTTTAATGAGCATATGAATTGTTTGTGCAGAATGACCCGTTTTTACAAGCAAATCTTCCAACTTTTTCATTGTTTCCTTTTTCTCAATGAATTCATCAAGAAGATCGTTTTCGCGTTTTGAAAAATATGCTTTCAACTGTTTCTTTTCTTTTTCAAGATCAGAACAAGTTGATTTTTGTTTAGAAAGTTGGTTTTTCAAATCTGATATTTCCGTGTTCAAGGATTTGATTTTCATGTTTAAATTCACATCGAGTGTGTCAAACTTGATTTGCAATTGTTTTTCTCTTGAAACAGAATTTCGAAAACCAATTTCTAATTCTGACTGTCGTTGTTTGTTAAATTCAAAAGCTTTTTCATTTTCCTTATACCTCTCAAGCTCAGTGGTCAATTTCACATTCGCGGCCTTAACATCGCGATTGACCTTTTTGACCTTTTCAATTTCAATACTACAGTTATTCAATAATGATTCAAATAACGCACGTGTTTCCTCATCATTCTCAGTATGCTATGACTCGAAGCCTCCATTAGGATCCATATCTGGATTTGCCAAATTAATATTGCTACAACTTGGCATTTCCATGTATGTATCGTAAATGGGTGCAGGAGTCGCAGGATGCTGTTCATTCTGAGGTGACATATCAAATATTTCATTATTGTGACATGTAGCATATGATGGTAATCTCTTGGAGATTTGCCATGAAAATGCAGTTTGCATCGATGTCTTCAAGGTCTTCCATATCATCCATAAGAGCCATAAAGTCATTCTCTTCTGCACTCAACTGTAACCCGGCCATTTCCTTCTGTGCCAACAGCAATGCCTTCTACAGATAAGCTGGATCTTTCTTTTTCGACTTGGTGGGACAGTTCCTTGCCATGTGACCAATTCCTTGACAGTTGAAGCACTTTAGCAAATTCCCCTGATTCATATTTCCAATATTCTCAGCAACTGGAGCAGCAACATTACCAAACTGATTCCCAACATTCTGACCCCTCTGATTTCCAACAACTTGGCCCATCTGATTCCCTGCATACTGACCCATATGATTTCCTCCATACTGCCCTGCATATTGATTACCCATCTGATATCTAGGAGCATATCCCTGCTGATTCCCATAACCTCCAACCATTTGTCCTTGTTGACCCATGTTGAAACTCGGCTGTGCAATCTGCCTGTTGCGAGTGTTCGATGAAATCCTTTGGTTGTTGTTAGTGTGTGTAGAGTAGCGTCCTTGTAATGCCTTTGATAGTAAAGCAAATGCTTGTGTCATAGCAGCAAGAGTTTCATTATTGTTAGTAAATTCTGGTTCTTGGAATTGTGGGTGTTGTTGTTGTGGAATGACTTGTTGTTGTTGTGGGTAGAATGGTTGTTGTGGTATATATTGTTGTTGCATGAAGTTCTGAGTGGGGGTTGATGATGATGGTTGTGTGTTCACTGTTACAGGTGTTGGTGTCTGAGCAACGAGTGCAAGAGGATCATGTTGCTTAGCTAACTTCTCTTTCCTTACTTCATCTGCCTCTTTCTGGTTCTACTTTAGGAAGTCATAGAGCTGATCATAGTTCACCTCGTGAAGGTTCTTTGTTTGGTTAACAATTGTGACAAATTGTCCCCATTCTTCTGGTAGATTGTTGATGAACTTGATGTTCTGAACTATTTGTTTTGGTTCCAACTTGTTTCTGATGAGCTCATTCATTAAGGTGCAAAACTTGGTGTAATAAGACTCAATGGGTTCCGCTGGAGTGGATGTGAACTTTTCCGATTCAGTTAGAAGCTTGTTTTCAACATCTTGTTGTCCAATTTCTGTGCCAAGACAAAGCCTTCTAACTCTCTCCCACATGTCATAAGCAGTTTCACAACTGTCAATAGCAGCAAAGATCTCTCTTGGTAAACCAAGTTGAATTAAATGCATTGCCAAGTCATCAGCTGCAATTTGCTTCCTATCCTCTTCTGTGTATTCATTTTCATATTGATCACGATAGTACGGTTATGTGGGAGGTGTTCCATTATAATCCCCAGGGTCTAGAACTTGACGAGGCTTGAATGGCCCTTCTTTTGATGGATTTGAGCAAGAGTTTCCCTAGACCATCTGGTTTTGTTTTGATGTAGCAAAGCATACGGCTCGTCCATGGAAAGTAACCACCTTTTTCAAGCATTGGAGGACGGTTTTCTGCACCGGCTGCATGGATGTCTTGTTGAGTTGCCATTGATGATGTTGTATGATAAAGTTGATTCAGGATCGTTGCAACGAAATAGGAGTTGTGGTTGTTGAAGGTTCAGTTATTGTTGTGAAGTCTTGGTCCCTCCAAAAATTGAATTTGAAAAATTTCTCTACCAGAATTTGAAAAACACCATAAAATGCAATTCTAATGTTGCTAGAAAAATTTGAGTTTTAAAAATTTTGACGCCAAATTTTACCGTAAAAATTCGAATTTTGACATAAAAATTTGAATTTTGGGCCAAAATTTTCACTGTTATACCAAAGTTTGAATTTCGCGTAAAAATTGAACGTTTAGTCACCTGTAAAAATTAAATTTGACTCAACTTTTCCCGCCAAATTTTTTTTTTTTTTTTTTTTTTCCCTCCATTTTTTTTTTCAATTGCGATAGAGTTTTGAGAATTGCGATAGACTTGATTAAAACCACAATTGCGATAAGTCCTTGTTTAGATTTGCGATAGAAGACTAACTCCACAATTGCGATAGAATGCACAACCAGAATTGCGATAAGATGCACTTGGGACAATTGCGATAAGATGCACTTGGGACAATTACGATAAGATTCACTTGGGACAATTGCGATAAGATGCACTTGGGACAATTGCGATAAGATTCTTTCAACCAGAATTGAGATATCTTTTGAGTGACCAGAATTGCGATAACAATACAAGGACCAGATTTGCGATAGAAATCTGTTATCAGATTTACGATAAAGTTCACAATTTCTATAGAAATTATACAATTTCTATAGAATTCACAATTCCTATAAACCCTCTTTAATAGAAATTCTTACACACGAGAATTATTATAAACCCTTTTCTATCTAAATTCTTATTCAAGAAATTAGATATTTTTCAAGTCGATGGAGCTCACTTTTTTACCAAACTTCTTATACAAGAAATTGATAAAAAATCCAATTTAATGAGGATTCGAACCGCAACTTTTGTAGCCCCTTTTTTTGGATGAAAGCACTTCAAACACCACGTAAAAACTTATAAAGCTACCACCTTTTTGTCGCCAATATGTTGTATTACCACTTTTTCGACACAAAAGTTAACTTCTTAACACCAAAACTTACAAATTTCCACGTAAAAGCTTTAAAGCTTCAAACTTTAACCTTACAACTCTCGTAAAAATCATAGAAAACACTAAAAGTACACGACTTATGAAATAAAGACGCAACTTTTAAGCTTAGTTTGATAAAAAACGAAACACAACTAACTCCTAACTCGTTGTATGGCATATTGATACCACTTGTAAAGACTAGAAACTAACTCTATCACACAACTAATACTACTATATTAATCTATACGTGACACTCAAAGCAAGACAAGATAAAAATGAGAGAATGGATCGTATGAGATATTAGAACCGTGTATATGATATTAGCTTGGAAGAGAAGCAAATACAAAACACGCATAAAGCACACACACTCTCACCTTTACTACACTATGAGGCACACTTGAAATGAGGTGAGAGTGTGGTATTTATAGACAAGGGGTGACGCCCTAATGCTCCTGATGGGCTTTAGGTTGGGCTTTTGATGGGTTGGACAATACATAAGCTTTTCTAACATAATACAACAACAAAAGCCCAACTTCCCTAGACTTAGCTAACTACACGACACACATGTTCTATTAATACAAATGACCATCACTTTACATTAATAATTTAAATGCTAACATAATTTATATGAGGTTTTTGTGAAAGGTAATTTAGGTTTTTAGGAAGAAGCCATTCCTAAGAGAAATCATGAACTAATATTTAATTTATATGCTAAAATTGCAGAAGTGACTTAATTAACCCAAACCCACTTGAATCAATTTATGATAAAGAACTAAACCCTGTAATTGAATTACGAGAGGTAAAGATGTACAATTACTTATGGAGATGATTAGAATACTAAGATAGATGGTAGCTAACACCTTGAATGAGAGTGTGTATGTTTTTGGTCGTTTGGAATGAAGAGAGGAAAAATGAGGTGGTCTGAGAAATTTGAAAGGTATTAACAGATGTCTGTTTAGCCGGTTCCGCCATATCTATTGAAAAACGGATCCAGCCCGTTATAACGAAGGGATCCGGGATGACATCAGATATAGAGGAATTTTGAACGTTTGGTTTTAGATGTATTGTTTGTTGCTAGTTCTTTTAGTTCACTTGTTTAAAAGTAAATTATGAATATGTGATTATTGATCTTAAGTAACTAAAGCGAGGGTTTGAGAGCTAATATTATGAGGATAAATTTAGACGAGAAAATACTTTTATTCCATTTTCTTTAATGCACAAGGAAATACAAGGAAATGGATGAGTAGAAGAGAAGTAGAGATACATGAGAGAAGATAAATCGCCGTGAGGAAGTTTGAGACGGGGATATATAAGTACCCCGAGTGTGATAATGATGATGATCAAGATGTAGAAAACTATCTTTTCTTCGACTTAATCTTTTCATTTGGAGTGTTTTTAAGAGATGAGTGTAAATGATTTTTAATTAAGAGAATAGGGATTGATGAAGTGGAATACTATTCCTGAACATTCGAAAGAGTGTGGGAGTTCGTGAAAAGAGATCTTTGAAAATTGTAATTTGGTGTAACAAATAATTCACGTATATATGACTCTTAGGAAAGATACACCAAAACAACGATTAACTAAAAAGTTTTCGAAAAGAGATCATGTAGATGTTAACATAAGGAAGAAGCATATCAACTAACACACTAATTATAAATAAGAAAACATACCTTTGCTATATTTTCTTAGATGGTTTTTGAAACCATAGACGTGAAATACTTCATGAGCTTTTAAAATACCTGCAAGCTTTTTGGAGAAGCAGACTGACAGCTTTTTAAGTTCTTCTTTGTTTGCAAACTTCATTTTTCCTTAAATAGGACGAAGTTTTCGAAGAAACCTAACATGAAGATTTCTTAAGAGGGATTTGTTAGAATTGTTTAGAAAATATAATAGGTAATAACAAAACTATCATTATCCAAACATAGAAGTTTTACCATTTTTGTAAAAATATATTTGACTTTATTTTTTACAAAGGTTTTCCTTTATTTTTGTTTTTTGTAGTTTTCAAAATATTCACGGATCGTTTCAAGTTTTTAAAGTACAATATACTCTAAGAAACTTGGTAATGAAGTTCTGATGCCAATTGTAGAAAACTAGAAGGCAGGGGGGGTTGAATAGTTTTACCAATTAAAACTTTGTTTTAAATCTATTAGATCGACTTATGTCTATCTATTTTGATGTATGGATATTGATAGTTAGATATGAATAAAATATAATACGAGCTTAGAGAAAGAAAGATAAAACCATGACACAAGTTTTTATAGTGGTTCGGCTACAAGGTCATCTTCCTTGCCCTACTCCACTCCCCGAGTACCCAACTCGAGAGTTCGTAAACACTATACCACAAGCTCCTTATCTTGGCAGAGAAGCCTTCACAACGTCGCTTACAATTTATCTGGTACAAAGCTAGATACCGGGTTCTTCCACAAGGTAGAACCAAACCTACGTCGCCTACACTTTATCCGGTACAAGGCTAGATATCGGGTTCTTCCACAAGGTAGAACCAAACCTACGTCGCCTACACTTTATCCGGTACAAGGCTAGATACCGGGTTCTTCCACAAGGTAGAACCAAACCTACGTCGCTTACACTTTATCTGGTACAAAGCTAAATACTGAGTTCTTTTACAATGGAGGAACCAAACCTGTAATTTTTCACGTCAACATTTATTTTCGAACTCCGATTTACCACTTTGAAATTCTTACAAGAACACTTTTTATGAATAACTATTTGGTTAAATAAACATAAAACTAGAAACAACCCTCTTGAACGCTATGAATTTAGACTATATTTAGTCCAAAACATTCCAATATCTTGCTCATGCTCCATTTCATAATTTTAAACTGTAAAACAAATTTCTATTCTGTAACTACTTACGGTTTTGGAATTCAACAAACGTTATTGTTAATCAATATTTAACACCCGACATACCCAATTCTTTCAACGATTATTTTTATCATATTTTTATACTTCCAAAATTATTACCAAAGTTCCAAAAATATTTCCTGACACCTAAAGTAAATTCTTTACAACTTACGTTTAAATACGTATAATTTTCGTTAATCACCGAAACAACAACCAATACATATTTTTAACACTCAATACCTACAATGTATACACTTTTGTATTAAAACTACTCATCAAAGCCAAATAATCCTACCCTTGCCGCCCTATCCCCCCTCTTGTCCCATAATTATTAGATAAAATTACCTTTCCTTTCTAATTATCCAACAAAGCATGTTTTACTTTTCTACTTTGTGGCTAAGCCACCAAAACATGTCTCCTTCCCCCCCCCCCCCCCTTAGCCCCCATTCGGCCTCCCTAACAAACATAGGCCAAATTATGATCTTTGACTAACTATTTCCCACCTTGAAAACCTCTAGTATAAATAGACATACTTGCATCAATTTTTACACTAGTTCAAGAGAAAAGAAACTATCCTCCCATTCTACTCTTACAATTCGACACAACCATAGGAGCAAGGAAAGAAGAAATCTTGATTTGGCTAGTTCAAGAATCATTAGGATACATTAACAAGAGTTTGGAGCATAAGTCTTGTGGTTAAACAATTGTTTTACAACTTCCATCTCACTAATCACTCTTGTAAGTGATCTTAATAACACTTTACGATTTTCATATTTTATATGCTTGTCAAGTATCTATACTCATTATCACTTGGTACATGTTGGTAAAATTTACATTAATAATGATCCTTTAACAAAGTTTAAGTTTTAAACAAGTTCTTCCTACAAATAAACCCTATATATACATATATGTTAGTAAATTTGTAAAGATAAATATTTTGATGATCATTCACATGGACTTTGAACATTGTCAAGATTATGTTTAGATTACTATTATTGTGTTAAGGAGATCATGGGTGAACTAGAACAAGATTTGAAGTGGTTTGGAAGGGGATAGAAACTAGAAAACACTCTCTTGAAAGATTTAAATAAGCTGCTGTCCTGTTTTGTAAAAACTGGAATAATCAGTAGGTTGTAAGTAATCTTTGGCTAGAAACATAGAAAATAGACTTAAAAACGAAAATATAGCCGCTTGAATGAGTTAAAACGGGTTTATAACGAAAAAGATACGCTATTTTCAAATTAAACGACGAAAACAATCATTTTCTGAAAAACCTGAAAAATACATTCTGTCCAGATTTTTGAGAGGTGAAAAATTGAGGTTAAATGACGTTTAGACTAGCCGAGACCTTGAAAATCCTAGAGTATACTTAAATACCTTCGCGGGGATAGGTCAAACTTAAGAAACCGAGCTACGATGCAAAAGTTATGGCCAAAAGAATGTTTGCGGCAACATATAATTTTGACAGCATTTTATTTGTCTAATAGGGAGCTGTTAGGATTTTTAAAAGTGGATTTTGGACCTTTTAGTGTACATTTTGGTTAAAATGGCGTAAACAGAAATGGTAGAATAATGTATATACTTATTAGACGCGTTAGAGACTTTTGAAATACATATTAACACGACGACAAAAACTTGGTTATGAGATAAACAAGATACATTTTCTAAAGTGGTAATTTCTAATAAAGGATCAAAATGACGCAATTATATTTCGAAAACAAATGTTACCACAACATGTACAAGTGATAAAGTAGAGTACGAACTTGCATGCATGACCATGTTTTCGAACCTAAGACATATGAATCATTTAGGTCGCGGTTAGAGCGTCCGTACCTCGATATTCGTTCGCTTTCCTTTTGTTATCATATCGGTTTTTCCAGGTGAGTTCATGGCCCCTACTTTTACATGTTTTATAACCATTTTGGGGGAGAATACATGCTCGTTTATATTTAAACTCTATGCTCATTTTACTTGAAATGTGAATCGTTTTCTCAAACATTACTGATTGGTTGAATCACTTGATTGATTACTCGAAAATCTTATGTGTTTACCTGTTACACACTTGATTATTTTATTATGGATACAAGTGCATTAAACATTTATTGAATGTCTAAGTTGTTGTCGTTTGCCATAAATTCCCCACTATCATGAACCATTAATTACGTTGTAAGCGCGAATGTTGTGAATAGATCTATTGGGGGTAAACTCCCCCGTCCGGGTTGGTCGCTCCAACTGGTCAAACGGACGCATTTCATTTGATGTCGTACAGGTGTCTGGCAAAGCACCTGTTTGGGGTGATAACATGAACTAACTGTTAAGGCTTCGGTGTCATGAGCTTAGTGCAACAATAATACTTTTCGTGAACATATTTGGAGTACATTGTCGTTGTATTCTTGTGGTCCATATATTACTTTTGTTTACCAAAATTTAACTTATTTGGCAGTGGGTTGTAAACAAACAGGTTGCAAGTCTTGTATGGGCGGGACTTGGGACTGAGTGGATTTACAATGCCTTTGCTGGGAAATCTTTATTCAAATGCTTTACATTTAAATTAAACTCTATGAACTCACCAACCTCGTGTTGACCCGTTTTAGCATGTATTTTCAGGTTCTTAAAGTGTTAGCTCACAATTGGCGGCTTTTGGCATGGCATGGCATGGTTATAGGATCGAGATACTCTGATATTCATTTGGGGACCGTTTTACTTATTTCATGGGCCTAATTCCGCACCACTTTATAATGATGTACATTTAACACTTTTATTAATGAATTTTATACTAAATGATTGAGGTAAAAATCGTTCTTTGTACTTGTGTTGTTGTACCAATTGAGTAGCACCCCAGCGACGTGTAAGCTTCCACTAGACCTGATTTTGGGGGTGTTTCATAGATAAGCAAATATGCAGAGAGAATTTGTGTGTATTAGTGTTGAAAAGAAATGAGGAAATGACTCACTATTTATAGAAAAATAGTGCTCTGATCAGCCGGATCCGCCATATCCCTTCCTAGAAGGATCCAACCAGTGTAATCCAAGGGATTCGACAAGTGGGTCAGTCCAGTCCGGATTTTGGGTTACAATTCCAGGTTTTGGGTTATGGGTTATGGACTTTGGGTCATGGCTCATGGACTTTACCCATTTTGATGTTATGCATGATGTAATGCACATGGGTCATGGGTCATGGGTCATGGGTTATGGATAGTCAAAACTATTTACTTACATGTTTATTTAGATTTTAACTATGTATTTTTATAAAAGTGTAAGTAACAAATGTTACTTATTAATTGTTTTATAAAAATGGTTTTGGCTTTGTATAAACTATTTAGCTAGACATGTTTGATTGTTTATTTGTTTAGTGAAATGAGTTAGAAAACTATTGGCTCGAAAACTTACGTATTTTATTTATCACGTTAAAATGATTTTACGATTGTTATCAACAAAACATGGAAAGATCGTAAGATATAAATAAACGTTTTTACGGTTTATTTGTATTAATAATATTTTCACTGGATCACAATCACCATGCTCATTATCGTCGTCATCATCATCATTTATTTTAATAATCTCTTGAACCTAGGGTTCTTAAGAGGTCTACTACTTTCTGTCACAGATAAGAAAAAAATTAAAAGTGAACTATTTTGGCAGAGCAACTTATTATGTTTGTGAGTACGACGGATTCAACCACTTTTTTAGTTTTTTTTGCATAATTGAGCCTCATCTAATGAGGCATTTTTTAATATCTATGATTTTGCCAATATATATGCGGAATTTTACTTACAATTATAGAGTATGTGATTGCTTATATTTTGTAATTAGCTTGTGCTAGCGGATTTTAATATTGTTTAAGAGGTAGCTAATAATTTTTTTATGTAACTTTTCAATTGTCTCTAAACGTTTTGAGAACTACAGTCCATGATTATATTTTGTGTTTATATTTTTCAAATTGTCCAAGATGTAGCAAATAGACTCGGTATCCCCCTTGGCAATTTTATATATTCTATTTTTTATTCTTCAAATTAGGTTGTTGAGCCATCACTCTTCCTAAGTTGCGGGCTAAAATGAGCTGACGTTTTGTTGAGAAAATAATAAAAAAATGGAAACAGTGACGAGCCGTGGCTTGAGCCACAGCAAAGCTGGTCTTAATTTAGAAAAAAATTAGTCTTCCAACTTATAAAATACTAACGTATGCAAATGCTCCGTCGCAAAGCGCGAATTGAAATCCTCGTTCTTAAATACATTTTAGACCAAATTGTACACAATTATACCCCCAAAAATCTATAGCAAAATTGTTAAAATTTTAAACTCCTTCGCAAAGGACCGGTTTAAAAATCTCGTTTGATTTACAAACATGGTCCTGAAAACTTAACACTATCTGGGAGTCAAATCTAAATCGAATAATTCCTAAAATACCAAATATAAATATATTTGGCATGAGCTCAACCGATTTGCTGCGTATTTTGTTGACTAATCTGACTTTGCCACTTTAAACTAAACTAATTCACACACTTTGTCTCTCATGCATACATCTTCTTATAAGCTTTTCATTTTGTCTTTTCCTATTTTAGATAAATAAAGCACCTTTTTTTTTTCATCAACAAAATTTTGTCGAGCCTTTTAATTAAATAAACGAGCTGGGAAGCCCGTGCGTTGCAGCGGCGCGTTTTGCGGGTTCTTTTTTTTTTTTTTTTTTTTTTTTTTTTTTTTTTTTTTTTTTTTTAATGTTTTTTTCAACGGATTTTTTGAAAAAGGGCTCATTTTGCAAAGAGTCGCGAGTCCAACACAAAACAATTTGTTTGTAATAACTTTGACAGCCCAATCTAAAAAAATGATATACCGGATCCAATGACTAACCCAATCTAATAGCCCAACTTCCTAATAATAAAAATGCTACTATAACTAACTTTGCCCTTAATTTTGCAAAACCTAATCACTCTTAGACACACACACACACAAACGTAGTCATTCTTTAACTTTTTCTAGCAGCCACCACCAAATCAAATCTTAAATAGTCCCACGAAAGAAATGATTTGTTTTGGTTATTTCTTTTTAAGATTCGGATATTAAAAAGAAGTTATGTACTTCGATATAGATCTATGATGATAAAGCTCTTGTGGTGTTGTTCTTTGAAGTGTTGTTCTTTGAACGAATATTTGATTACACAAAGAGTTGAACTGAGATCTATTTTGGCTATTGATTTTGATGTTCTTGTTTTGGCCGAATGAAAGGAGGAATGGAACCGTTTGGTTTTTTGTTCTTTATCTTAAGATCCGAATATTATCAGAAGTATTTGATTATTGTTTAGCGTTGAAGATGGGCATGTGTTAGTTTATTTGACTGATGTTAGATACTTGTATCATCTAGGATAGATAGGATGTCGTTCCGTAGATGTATATGTTTTTTTTTTTTTTTTTTTTTTTTTTTTCGCCGGAAAATTTGAGGTTGCCGGAAGTTATTTTTTTTAGATTTGTTTGTAATAAATCTGTTTTTTATTTTTTATTTTTTTTTATTTTGATTTTGCGAATTTTTGAAAAAAAAAATAATAAAAAAAAAAAAAATTACTGTAGCGAGCACTGTAGCGAGCACTGTAGCAGTGCACTGTAGCAGTGCACTGTAGATGGATTCTGACGAATTAATATATACGAGCAGGGAAGCCCGCGCGTTGCAGCGGGTTTTTTAGATAGTTGTTTTTTTTTTAGAAAAATTAATTTTAAAGTTTTTTGAATTTTTTTTTTTTTTTTTTTTTTAAATATTTTTTCAAAATTTTTTCGAAATTATTTTACAAAAAAAAAAAAAAAAAAAAAAAAAAAAAAAAAAAAAAAAAAAAAAAAACATTTACTGTAGCATGAACAGTAAATACTGTGTGGTTCGAGAAAGTATTGCATATTTATATGCGTTTTTTTTTTTTTTTTTTTTTTTTTAATACTTTTTTATTCTATATGTGTTTTGTTATATGGGTAGTGTGTAAATTGTGTCAAAAGATGTTTATGTAAATGTGGGAACATTATTTCTTTTGACACGTTTGTTTTAAACTTTAAAAAAAAAAAAAAAAAAAAAAGGACTGAATTTCCAGAAGTTCACTAACTGGGGACTAACGGTGCCATGTACAGCTAATCTGAGGGACCATTTATGTAAAATAGTTTTGCACTGTTACGAACTTGGACTAACTTTGCAACGGCTCTATAACCTCAGGGACTAAAATTGTCAAAATAGTTTTGCACTGTTACGAACTTGGACTAACTTTGCAACGGCTCTATAACCTCAGGGACTAAAATTGTCAAAAAGGGATCGAAGTTACTATTCATGTACTGTTTTTCACTATTCATTATATATTTGTACTGTAGCATCATACCTTCTAGCATTTCACCATTTGTATCAAATGCACATGGCTTTTTTTAGTAGCAAAATTCAACATGACAACATGAAAGAAAGTGTGAAACGAATCAAATTTTGCCAAATAAATTAAATTCTGGAAAGTTATGCATATTTATACTCGTTTTTGTTGGAAAAATTATTTCGTGAGCAATGGCGCAAGTTTCATAATTTTTCGAGTCTGTTTGGTACGTCGAATGTGTCCCACAGTGATTATGACAAAAGTTTTACCCAATTGACAATTTATACCCCCGCCTATTATAATACATCCCGCCCCCTACACTTTAATTTGACCATGTTTGGTCCCTGATGGGTATAAAAGTGTTTTTCCTTATTTTTTTTATTCATTCTACACACACTAAATACACACTACTCTCTCCTTTCTCTCCCCTCCCCCATCGCCGGTCGTCTTCTCCGGCCAACCCACCACCACCGTTCGGCTGCCGGAAAACTTTTCCGGCTAACTTTTCAGGTCACACCTTTTTATCCTCCCAATCGATAGATCGGACTATTCTAAACCTTTTTGGAGCTTATTAATTCTCGACGCGCCCTGTAACTCCACCACGTGCCACCACGTTTGCTGCCACTACCACCGCGAGCCACGACAACCTCACCCTTTATTTTCTCGGCGGTAAAACCCACCCCACGCGCATCTATTTTTAACCTTCTTGTTGTAAAGCATTTTTTTTTCTTTAACTTAGCTTTATGAATCAAAGATTCTTTTTCTTAGTTAAAATTTGTTTATCTTTTTCTTTTATTTTTTTGAGTTTTCAACTAACTGAGTGACCATGAGTTTCTCCTTTAATGCCCACATGGTGATAAGTTTGTTGTTCTTTAATTCAAGAAACCCTTTTTCTTGAATGTTTGTTCTAGAAAAATGATTTTTATCATATATATCTAATTTACTTTTGTCTTTATTATTGTTTGAAATAGGTGGATAGAAAATACCACAATTACTGTGATCAAATGAAGTGAGTGGTTTCATTATTTGAAGCAGTGGCTGGTAATGGTGCAGCAAGAGTTTATTCATCCTTGGCCTTTGCGAATTTTTGGAAAAAAAAAAAAAAAAAGGTACTGTAGCAGTGCACTGTAGCAAGCACTGTAGCAGTGCACTGTAGCATGAACAGTGTTTTGTACTGTAGTAGCTACAGTAAAAATTCTGGGCTTTTAATATATAGTATAATAAATGTGGTTTTTGTGTGGTTTTCCATGAATTTTGTCTTTATACATCGTCATAACGAGATTAAGTATTCTGTATTGTGATTGTTGCAATTGTTTTTGTGCATGTTAATAAGTAATGTCCCTATATATCAACATTGTAGCCATACTCAATGAAAGTAATATTTCTATACATAAGCATGCTTTTTGTCTCTTCACACTTAGGTTGTGTTTGTTTTGCTTCATTCAGATCTGAATAGGTCTGAAGTCTGATTCGATCAGACGTAATCAGATTCAGATTGTTTGTTTTTTTTTCAGATCTGAAGTCTGAATACATCTGAATAGGGTCTGATTCATTCAGACATTTAAATATGTCTGATTACATCTGAAAAGCCTAAACTTTACACATACTTATTTTCAATCCTTATCTCCTCATCTTGGTCTTGATTTTTTATTAATAATCATGAATGGAGGGTCTTTTGGTTTGTTTTATAGCGAAAGGATTGCTTTTTGTTTATTCAGACATTTTATAAAAACAAACAGTCTAAAATAATTCAGATTCAGACTTTTGGACCACTAATTCAGATTCAGAAGTGATATTCAGATTCAGATATAAAATGTCTGAATAAACAAACAGCACCTTAATGAATTTACTTGTTAATGCTTTAGGTAGCTTTGGAGTATTAGGTGCTGTTTGTTTATTCAGACATTTTATGTCTGAATCTGAATACCACGTCTGAATCTGAATTAGAGGTCCAAAAGTCTGAATCTGAATTATTTTAGACTGTTTGTTTTTATAAAGTATCTGAATAAACAAAAAATAATCCTTTCGCTATAAAACAAACCAAAAGACCCTCCATTTATGATTATTAATAAAAAATCAAGACCAAGATGAGGAGATAAGGATTGAAAAGAAGTAGGTGTAAAGTTTAAGCTTTTCAGATGTAATCAGACATATTCAAATGTCTGAATGAATCAGACCCTATTCAGATGTATTCAGACTTCAGACGTCTGAATAAACAAACAGTCTGAATCTGAAAATGTCTGACTGAATCAGACTTCAGACCTATTCAGATCTGAATGAGCAGAAACAAACACCACCTTAGTTAGATTTCCAGGTTTTTAATTGTAAACGTTTTCAAACAATTTATCATAAGTAAGTTCCCCCCGACAAGTACCTTTTCACATTGTTAAATGTACAATCCTCCAAAAAACAAGCGACCCCCCCCCCCTCCCCCATTTTTTTATTTTTATAATTTTATTTATATCAAAAAACTATAAACCTGAAAGTACGGAACAAAAAATATAAAGTTTAATATGTCAAATGCTAAAAACTGTCAGAAATACGGAACAGAAACTGACAGAAAACTGTGTTATATTGCAAAATCAAAGGAAGATTCTCTTTGTCCCCTGTAAATTTGACATCATAGGGGGGCTTGTATTTTTTTTTTTGAAAGGTGAATTTCTTTTTAGAACTTCGTGTCGCGATTCAACAGCGGAAGGTCTAGCTTACGTTGTCTTAACTGGGCCCGCGCTAGAGAGCTCCCTCGAAGTGGAAAGCCTTAACCAAATACCCGATGGGGGGAAAACCCCCTACTAATCCGCCCGAAGGCACGACGATTAATAGGAGTAAACCCTGCCCCCTTAGACTTGACCTGAGTATACCCAAGCCAAGCCCTCATAGAGGGACTTCCTAGTATCTCAAAGTTGACACTAGTAAGATTTGAACTTGAGACCTAAAAGTTACCAAGCCAACTTGAGACCTATAAGGGGGCTTGTATAGGTGTTATATACTCATATCCATTGATTTGGGTTAAACATGCACGTACACACATGACACATTTATCATTTGCATTATCCACAGACCACCTCCAAGTCCACAACCTGTTCACATTATCATGGTTGATGTAAAAAAAAAAAAAAAAAAAAATAGACTGGGATTTTCAAAATGTAAATGTAGAGATTTACAAGAAATAATTTGGCATGATGCTTCTTTTAACATGTTGTCCTAATCATCTATTACAAATCATCATCAACGATTATTATATTAATTAGTTACGTACTATTTAAAATTCGAAATTGTTTTCGTCATCCTTAGGTTGGTGACACTGGTGACCACGGACGGCCATGCCACATCAGCTTTCTTTCTCCGGCGACCTAACGACGATCAAGTTGCCACAATGGCGACCAAGTTAATTTTTTTTATACGTTATTAATACATGTAGTTAATTTTGTTTGTGTTTGTAAACTCGGTCGTTCACACGAACCTTCTCTCCATTTTGTCCTCCACCGACCGAGCAAGACTAACTCACCACACTGGGCCGACCGACCACGACCAAGCATGAGAACCGAACCACTGTGGGCAGCCTTATCCCATAAACCATTCAAATATCTATCTATACATAAAAATTGAGTTGCAAGTTGAGCATTAATTGAACATGCGAAATTATGGTCTGAGCTTGGCAACTCTATTATGATGAGATTAAGCTAATCAAGTAGCTAATGTGGAGCTTCTTTTGAAGCTTTTAAGAGCTTTTAAAGTTACAATGCAAATTAGTGAAGATGAAACACATTGAGAGAATTAATGGAGTGTCTCTTAATATCTCCCACCAATTTATTGCATCGGTTAACATCCCTTCTCCACCTCTTTTATAAGCCACACAAGCCAAAAACATCCCACTCCACACCCAAAAAAACACTTACAATCTCAGTTTTGACATGTTTTTTTGTCGTGTTTTTCTATTATCCTTTTGTAGAGGATCTTGGAAGATGATTGATTATGTGTTGTTGATAATCAATTGGTATCCAATTAGATGTTTATTTATATCTCTTCTCTTTTAAAAGACATCCATTGCGGTTGAATTATCACTAATATATTTTTATTGTCAGGAAGTACATGAAAAAGGGTGTTAGTATCTTTATAGATGTACCTTTGGATGCATTAGCAAAAAGATTAACTGCTATTGGTATTGCTTCTCGCCCGCTTTTGCATCATGTACATATTTCTCTTGCATGCGAAAATTTGAAAATAAGTTTGAAACTTTGTATGATAGATATGTATGCATATTATATTTATACTTCATTTTCATGATATGTCTAGACTTTCAAGCGACTGTGTAAGCTTTGGGACTGTAACACCCCCAAAATTATCGCAGCGGAAGATAGTTCACTGGGGTATTACTTCCTAGCACAAAGTACAAGTCATGGAAAATGACCCTTTAAAAGAAATGTTTTAAAAGTGTTTCACATTTGATACATTAAAACGTCAGAGTTTGCAAAGGTCCCAACAGTTTTCATAAAACACAATGTTTTCAAAAGATTGCAAATGTTTTAAACATAACATAAATCTTTAAAATATAGACTCTTCAAATGTGAAAATATGCCGAGTCTTTAAAATATATCCGTGCGACTCCATCCAAGACCTTCATGCCTTCAAACCTGAGATAAAACATGTTAAAACATCAACACAAAGGTTGAGTGAATCCAAAGAGTTTTAGTAATACGAAGTCGATCATAATAAATCATTTATAAAAACGACTAAGCAACAAATGAAGAGTCTGATAAAGTTATTATTGCCCTAAGCTCGTGACCCCGACGCTACGTCTCTGTTGCTAAAAGCATAAATTTGCCCTTCATACATAGGTAATAGCCACACCTATCATTTGGTACGAATACAATACACACGACTGCCTTATAGGTACGTACCTGCATGGGGAGTGTTAATTCCAATAGATCTATCCACTGTATTCGCGCTCACTCGCAAGTGATTAACGGTTCACGATAAAGGGACTTTCAGCTATGGGAAACTTAGGCAATAATAATAACATGATAGCATACAATTTTCAAAGCATTGTGATCATAGATATTTATAGCATGTATCTCCCCTACGGAGTTTTCAAAATAATTGAAGCAAAAAATTGGGGCTATGAACTCACCAACGATGAAGTAGTAACGGAAATCGGAGAAGTGTGCACGTCGAGAAAAACCGCAAAGATCACAAGTGACCTAAATAAAATACAATACGACTTAGGCTCTGGGATTTAAGGTATAACACTTAAACTTATGTTTTAATTCAGTACTTATACTTGTGACATCATAAGGTAATTTAGTTAAAAGTCTTATAGCAAGTCATGGGTCGAAAAGACATTTGTAAAAGCTTATATGGTTTAAAATGCAAAGCTGATGGAAATTTGGATAAAATACCGCACTAAACGGGTTGCCATTTCTAAACCGTGAAGGCTAAAATTATGAACTTTATATGCTTAGAAAGGTATGACTCTATCCTATATGAAAATCTAGGCCTCACATAACTGATAACCTCAGAACATGGGTGAAATTACTAATTTACCCTTGTGTCTCTATGCAGTTACTTCCAGCATCCAAATAAGTTTAGCAAAATGAGTGTATCTTTTGATCTACAGGTCTAATTGACATATGGCCTAGCGGGAAAAATTTTCTACAGGTCTTACCTCAAACTTTCATGTTTTTACCAACCTAGGGTTCTTTGCAACATTTTAGAGTAAATAGCCTATGAAATCTGACATGCAATCCTGGACCAGTTTTAGTGTGGATTTTCTCTAAAAATCTCCAGTATGAATTAAGATGTAAGGTTTTCGGGGAAATGATCCTAAGACCTGGGGCTAACTCCTGATATTTTTAGTTTTGCTTAAAACCTTCTGAGGACAAAATGGTGAACAGATCTTGTTGCATCAAATCTGAGACAAACTATTGACCAATCAAAATGGCTACTTTATGAATGATTATTGTGTCTAATACCCATGCATGTCTAAAATCAATCATTCCTACTCTTTTATTCACCCAAAAACTCAATATTTCCTGAAGATGAAAGATTATTTTGAGGTTTATCTTCAGTTTCATAAACAATCTATCTAAGAAAATCATCAATAACTAGTCCAAAACTCATAAAAATCCATTGAACTCTTGCATAACACTTACCAATCCAACCTAACAAATTATCAAACACCCTATTTCCTATAAGATCTTGAATCAAACCATCTAAAATAACACATGCAAGAGTTGTTTTTCTTGTCTTTTAAAAACTCTAAGAAAATGATAGAAAAATCATAGAAAAAGAGGGAAATGAGGTTGAAAATGTTAGGAAAACTTACCAAGACCAATACCAAACGAATGATGCAAGATTTGAGACTTGAAAAACTTGAACAATGGTGGTGTTGGGCTGTTGATTTTTGGCAGAAAAGGGGTGGAGAAGGAGAAGAACAAAGTTGGATGGTTTAGCTAGATTTGCATGTATGAGAATAATGATGAGATTCCTTGGTATAGAAAAGAGATAAAGGTGGAGTGTTGGTGTAAATAAAGGGGGGCCCAGTTTTTGGGGCTAAAAGGGAGTGTTATCTTTTATTATTTTAAATAAATACATTATATACATGTTTTACACAAGTATCATAAGTCACGGAGTGAGTTTGAAGGCCAATGGGGCTAAACCGGTAATGTTTGATGCATAGTTTGTGAAAATAAATGTCACAAGGATAATATTTTCATAAAACTATCATATTTAACTTAAAATGACCTAAATTGATGTTTCATAAATTTCCCGAGCCTTCCGGAGTGTTATAATGTCTTTAAAGCTCAAACCGCGAGCCGAAAACGCGTAAAATGTAAAAAGTGCACACTTCGCATAGAAATGGAAAATTAAATTATTCCATATGAAAATAAGTACGTAGGGGAAAATAAATCATATTAGCGGGTAGTTCTCAAATAGTGTTTATTTGGTTATCAATCCGGTTATCGATCCGGCTAACACAAATAAGGTGCATTTGGCTATCAATCCGGCTAGTACAAAGACTATTGATCCGGCTAGCACAAATGGATAGACTGGGCATAGTCTGAGTCAAATTATGAATTTAAGTGTACGTGTCACGACGTACGCGGGCAACTTTCTCGGCAAAAGCCAATTTACTTAAAATAGCATAACAAGCAAATAAAATTGGTAAAAGTAATGACTTGAAATTTCTCGGTTGTTACATTACCCATCTGTTAAAAAGGAATCACGTCCTCGTGATTCAGTTTATCTTATCGGTTGACGGTGTGTAGGAAAAAAAGAGGGTACTCTCGTCGCAATCTGCTCTTTTCGCTCCCATGTGTACTCGGGTCCATGTCGAGTATTCCAACAAACCTTGACACTGGGAATGCACTCTGCTTGAGTCGCTTGACTTCCTGGTTCATGATCTCAAATGGTTCCTTATCAAAGTAAAGCTTGTCGTCAAGTTGAGTCTCCTCTAGTGGAATGACGAGGGTTTCATCCGAGTGACACTTCTTCGAGTTCGAATCGTGAAATGTATTGGGCACACTACTAAGCTCTTGCAGGAGTCCAAGTCAATAATCTACTGGTCCAGCTTTTTCCAAATTCTTGTAGGGTTCAACGTACATCGGGTTCAATTTTCTCATTTTCTGAAACATAGCACGTTCTTTCGTGGTGAACTTTCACGTAACTCTCCTGACGATCTTGTACTGCTTGCAGCCTGTTGTCCTGGAGTGTTGTTCCTATGCCCTGATGCGTACTAACGATTAATGCGAATGGGATTACCATGGGAGCGTACTATCAGTCGTAAGAAGTAGATGCCAATGCCTTGGGGTAAAAGATAGTTACAAGGAGTAATTAATAATACAAATGAAAGATCTTGATGAATCACAAAAATAATAATAGAATTCTGTCGAGTGTAATATTTTAGGAGCAAAGACTGCTTAAAAAGGATAGATTAGATATATGTATGAACAAAGAAGCAAACTGTTATCAATCGATGCAAATGAAAGGATCAATGAATCAGAACAATAATGAATGGATTAAGATGTCCATATCATTCATACTAGTATGAGCATAGACTGCTCAGAAGAAAATTTGATATTTATACGAACGAAGAAGCAAATGAAAGGGTGTGTAAAAGAGAGATCAATGACTCAAATTAATGCAAACAGAAGAACCATAAATCACAATAATAGTAAAGCGAAGGGATATAGAATATTAACACAAATAATCAATTAATCGAGACAACCAGCGAATCAAACCAATAGTCAAAAGAGACCAATACTGAAAGACCTAATTCTAAATGAGGTTCAATAATAAACAAGACAGACAATATTCTTTACGAGTGTCAAATGAGAATAAATAAGGAAAATCAAAAACTGAGAAGGATAACAGACACACGATTGTTAAAAGAGGTTAAGTGAAATAGACAAGAATTGAAAAAGCAATAAGCGTAATGATACTTTAAATGGGAACAAATGAGATAGGCAATAAATGTGAAGAAAAATAATAAAGGAGAGAGACGATAAATTTCATGGAAGAGAACAAACGGTAAATGATGAAATCCATAATATCCCAAATGTTATATGAGAATAACTGGGAAAATCAATAAATTAAAAGGATAATGTGCATCTCGAATGCTAAATGAGAAGAAGAAATGCAAACGAACAATAAATGAGGAATACAACAAGCAGCACGAATGCTAGCTAAGGGTAAACAATTAATGAGAAACGCAAAAAGTGACAAAGACAATAAGCATTGCAAATGTTAACTGAGAATGAATGGGGACCAACAATAAATGAGAAAAGCATTATGTTAAAAGCATGCATGTTAAATAAGAACAACATAAAATGAGAAAGGCATTGAGTATCACGAAAGTTGTTTGAGGTTAAATGAGAACAAATAATAAATGGTAAAGTTAATAAATATCACGAATGTTGATTAAGTAAGATTCGCATTTGGATCTTCGAGCTTTACTCTGCTCCAACGAGACTGTAGGTTGGCCATTACAGCTTGTTTATGCTGACATGAAATATCTCTCACGATGTGCCATGTGTGTAACCAACGATGGGATGTTGTGGTGGATGGACTCTCTGGTGATAGACTCTGGTCGAGTGAGAGGAGTAGATGCAGTAATGGTTCTCCCCTTCGTCTTTCGAGGGATTCTTCTTCAAGTGAGTAATCTTTTGGTTTGAGTTCACACTCTATAGCCTTGTCCTCGAATGGCTTTGTCTCACTATTATACGTTAGTATATAAGTTGGTGAAGTGGGTGTCAGAATGGAGACCAACAAGCTTCCAAATTTTGTCCTCGGAATAGAAAAATAACATTAAGTTAAGGTAAACATTGTTTTCAAGCTTTGGCGTTACCTTCCTAGCGGCGTGATTCTTCAAAACACAAAGAGTGAAAAAGAATGAGATGTTAAAAGTCGTGTTCCGAAAGTAGGGTGTTCCATGGCGGCATGTTAAAGTCATGCTCTAATCAACCAGCGTATCTTTAGGCGATGGTTTACGAGGTGATGTAGGCATTCTAAAAGTATGGGACCAATGTTCCAATTCGTCTTCGAAGGCGGATAGTAAGATAACCGAGGGAAATCGATAGACTGTAACGGGTTTTGTGTAAAACGATGTTATGAAAAGTCATGTAAAAGTTTTAGCGAATCACGGTATTACTCACGATGTTTGAGAACATAAAAGAGACCATTAAAATGTAAGTATAGATACGTAATCGGGGAAAACAGGGTTTGAGCTCAAGCTTCGAAATAAGCGTAAGAGGTCAAAATCAGTCAAACATATATATATAATTAACCTTTATATAAATAATAGTGCATATAATTATACTTTATATAATACCAATAGTGATGAGATATGTATAACAACACAGGCAGTCTGGTGGCATACGCGCACGGATATCGAATACGGCAATGAGAGACTTTTTAGTGAAAAATAGTTATTGTCTAGTTCTCTATAACTGTAGCTCTTATACCAATCTGTAACACCCCAGTGAACTATCTTCCGCTACGATAATTTTGGGGGTGTTACAGGGACTCTCTTTTTTTTATGCATAATTGATTTTATTAGTTTAGTTTATTTTTGTTTTTCACTTTGTTAGTTTATTGTACATATGTGATGGATATTGGTTAGTCTACTGCTTGATTTCTTTTTGTGGTGTTGTGAGTGTTTGGCAGTGAAGATGACAGAGTTTGGGACTTGGAATGATAGAACTTTGAAGACTTGACATTAATGAACACACTGTATTAGTAATTAACACAAAACACATCCATTGGCAAGACAAGTTGCGTGCTATGGTTGTAGCACCCCAACATGCTATCATTTGAAATTGAAGAAATAAAAATATCTAAAGTCTATGTTACTTGGAGATAATTATTACGGTACAAATTAATCATATAATATATGCATATGATGAGAAATAACAAACTAAAATGAAGAACAATATGGCCTTTTTTTGAAGGAACAATAGGACGTTTAAATAGGTTTCTCATTTAGGTTGTTTATAGTGAGAACCCTTTGTCTCTAGTCATCATGTAATATTTATTAAGCCACTGAACTGCTGTATAGCCATCTTTCGGTTTTGTGATTTTATATCATGTACTTTTTATATCATAAACATTGATGTAATATCTATTAAGCAAAATTTGGTTTTTAGTGTTATTAACAAATTGTTTTTTGTGTGAAATAGATATTCATTCAAAGTTGTTTTTTGGATTGATAATAGCAACAAAACTTTGGACGGAGGACAACTTTGTTTGTTTTGGTGTTTGTTATTTTCAGGGGCGGATTTAGATTGAAGGTAGGGTATGCACGTGCATACCCTGTCCAAATTCTTAGTAGTGTAAAACTCACTGTAAAATTCTTTTCTTCAAAAGTGACGACAAAATACACTAAAACTTTTGTGAGTTCACACACTGTAAAACTCAAGAAAATTTTGAGTGCATACCCTAATCTAATTTACCTTTGCTAAAAAAAGAAAAAAAGAAGACTGGTAATACTGAAGAAGCGGTTGTTAATGAGGAAGAAGAAGGAAGCGCTGAGATTTTTAGATGTGGGTTAAATGCATTAAATGGCCCAATTTTTTTCCAAAAGGCCCAGTCTACTATCTACTATCTACTATCTACCATATGTATAGTATATATATGGATATGAGTCTATATATTTACATGCCACAAAGTATTAAAGTCCGTTGTTTTAAGATTTTCTAAATAGTTTATATCTTTAGCACTCGTATAGCTTTAGTTTACATTCTATATGTACTTGTAGTGACATAAAATTACTTATGTTTATCTAGGTCAAAGCGATAACACAAGAATTTAACTTTATACTTTATTACAAGAATGGAATGACCTTTACTTTTAAATCAAACCAATTTTAGTTAAAATACTATAATTTAACTTACCAACTTATATGTGCCAAAAAAATCAGACCCGTAAAACTCGATCCAAAATCCCGACCCGGAAAAATCCAACCATAAAAAAACAAATTTATTAATTTCCATTAAAAAAGTGTGCATACCCTCCTCCAGATTTCTGGATCCGCCACTGGTTATTGTTTTATGGCAAGAATTATGGCAAGAATCCTAAACCCCTTGATAATAAATACAAAGTTGATGAGAATAAGGTTAAAGGGTGTGTTTCACAAGGGTGGATAAGATGTTATTTTGATGATGATGATTGTAAGAATGTGGTTTTTGAAGGTGATTATGATTCTGTCTTGACTAAGGGTTTAGCTGCTTTGTTGATTCAGGGTTTGTCGGGTTCTATTATGCAAATTAAGCTAAGAAATTTGTTAATCTAGAGCTTTATTTGAAAGATTTTAATAGCTTTTAAAGTTTCATAAATGTGAGCATATATAGCTTTTATCGTGTACATGCTCATTATAGAGTTTTTTATCACCTCTATTATTAAATAGATAGTCATGATTTGTAAGTGTGATAAAGTGTATTATTCTTATAGCTCATTAATGGTATTCAAATCAGCTTTTAAGTTCATGTATAATCCTCTCAAAGTTGGGCTTTTGTAACGTTTCACAAACCATAAGTCAGATTTTCATGTGTCCTTTCATTTGCCATAATTAAATGCACAAGTATAACATATGAGATCTTGATATGTTTATTGGGGTCTATAAATAACCCACTACTTGGTTTACCTTACCGCACAGAAAATTATCAGGATTCTTCCGCGACTGCTGCTGCTGCTGCTCCATGTCCAGCGATGAATTCGTGCAGAAAGAAGAGGTCTGGTGATGCATCTTTTATACATGATGTTAGAAATCACATTGATGAATTAAACAATGGTTAATGATGAAATATGGATCCACTACATTTTAATGACTTTTCATTTGAACACACATTTGTGTGTTTATGGAGGTGCAACCCTAATCCTAATAATTTGAGCTTAACCAAGACTATGTACCAATTGTATTTAATAACTTCAGTGCAAATGTTGTAGTTGAAGGCACCACTATCAATTTAAGCCTGTGGGACACTGCTGGTAAGAGTTCTTCCATAATCACAGGTCATATATATTTTCATTTATAGTAACCCCTATGCAAACGACACCTCAAATTGCAAATTTTGTTCATTGAGCAGCAAACGTATTGAGAGGATTCGATACACTTAATAGGATGTTAGTCCTTTATAACGAGTGTATGAGATACTTTGAGTGAATATGATTAAGTATGCGGAATCTACTTAACCACATTTAGAAGGTTATTTGTTATTGAAAATGGAACAGTGGTGGTTGTTGAATTTGATAATGAACAATGAATGTTAAAACCAAACGATTCAATATTATTGAGAATAATACGAGTGATCTTCAATATCACTAGGGCTACAAAAATCCGTCATGATAATTTTTGTTAATTAATAATACCTTTGACTTATCATTTAACAAAGCCCATTTTTATGGAGAAATTTAAATTTTTCTTTAATATACTATACTCACGACCAACATAAGATTTGGATAAGCCTACACATTTTATATGGACTATTTTTCACTTTATTATTTTTTTATTAAACTCTTTACGTAATACGAATACTGAACCCTATTAGATTTTATTAACGTATACGCTCTCTATTAAAATTATCTCACGTCTAATATAATTAGTTGGAATATATTAATAAACTTTGATATTTTTATAAACGTTATATTTTTACGTTACCTGATCTTAAGTTTTGTAACTTAATGAATTAACGTTAGTAATTACCGGAATCAAACTATACCCTAAATTAATAATATATGGTCCTAAAACATGCCATATATCATACATGTAATTTTTTTAAATAACACTAACGTGTACTATATTTTTCATACAACGTATTTACCAAACCATGCAATATAGACTTATATCATTTAGTAACCATACATTCAAAAGTCAACGTGTACCATATATAAGTAATCGAACGTGTAAGATTTTAGTACCAATGAATTCAACAACAAATTCAATGTTAACGTGTATAAACCTTGAACCATGCAATACAACAACTCAATAACCATACTAACGTGTACATCTTTCTCTATATTATATCTCTTCTATCTCACCCTCACTTCACTCTCCATCTCTCTCCTCTCTATTATCCGGCGACCAAAAACCGGCTAACGCCCCATCACCGCCGCGCGTCACCTCACACTGCCACCACTATTTTAATCCTCTCACCCTCCTCGTCATTTCTATACGAATCACGCACCTCAAAACCCACTCCCATCCATTTTTCGGTAACTCAGTTTTTCGGCATGTTTATCCGGCAAACACAAGTGGAGGTAGCGAGTTTAGATCGAGTGTTTAGCGCAGTTTTGGGTCTCTTTTGGATTGTTGTTGTCGCCATCGTAGTATGGCTATTACCACAGCCAACCTCGTCGTCTCCACCATTTTTCCGCCACTTATCCTTCTCCTTCTCATTACGGTAAAATTAATAAACCCATTCGATGTTATTATTTTTATATATATATCCGATTTATTTTATTTTGTTATTCGTGGGTTTAAAACTTATAACAAAGAGAGTTACAAAGTTTTGTAGATTTAAAAACTAGTTAAATCAAAGTTGATAGTTTTTATGATTTAAAAACCGGATACAAACTTGTTTTGGAAATAGTTCGTGTGGTGGTTCTTGAACTCCGGGTCGGGTTGAAACCCGACTAGAGTAGTCAGTTCGTGACTCTTTATGGTCACATATACGATTTGAGTGTTATTGTTGTAGCTGTGTTGGTGCCGGGGAAAAAGCCGAGACCATTAGGGTCTCGGCAAGTTTTGATGCTGTTGCTCGTTGTGGTCATTGTTGTCGTTGTCATGTTGTTGTCGTTGTTATGTTGTTGTAGTTGTTGATGTCGTTACCGGTTAGAGGCCGAGACCAGGAGGTCTCGGTGTGATTCGGATTGTTACGATGATTTTGCCGTTGACTTGTGTTCGATGTGGTCTCGGTGTAGTTAGGTTAATATTCTTGGTTGTGGTTAGCAGATTCGAGCCGAGACCAAGAGGTCTCGGCATAACCGGGAAACATATTATTTGATTAAGTTGGTGTCGTGATGTTAAGACGTGATTCTAGTCAATTAGGGTGCATTAGTTTGTGTTTGTTTCCAGTCAATATAGTATGCGTTTTGGTTTTGTTTTAAATTGTAAGCTAAGTTGTGTTATATTAGATTTGGGTTTAGAATTGATTTGTAGTTGGGATTGTTTAACAGCCCATGGGCTAGGGTGCGTTTGATATCATTTTGGGCCGAAGCCCAAAAAACTAGTACGTTTGGTTTATATGGGCTCACTAGCCCACAAGTATAAAATAAAAAGAGTTGGTCTAGTTATAATTTGTTAGTGTCACATTGATACGGTTTCGGCAGTAACATTTGGAAACGGGAAACCTAACGAATAATAATGACGTGGACATTGCGACATTGATTTGAATACGGACTTTGAAATATTGTACTTGGACATGGGACAAATGTGGAACGCTATCAGACTTGCTACATTAGACATCGGACTTATTGAACATTTTATATTAAACACAAAACGGACCCAAAATCTTCAATAAAACTAAAACTAATATTTACAAGAATAATAACGAGACATAAACTTATAAATTATTGTAATTTCAGATTTGGTTAGTCCAAGTCTCAACGATTTGAGAAAAACTGATTTTAATAGTTAAACTCTTTACTATTTTACAAGACGCTTATCCTTTATACAAACTATTTGGGATAACGGGGTAAATGCTGAAACGTACAAACTAGTTATTTGATTTGAGGTGTTTATTTGTCTTTAGCTTCTAAGTTATTCTCCTTGGTTTGAGTTCTTGTCAGTATCCTCTTGAGTTAGTTGATGTCTATTCTTTTTGGCGTGAGTTGTACGTCGAGTCTAGGTTATCTTACCACACCATACGAAACATTGAAACTAAGCTTTTGATAAGTTTTGAAAAACTGAATAATCCACGAAAACTATGACACTTTATCTTTTATAAACTTTATTACTTTTGCGAGATGTATTTTGAGATAATCGTATACGTACTAGGTTGTGCCGGTCCTAGACCGTTGTGTATCGTCGTGCTATATGTTTTGAGACCGTTGTGATATGCTCTAGATGCCAGTCGTGTCAGTGTGATCTTTGCTTTGCTGTGGCTAAGGTGAGTCGTGGCCCCTACTTTTCACACTTGTTTTTAATAATTCTTTTGGGGGAGATACATGCTTTAACTGTTTTATATTACTTGAAAACTCTCATGATTTGCTCAAAACTATCAACTATGCTTTATATGTTTGAATCATACTTGAAAGGAATACGTGTACGTTATATGTGCAAATTGTTTGATTAGCTTAAACACTGAACTTGAAACATAACATCTTCGGACTACTTGACGTAACATGATACTGAAACTCACTGTATGTATTCATATAACAAATGAATGAACTGTTAACTTTACTATGATATTCTACATTTTCTGGAGAGAATTGCCAAAAACCAGAATACGTATACTTGATGAACCCTGAGACCTATATTGCCTAAGTACCCCTTTATTGCCATAAAGTCCCTCGATCATGAGCCATTAATCACTGCGGTGAGCGCGAATATAGTGAACAGCTTCGAACCCTATTGGAGGCTGACGACCTACCCCACTAATACTTTGACGGAATGCCTTATGGTTAGTCGTATTAGTCGTGGTGCACTATATTTGAGAAAAATAGGAATTGGCAAGTCACCTATTCACATGAGGGCCATAAATCCCCCATCAGGTAACCCTGGTGGGACCCCGCCGGTTTACGGAAATGGTTAACGTTTTGCGTGTCATGAGACTTAGGGCAATATAACTTTATGAATATATGAATGTTTCATATATATCCTAGGATACAGCTGTATTTAGAAGACCACCACTTTACACTAATAGACTTCAGATTTTAGATTATCATTCCCACTATGTGATATGATTGTGAATTCCGTACTTGAACTTTAACTATTACCATAAGTGACTTAAATGAGAATTCTGCACAAATCAACCCAAAATGATTGGTATGTCATTGCGTTTAAAAGCTGACTCAACATCCCATTTCGAGCATATAACAACGTAGCTCAATTTCATTTAGAATATGAAACTACTGATTTTGAAGATCATACATTATTCACTTGTGGATTTTATACAACGCAACTCTTTATTTATTTCATGAAGAACTATTATCACTATACACCTTTCAAAGGGAAATATTTTCTATCAAACTCCACGAACTCACCAACCATTGTGTTGACATTTTAAGCATGTTTATCTCAGGTAATTAACGGAGCAGGACAAGACACGGAGCGGGCATCTTTTACTCTGATAACTTAAAAGGTGTAAAATCAAATATGTCATTCTTTCAAAATGGTCACCTCTTTTTATGGGATTTTCAAACCAAATATTTCACTTTGTATCAAGGATATTATTTTGAATGACATATAACTTTCAAAACGCCCCTTTCGGGCCGTTTTCTGGAATTTTAACTTCGATCCTCACCGTAACACCCTAATTACTTTTCCGCTGCCACAAACCAAATTAGGGGGTGTTACAGTTTGGTATCAGAGCCTATGGTTATAGAGAATCAAATGTTTTCAAACATCGAACTATAACCACACTTTCAAAATAAATGATTTTACACCATACCATTTTACGCCCTCCGTGTCTGCAGACTGCCGTGCTCAATACATTACCTATTAAGATTATTTTGCACTAATCTTTACATGCTTGATAATTACTCTTCCCGCGTTACATACTGTATTATTTCACACTTACCGTTACGCTCTTAACGTACGAATTACCTATAATTGTTATTTTCGGCTACTACGGTACCATGTCTTCCAAACCTGTTAAAATTTTCAAAGCTACCCTTCGTACTACTCATACATCATCTTGTTATCATATCACTACGAATGCTGAACATCTCTATGTACTAATAACCCAACCCCAGACTAATACGGAACTTACTCACATACCACTCTCATTATCACCAATTCACTCACCCTTACGTCAGAAAATTAGAGGAACTACTGAATCTTATCCATTGAAGAGTTGATTGGTTGTCCAACAACATTCGAGGTTAGACAGAATACACACTAAGAAACGATTTGAAAAGAGATTGAGCCAAATTCTCCTTTAACTAAATTACCACACCCATATGCCCCGGAAACTCGACACAGAAAAGTTAGGATTTTAGTACCTTACGAACTCGAACCTTTTATGACACTAAATTGGAGCTACCTCAATGGACTTATTAAGAAGATATACCTATGTTTAGTACCAATTATACTACAATTTTCATCTTATTTCACCCTTAGACATGATCAGGATAATGTCACCATACTTTACCACCACTACTATCACCATTCATTTCACGTCGGTTAGACCCGACTACTCGTTAAGACTACTCACCCAGATTTACCGGTTTACACCTCACCAACGGGAGCTGACTCCTAGAGAGAATTTACCCTCTCAGGTCTCCCTCGTAATTACTATTTCCCACCTGCTGTTACTCTTTCAGCCCGAATCCTCAAGACTGGATAGAACTTTAGGACAACAGTTACCCACACACCTACTCCTCCCACCAACATGATGCGACTGGAGCGTCATAAAGAACAGATTGATACACTCCTATTAACATCATTTACAAAACACCACTCACAACCAACGACACCCTACCTGACCTTTTATCCGACAAAATGGACTTTCAGGACGGACTGATAAGGTTTCAGTCAGAGATATTAAGAAACACTCCCACATGACAGTCCTTACAATAAGCAAGACAGAGGCATATTAACCCGCTGCATGGAACATTAATAAAAGACCTTGTATCGTTTGTTTTGTAAAACAATCGATCAAGTTATTAATATTGTGATATTTACAGTGATTATACCCAGACCTACCAAAACAGTATCAACGATTGTTATGATTCCTCATACCAGCCCTAACTAGGCTATGACCATAGAATTCTCTAAGACAAACTTTCGGAAGAAGACTTGATGAATGAAGAGAAAGTTGCTAAACTTTGACTTTTTGTAGATGAAACAGTTTGTTCCCTAGCAATCCCATACCAAGAATTAAGCATTTATCTACGACATTACCCAGACACATCGTGATTTAGGGTTCACAGCTGGTTAAAGTTTCACATTGTGACCGCATTATTAAGACTAGTATACCGATACCTTATTACTCGAATTATTCTACAGGGCCATTAGGTGGATTTAAATCCGTTTTTCTTGAGATATTGATAGAATATGGCCAGCATAAGCATTACAAATACTCCACTAGCACCAACCACAACCTTGACTCTTAAAGCTATCCAAAAGTTAGTAACCAATACTGTTGCTGTGATACTCAAGGTAACTATAGTAGCTTGTCCGAGTAGCAACAAAATAGCAAGAAAAGAAGAGGAGACGACTAAGTTCTATAAGCATATCAATGAAAGTTTCACAAATTTTAGACCAACTCACTTTAAGAATATAGAAAAAGGTGACTGAACCTACTATTACCATTACCCAAGGATTTTAGACCAAAAGTTAAGCGAGACACTGCAAGAATCAATGCCCAACCCAGAATATCACTTAGGATAAGAAGACCAGTGAAAGAAAATGGAAACTCTTTAAAACCTTAACAACGCCAAAGGATGACACCTATGTTTAAACAGGAAGAGAAATTCATGTTGTGGATAAGTAAACCATAGTTTAAAGCTTTCTAAGTTGTATTCCTCCTTGTACTTTACCTTAGGTACGATGGATGTAACCTAAGTACAACAACTATATTTCTACCGTATGAAGACATCACCCTGTAATATCCCCGAGATAATCATAATCCACATTATTTCAATCTCTATTCTATTCTCCCTATTTATAGTCGTTATGTAACAATACCCTGATTTCATTTTGGGAATTTAATTTAACCCAATTTCTGACCAAACAATAGGTTATCACCACATTGTAAGAAATTCTCACCCAAAACCTAAGTTTATACCGAGGATATCCTATATTCACTTTAGAAATTCCTGACTTATCCTCAGAATATGAACAAAAACTTCTTAATTCTTTTGAAGACAATCAGAGAGTGTCCGACTTTGTGACGGAACCATTATAATTGAAACATATAAAACTTCTTGAAAAAGCATAAATCTCACGGTGACTGAGTCAAGCATTACATCATTTGGTCCTCAAATTATACATAGCCTGATCAACTATGTCTAATTTAGGAAGAATCATGTCATGAATGAAACAGTTATCCTTCAGATTTCCTAATGACAACTTCTATTCAAAAGCAAAATCTTAAGACAAAATAAATTACTCATAAAACGTCACATTTGACCAACCACAAACAAATACCTACACATATTACCCACCATTCTTATGATAAGAAACTGACAAAAGTACAAGTATTAGAACCCTAATAATTCACAAAGACTTATGAAAAGCGCAATTAGCAAGAAATCTTATTAGAATACACGGAAATTAGTGCATAACTAGCAACGATAATGCTAAAGTTACAACTACTTATTCCAACCTTCCTACCACCTATTTTCCACACGCCATATCCGCGATAAGGGCTACAATCACCAACGGAATGACAAACATTAAAATCACAACCAAATATTGAGAGTCTTCGTCCGGAGTGTACCTCAAGTAGATAACCACAAGAATAACGTACACAATTGCTAGCATAATTATGAAATGCATCAGTACTTGACCTATTTATACTGTGATACGTATTTTTATATACATCTATATCTGTTCTAGTTCTAGTCTTAGTCCAAATCATTTTATAATACGTATTTCTATACACATTTATACTTGTTCGAGACTATGTTAGCAATGGGTTGTAAACACACAGGTTGCAAGCCTGGAATGGGACGGGCTTGGAACTGAGTGGATTTATAACGCCTTTGCTGGGAAACTCTATTTACTTACTGGTAGAAATACTTTACCTGTTTATCAAATACATGATTGGTATTATACACTGTTCACTAGCCGTTAAATTTCCACAGTTTCTGACCGTTGTTCTCATTATTCTAAACCTTTAGGTTTATTAATTAACCAAACATTCGAATTTATTCCATATAGCATGAGTAAATGTAATTAGATCTCATTTCCTCTATTTTCGGATAGAAATCTCTCGACAACATTCTCCATAATCTCTCACTTCAGAACATCACATTTTTCAACACCTATCGCAGACTGAACTTCGGGACGAAGTTCAAAATTGAGGGGTAGATACTGTAAGATCCTACAAAAATCCGTCATGATAATTTTTGTTAATTAATAATACCTTTGACTTATCATTTAACAAAGCCCATTTTTATGGAGAAATTTAAATTTTTCTTTAATATACTATACTCACGACCAACATAAGATTTGGATAAGCCTACATATTTTATATGGACTATTTTTCACTTTATTATTTTTTTTATTAAACTCTTTACGTAATACGAATACTGAACCCTATTAGATTTTATTAACGTATACGCTCTCTATTAAAATTATCTCACGTCTAATATAATTAGTTGGAATATATTAATAAACTTTGATATTTTTATAAACGTTATATTTTTACGTTACCTGATCTTAAGTTTTGTAACTTAATGAATTAACGTTAGTAATTACCGGAATCAAACTATACCCTAAATTAATAATATATGGTCCTAAAACATGCCATATATCATACATGTAATTTTTTTAAATAACACTAACGTGTACTATATTTTTCATACAACGTATTTACCAAACCATGCAATATAGACTTATATCATTTAGTAACCATACATTCAAAAGTCAACGTGTACCATATATAAGTAATCGAACGTGTAAGATTTTAGTACCAATGAATTCAACAACAAATTCAATGTTAACGTGTATAAACCTTGAACCATGCAATACAACAACTCAATAACCATACTAACGTGTACATCTTTCTCTATATTATATCTCTTCTATCTCACCCTCACTTCACTCTCCATCTCTCTCCTCTCTATTATCCGGCGACCAAAAACCGGCTAACGCCCCATCACCGCCGCGCGTCACCTCACACTGCCACCACTATTTTAATCCTCTCACCCTCCTCGTCATTTCTATACGAATCACGCACCTCAAAACCCACTCCCATCCATTTTTCGGTAACTCAGTTTTTCGGCATGTTTATCCGGCAAACACAAGTGGAGGTAGCGAGTTTAGATCGAGTGTTTAGCGCAGTTTTGGGTCTCTTTTGGATTGTTGTTGTCGCCATCGTAGTGTGGCTATTACCACAGCCAACCTCGTCGTCTCCACCATTTTTCCGCCACTTATCCTTCTCCTTCTCGTTACGGTAAAATTAATAAACCCATTCGATGTTATTATTTTTATATATATATCCGATTTATTTTATTTTGTTATTCGTGGGTTTAAAACTTATAACAAAGAGAGTTACAAAGTTTTGTAGATTTAAAAACTAGTTAAATCAAAGTTGATAGTTTTTATGATTTAAAAACCGGATACAAACTTGTTTTGGAAATAGTTCGTGTGGTGGTTCTTGAACTCCGGGTCGGGTTGAAACCCGACTAGAGTAGTCAGTTCGTGACTCTTTATGGTCACATATACGATTTGAGTGTTATTGTTGTAGCTGTGTTGGTGCCGGGGAAAAAGCCGAGACCATTAGGGTCTCGGCAAGTTTTGATGCTGTTGCTCGTTGTGGTCATTGTTGTCGTTGTCATGTTGTTGTCGTTGTTATGTTGTTGTAGTTGTTGATGTCGTTACCGGTTAGAGGCCGAGACCAGGAGGTCTCGGTGTGATTTGGATTGTTACGATGATTTTGCCGTTGACTTGTGTTCGATGTGGTCTCGGTGTAGTTAGGTTAATATTCTTGGTTGTGGTTAGCAGATTCGAGCCGAGACCAAGAGGTCTCGGCATAACCGGGAAACATATTATTTGATTAAGTTGGTGTCGTGATGTTAAGACGTGATTCTAGTCAATTAGGGTGCATTAGTTTGTGTTTGTTTCCAGTCAATATAGTATGCGTTTTGGTTTTGTTTTAAATTGTAAGCTAAGTTGTGTTATATTAGATTTGGGTTTAGAATTGATTTGTAGTTGGGATTGTTTAACAGCCCATGGGCTAGGGTGCGTTTGATATCATTTTGGGCCGAAGCCCAAAAAACTAGTACGTTTGGTTTATATGGGCTCACTAGCCCACAAGTATAAAATAAAAAGAGTTGGTCTAGTTATAATTTGTTAGTGTCACATTGATACGGTTTCGGCAGTAACATTTGGAAACGGGAAACCTAACGAATAATAATGACGTGGACATTGCGACATTGATTTGAATACGGACTTTGAAATATTGTACTTGGACATGGGACAAATGTGGAACGCTATCAGACTTGCTACATTAGACATCGGACTTATTGAACATTTTATATTAAACACAAAACGGACCCAAAATCTTCAATAAAACTAAAACTAATATTTACAAGAATAATAACGAGACATAAACTTATAAATTATTGTAATTTCAGATTTGGTTAGTCCAAGTCTCAACGATTTGAGAAAAACTGATTTTAATAGTTAAACTCTTTACTATTTTACAAGACGCTTATCCTTTATACAAACTATTTGGGATAACGGGGTAAATGCTGAAACGTACAAACTAGTTATTTGATTTGAGGTGTTTATTTGTCTTTAGCTTCTAAGTTATTCTCCTTGGTTTGAGTTCTTGTCAGTATCCTCTTGAGTTAGTTGATGTCTATTCTTTTTGGCGTGAGTTGTACGTCGAGTCCAGGTTATCTTACCACACCACACGAAACATTGAAACTAAGCTTTTGATAAGTTTTGAAAAACTGAATAATCCACGAAAACTATGACACTTTATCTTTTATAAACTTTATTACTTTTGCGAGATGTATTTTGAGATAATCGTATATGTACTAGGTTGTGCCGGTCCTAGACCGTTGTGTATCGTCGTACTACATGTTTTGAGACCGTTGTGATATGCTCTAGATGCCAGTCGTGCCAGTATAATCTTTGCTTTGCTGTGGCTAAGGTGAGTCGTGGCCCCTACTTTTCACACTTGTTTTTAATAATTCTTTTGGGGGAGATACATGCTTTAACTGTTTTATATTACTTGAAAACTCTCATGATTTGCTCAAAACTATCAACTATGCTTTATATGTTTGAATCATACTTGAAAGGAATACGTGTACGTTATATGTGCAAATTGTTTGATTAGCTTAAACACTGAACTTGAAACATAACATCTTCGGACTACTTGACGTAACATGATACTGAAACTCACTGTATGTATTCATATAACAGATGAATGAACTGTTAACTTTACTATGATATTCTACATTTTCTGGAGAGAATTGCCAAAAACCAGAATACGTATACTTGATGAACCCTGAGACCTATATTGCCTAAGTACCCCTTTATTGCCATAAAGTCCCTCGATCATGAGCCATTAATCACTGCGGTGAGCGCGAATATAGTGAACAGCTTCGAACCCTATTGGAGGCTGACGACCTACCCCACTAATACTTTGACGGAATGCCTTATGGTTAGTCGTATTAGTCGTGGTGCACTATATTTGAGAAAAATAGGAATTGGCAAGTCACCTATTCACATGAGGGCCATAAATCCCCCATCAGGTAACCCTGGTGGGACCCCGCCGGTTTACGGAAATGGTTAACGTTTTGCGTGTCATGAGACTTAGGGCAATATAACTTTATGAATATATGAATGTTTCATATATATCCTAGGATACAGCTGTATTTAGAAGACCACCACTTTACACTAATAGACTTCAGATTTTAGATTATCATTCCCACTATGTGATATGATTGTGAATTCCGTACTTGAACTTTAACTATTACCATAAGTGACTTAAATGAGAATTCTGCACAAATCAACCCAAAATGATTGGTATGTCATTGCGTTTAAAAGCTGACTCAACATCCCATTTCGAGCATATAACAACGTAGCTCAATTTCATTTAGAATATGAAACTACTGATTTTGAAGATCATACATTATTCACTTGTGGATTTTATACAACGCAACTCTTTATTTATTTCATGAAGAACTATTATCACTATACACCTTTCAAAGGGAAATATTTTCTATCAAACTCCACGAACTCACCAACCATTGTGTTGACATTTTAAGCATGTTTATCTCAGGTAATTAACGGAGCAGGACAAGACACGGAGCGGGCATCTTTTACTCTGATAACTTAAAAGGTGTAGAATCAAATATGTCATTCTTTCAAAATGGTCACCTCTTTTTATGGGATTTTCAAACCAAATATTTCACTTTGTATCAAGGATATTATTTTGAATGACATATAACTTTCATAACGCCCCTTTCGGGCCGTTTTCTGGAATTTTAACTTCGATCCTCACCGTAACACCCTAATTACTTTTCCGCTGCCACAAACCAAATTAGGGGGTGTTACAAGTGATCTTCAATATCACTAGGGTTACAAAACCTTGAATCTCTATTACAAAGAAAACTATTTTCTGTTATGAACAACTCAATGTATGTTTTCTTAGTATTCGACTAGTTACAAATTTAGCACTTGGTTAGTCTATTTTCAACACTTGTAACTAAAATAAGATCTTCCTTTTATACAACTAAGGAGATCTTTATAATAAATGATAAGTCTTGTCGAACTACTTGCTTTGCTTGAGTGTGTCAGTCCTTAAGATACAACTTGTATCTGTGTACACAACTTGTTGACTGAACATCTATCAGAGATATTATCTACCGTATATCTTTGACTTTTATACACAAAATATCTTTGTATAATTATCCATCCAGCAGTAGAATACGCGACACTTATCTCTTCAATAGCAGTATCTGATGCACTAGCAGTAGAATGCTTGCGGCAACAGAATCTCTAACACTAGCAGTAGAATGAAATACACTAGCAGTAGAATGACACTTAGTATATTTCTTTGAGCAGAACTAACTTTGTGAACGTTTAATTTCCAATACTAAACTTCAGAACATTTAATTCCCAACAATCCTCCCCTAAGTATGTGATTTCCCTAAATCAACATGTTTCTTCTTAATTAAATTCTGATTGTGAGGATCTTTCAAACACTTCATAGTCAGACTCTTGATCTGAGCTTTTCCTCTGTTCTTCAAGATTAAGTATCTTTCTGTCTAACTCATCTACCTTCTGTGAATCTTTTTCAGCAATAACATCATCTTTCTTTGTCTTGAACAATAGCAGTACTTTGAATAAAAGATGGTGCAATTTCCTTGGATGGAGGAATTATAAGAGGCAATGGTGCTGTGTATCTTGGATGCTTGTTCTAAGAAGTCAAATCATCTTCCAGCATGCCTTTGCAAGTGATGAACAAACGTAGTGAACTGAAATTGAAACTGAAAGAACCTAGATAGAACTTTCTCCATTTGAATGCTTCATCCCTTCTGAATATATATAATACTCCAGAATCTTCATTTGAACTTTCTTCATTTGAAAAGCTTATTCCCAGTATCCATCAACTGAATGCTTGTTCTTATTATTGGCTGAATAATAAGACATGTTAGCTTCTCAAAAAGCTGACATCATCATCTTGTATGCTCTTGTCTTTTCCATTGTAGGAGGAGATACAACAACTGCTGCTGAGCCAGGTGGTTTTCGAAGGGGTGTATATATTATATTGAGATGCTAAAAAGTGAAGTCATGAAACTACTCCCTTCCCAAGCTTTCTCCCCTGTTCTGAGCATACACAACCACAATCTTTCTTTCTTCCCTACATTTGGTTAATCTTCCCTACATTTAATCTATACTTGGAAGATCTCTCACCATGTACTAAAATATTTCCTCCCCTGAGATTTATCATTTCCTCCCCTGTTTGGAAGATCTCTCACCATCATCTGATCTACCAATTAGAACATGTTTTCAGACAATTTTGTACATGTAGCCATCAATTCCTTAAGAGTTTATTTGCTGCCCTCATCACTTCCAGGTGTGTTAACTCCTGTGAGAGGTGATTCATGGGGCATTGACTCATGGTCCATCATTTGATGGTTTTTCTGAGCCTCTTTAAAAATCCTTTTTAAGAAACTTTTGTCTTAGCAGTATGAACTTGATTTTATTGTGAAAAATCATACTGCTTAACAACCATTTTGAAGGGATTAAGCGTGTAACAGACACTTAATCAAGAATTCGGTTTAAATTAACCTCTGGTTGTGTGAGAACCAATGTTTTCAGTTATAAATAACTGCCTGTGTAAAGATAAACCCATTCAAAGGGCTTTCTTGACAGGTTTTCCAGCTCGTGACAATTGTGTCCTCTAACACAAGTGTTAGATGCACATTTGTTCGCTGTTCTTTTAATCAGATGTCCTTAAACTTGCTCATTATACTAATTAAAGTATAAAATGATAGAAAGTGAGTTGTGTCAGTTACTATCTGACCAACTGAGCCATCAAGTCAATGTGAAACTTCATAATCAGGTTTCAAGAAAGAAATTTTAAAGAATCAATTAACTTAGGTATAAACCTTTGTTAATGAATTCCCAAACTCAGCCCATCATAAACCTATTATATCAGCAACTAAGATAATCATTCTGCTGCTTCCATTTCACTTGAAACTTCCTTTGTGCTCAATGTTCATACCTGAAATTGTTAGTCCAAAACCAAGAAACAAAATGCAAAGCATTTTTCTTATAGCAGTATCAATATATGACTAACAGTATGAACTTAACAAAAAAAATTTGTACTAGCAGTACAAACTTTTCAGTAAGAGTAGTAATTAACAATGCTAGCAGTACAAACAAAAATTTATATACAAAAACACAGAGTTTTAAATCATTGAGGATTAAGCATCACAATACTTGCTACCAAGTACTGAAACCTTCCAACATTAAAAGCTTTTGTGAGAAGATCTGCAAAGTTGTGATCTGAATCAATTTTAAGAACTTGAATCAACTTTTTCTCATTGCAGTCTCTAATAAAATGATGTCTAATTTCAATGTGTTTTGTTTTAGAGTGTTGCACTGGATTTTTAATTATGCAAATTGTACTACTATTATCAATATGTATGACAGTGTTCATGAAATTGTACCCATAGTCAAGAAGTTGATTTTGAAGCCATATGACTTGACCACAGCAACTTGCAGCAGCTACATACTCAGCTTCAGTTGTTGAAGTAGCCACAATTGTTTGCTTCTTACACTGCCATGAGATAAGTCTACACCCAAGGAATTGACATCCTCCAGTTGTTGACTTTCTGTCCAAGCTTGCACCTGCATAATCACTATCTGAAAATGCTACCAAGTCAAAAGGTGATTCTCTAGAATACCATAGACCCAACCTAGGTTGACCCTTGAGATATCTAAAAATCCTCTTGACAGCTGTGAGGTGAGAAACCTTTGGAGTTACTTGAAATCTTGCACAAGCACAAATCGAGAACATGATATTAGGTCTTGATGATGTGAGATACATCAAAAAGCCTATCATAGATCTGTATGTGTGTACATCTACATTTTCTCCATCTAAATCTTTAAGAAGTGGCTTCTCAGAGTCCATTGGTGTGCTTGCCACTTTTGATTCAGCAAATTTGAATTTCCTTAGAATCTCAGCAACATACTTATCTTGACTAATAAATATGCCTTCACATGATTGCCTAACTTGCAGACCCAAAAAGAATGTAAGTTCCCCCATAGAACTCATCTGAAACTTATCATGCATAAGTTTCTCAAACTCTAAACACATCTCCTTCCTTGTAGATCCAAAGATGATATCATCCACATACACCTGCACTAGCAAAAGATCATTCTTGTGCTTCTTGATGAATAATGTCTGATCTATCTTGCCTATTTGAAATCCATTTTCTGTCAAATAGGAAGCCAGTGTTTCATACCAAGCTCTTGGTGCCTGATGAAGGCCATAAAGAGCCTTAACTACCTTGTACACTTTGTCTGGCTGATTTGGGTCAGTAAACCCTGGAGGTTGTGAGACATATACCTCCTCCTCAATAGTACTATATAAAAATGCACTCTTGTCATCCATTTGATAAACTGTGAAGCCCATAAATGAAGCATAAGCCAAAAATAACCTAATGGCTTCAATCCTTGCTACTGGAGCAAAAACCTCTTAATAGACTATCCCTTCTTCTTGTGTGTACCCTTGGGCTACTAATGTAGCCTTATTCCTAATCACTATGTCCCTTTCATCCCTTTTATTTCTGAAAACCCATCTAGTGCCAATTACCCTTACACCCTTTAGTAAATCAACTAGCACACATACCTTCTGAATCTTGAACTGAAGAAGCTCCTCTTGCATAGCTTCTACCCAGCTTGAATCATCTAGGGCTTTAAGAACATTCTTTGGTTCTGCTTGTGATAGAAAACATACAAATAAGCAAGAGTTGGAATACTCATGCTGCTTTGATGCATAAAGAGCGTCAAGAAGCCCTTGTTGGTCTGAAGACATCAGTTTATGTCTTGTCTTCACTCATGATTGTACATCTCCAATCATATTGTCCAGGGAGTGGACTTTGTGAATCCTTGTGTGTGGTGTAGTAGGAACATGATAGTTAGGTGGGAGATTATTGAAATCCACCTCTTCATCTGAGAATCCTGCTTCATTTGGTTCTGATGGGCCAGCAGTAGAAACATTTGGCTCAGCAGTAGAAAAATTAAGCCTAGCAGTAGAATGCTCTGTCTCAGCAGTACTATCATCAGTAGAAACATTCTCTTGTTCCTTTGTTCCATCTTCCTTGTTTTCATCTTCAATCCCTTCTTTAGCTTCATCTGAAGAAGGTTTATCATTTGTTGAAGTTGAAGCCACACTGGTCCATATTGGCATCATCACATAATCTTGATTTGTCTCCTTTTCTAACCCTGCCTCATTTGTTGTTTGTGAACCTGAAAAATCATTAGTTTCTGCAACAAGAGGCACATAATTCATTGATTTGGTTAGTGACTCAAGATCAAATAGCCATTTGGGACCTTCACCTGCTACATTGGATTTGTTCTATAAAAATTCCACATGCAAGTTTTCCTCTACTCTTCTAGTTCTTGAGTTGTATACTCTAAAAGCTTTGCTATTAAGAGAATATCCAACTAAGAATCCTTCATATGCTTTACCATCAAACTTTCCTAGATGGTCTAAGGTACTCAGAATTGTCACATGACATCCAAAAGGTCTAAGAAATCCTATTGCAGGAGTTCTACCTCTAAAAAGCTCATATGATGTCTTATTGTGAGATTTGACAACCAAAACCCTGTTCTAGATATAGCAAGCAGTATTAACTGCTTTAGCCCAAAAAGTGATAGGCAACTTAGAGTCGGCTAACACGGTTCTAGCAGCTTCTATGAGTGTTCTATTTCTCCTTTCAGCAACTCCATTTTGCTGAGGAGTTCTAGCTACACTAAACTCTCTGCTAATACCTTTTTCCTTGCAGAAGTCATCCTTAACTCTATTCTTAAACTCTTTCCCATTATCACATCTAATGACTTTTACTTTCTTGTCTACTAGGTTTTCTATCTCTGTAATGAATGTCTTAAGGATGCTAGAAGTCTCATCCTTAGAACTTAAAAAGAAAACCCATGTAAATCTACTATAGTCATTAGTAACAACTAGACAATATCTTTTATGCATCATGCTACTAACAGAAGTAGGTCCAAATAAGTCCATATGAAGCATAAACAATGATTGATCAATAGAGTTAAAAATTTTGGGCTTACAAGTGGCTTTATGTTGTTTGCCTTTAAGACAAGCAATGCATGTTTTGTTCATTTTCAAACCGTTTTTGAGGTAAACCTCTTACCAAACCATTCTTAACAATTTTATTTATGGTTTTGAAGTTAATGTGACCAAGCCTCCTATGCCATTTCATAGATTCATCCAATGTGGCCTTTGCAACTAGACAAGTAAGTGCCTCTTTAGGAACAATCTTCTTCATGTCAACACTGTACATGTTGCCCTTTCTTGGAATTTTAAGAAGTACTTGACTTTCATCAGGCATCTTAAAATCAAAAGAAAGTACAAGACATTCAGTGTCAGTAAAAAGAATTTTGTTCTTTTTGTCACACATTTGTGAGATACTAAAAAGATTATACTTTGGCTCTTGCACATAGTACACATCTTCAAAATCTAATTTACCAGTTTTAAGAGTACCTTTACCAGTAATCTTGCCACCGATACCTCCTCTAATGGTAACATATCCTCCATCTAATGATTGAAAGTTGGAAAGATATGACATGTTGCCTGTCATGTGCCTTGAACATCCACTATCTGAATAGCCTTGATCTTCATGATCTGTTAGTGAATGTTCCTGCACATAAATAAGGAAATTAGTTTCCTTGGGGGAACCCAAGCCATTACTGACTTGGATTTGCCATGTGCATCAATGTAATTAAATCTCTTGAGAACAGTTGATGCACCATTGGATTTAAGAGGTTTCCAAATCCAACATGCTGAGGCCTTAACAGCATTGGCCCTCTTTTTCCTAGCAGTAGAACCCTTAGGTTTCCAAATTTGTTTTAGTGAAACTGCTCTTGTTGGAAAAGGTCTCTTAGCAGTTGTTTGTGCATGTTTGTAAAACAGAGTAAAAAGGTCTGGCAGTAGAAACTGCTTGTCTAGCAGTAGAATCTTTTGGTCTAGCAGTAGGAACTGCTTTCGGTCCAGACTTTGATGAAACTGCTCTGGGTGTTGTTCTAGTATTATTAGAGTGACTTTTAGGAGTATGCCTTTTGAAATTCACCCTATTGTTTGTATACCCAGATACCCTTTGGTTGCAGAAAGCTGCAAGATGGTCAAATTCTCCACAAATGAAACAAGCTTTGTTATAGAAGTCAAAGTCATCACCTAGTTGGTGAGACTTAAGGCCATTCCAATTCCTTTGGTTGCCTTTAGGCTTGTTTGTGGTTCTGTATTGCTCACAATATCTAACTGGTTGCCTAACATGTTTAATGTTGATTTTAGGCCTATCAGTATTATGTTTGACTATCTTAGGAACACTTGTTCCTGCTTTCTTAACCACTTCAGGTTTAGACATAACTTGTTCTTCTTCATCATCATCAGATATCCAGTCCTCAATGATTGGACCATTTGATTTTCTATCAGAGGACACCTTGTCCTCATGAAGTGAAGTTTTACATAAACTCTCACTTACTTTCTTAGGTTCATCAACAACTAACTTTGCTTTTGGCTGAACACCATATTGTAGCTCAGGTTGTTGAAATTCAGCTAAGCCTGAATGCTCTAGGTCAATCCCTGGGGGTGTAGGGATTCCTCTGTAAGGAGGTGGGACTGCATTATATCCTAACCCAGACTTTGCCTTATTGATCACTTGACATTCAATCATGTTAGTTACACCCTTAGAAGCATGTTCTAGTGTTTCTACACTTAAGTGAATGTTTTCATTATCCTTTTTGATCCTATCATATGCATCTCTTAAAAGCTTAATTTCTGCATCTCTAAAGAATATGTCCTGCTTAAGAAGAGCTTTGTCATTTGAAAAAGAAAACTCATTTTCTTTATAGTGTATGATCTGCTTCTCCAAGGTAGCTAAACCACACTTATAGTTTATTAAGTCTTGATGAGTTGTGCTTAGCTCTTTCTTTTGATCATCATAATGTTTGATTAAAGTTTGTAGTTCTGTAAGAGCAGTGCAAGTATTTGAACAAGCTTTATGAGATTGTACCTCAGTAGTAGAAAAAGCCATAAGTGCCATCTGAGAAGAAGCTTCTTCTTCATCCGCCATGAAGCTCCAATCAAAACCTAAGCCATCAATAGCTACCATAGCTTTTGAGTTTGGCTCAGAAACTTCCCCTGATTTGGATTTGCTTCCAAAACCTCTGTTCTTGCTATCTTGCTGCCTTGGCCTTCTACATTCTCTTGAGAAGTGCCCCATCATGTGGCAGTTGTAGCATTCTATCTTTGACTTGTCAAAACCAGCAGTATCATTGCTGCTGATTGTGAGCTTCTTCCCCGTCCTTTGATAGAACTTCTTAGCCCTCATGCTAAGAAGAGAAATTTGCCATTTTAGGTCCATTTCCTCCAGATCATCATCATTGATCTCTTGGAGGTCTTCATGTGTAAGCATGGACCCGTCATTCTGACTTGTGAGAAAAGCACAACAAGTCATCTCATCCATAATACCAATGGTACTGTTTGATGAACTAGCAGCACCAACACCACCATCAACCTTTACCTCTTCAACTGGATTTGAGGTACTAGGAGATGACATAAATGCCATATTCCCAATATTAGAACTAGTAACTCCAGTTTTCTTCAAATCATGTTCCACAATCTTAAAGTTGCTATACAAGTCCATAAGTTCTAAGTTGTCAAGGTCTGGCTTGTTCTTCCAGACAACAACATGCATAGACCACTCTTCAGGTAAGCTTCTTAAAAATTTTGAGTTTAAATCTTCTTGAGTTATTTCAACCCCAAGAATAGCAAGTTGGCTCACAATATTCTGAAGCCTGTTAAACATGCGGTCTAGTGATTCATTGTTGGTTCAGGAGAAGTTTTCAAACTGCTGTTTGAGAAGAGTCTTATAGGTCTTCTTGGTGGCTTCATTCCCACCATACCTTACAATAATGGCCTCAAACAAAGACTTTGCATCTTTGAACTTGCTGAAGTTTAAAAGTTGATCATTTGGAACGGTCATCATCAGCATACTTCTGGCCTTGAGTTCATTCTTCTTTCTGACTCTATCTTCTGCAGTTGTTGGTTTGGCATTCAAAGTTGTCACAATTTTACCTTCAACTGTTGATGTAGAGGTTGTAGGTTTGAAGGAGTTTCCATCTTCAATAATTTTTCAAAGTGCATAATCTTGCACTTGGAAATACTGCTCTATCCTCAGCCTCCACATCTCAAACTCATTCTGTTTGAGCATTGGTAACTTTGCAGCAACATTTGTCTGAATAGATTCAACGTCCATTTCTTTTTCTTCTTCTTCTTCTAAATCAAAGATATCAGCCTTACTCTGATACCAATTGAGAGGATTCGATACACTTAATAGGATGTTAGTCCTTTATAACGAGTGTATGAGATACTTTGAGTGAATATGATTAAGTATGAGGAATCTACTTAACCACACTTAGAAGGTTATTTGTTATTGGAAATGGAACAGTGGTGGTTGTTGAATTTGATAATGAACAATGAATGTTAAAACCAAACGATTCAATATTATTGAGAATAATACGAGTGATCTTCAATATCACTAGGGTTACAAAACCTTGAATCTCTATTACAAAGAAAACTATTTTCTGTTATGAACAACTCAATGTATGTTTTCTTAGTATTCGACTAGTTACAAATTTAGCACTTGGTTAGTTTATTTTCAACACTTGTAACTAAAATAAGATCTTCCTTTTATACAACTAAGGAGATCTTTACAATAAATGATAAGTCTTGTCGAACTACTTGCTTTGCTTGAGTGTGTCAGTCCTTAAGATACAACTAGTATCTATGTACACAACTTGTTGACTGAACATCTATCAAAGATATTATCTACCATATATCTTTGACTTTTATACACAAAATATCTTTGTATACTTATCTATCCAGTAGTAGAATACGCGACACTTATCTCTTCAACAGCAGTATCTGATGCACTAGCAGTAGAATGCTTGCGGTAGCAGAATCTCTAACACTAGCAATAGAATGAAATACACTAGCAGTAGAATGACACTTAGTATATTTCTTTGAGAAGAACTAACTTTGTGGACGTTTAATTCCCAATACTAATCTTCAAAACATTTAATTCCCAAAACGTATTATAGAATTTAAAATCAATATCATGTTGTTTCTAATTTGGGTACTATTTAATGAACTCAAAAGGTTAAGAAGATTACAACAGGTACCCTTGAGTTATTGAGGAGTTGATGTGCTGGTTCTAGCGTTTTCATTGGTTAGTCGGCAGCTATGAAAACATACTAAAAACGGTTCGCTTAGTAAATAAAAATTCATTTTTTTTAGTACTGTGTGCTTTCATTTTATTTTTTGCGAGTGATTTCTGATGTCGATTAAAGTTGTTCAATATGTCTAAGGTTGTGGCCGAGAAAGATGCCAAAGAAAAGGAGAGCTGCAATGAAAGGCAAGTTTCTTTTGGACAGTTAAAGATTATGTGAAATCCCGTATTTGTTGTGTAAAATTGGAAGTCTGTACAAATGAAGGGATCCATGACTTGCTATTCATAGGATCTGTTGGTACCAAATAAAATATTTTGGCTATGTTCAGTTTTCAGGTCATTATTGTATAATGAGATAGAACTAGATTCATTTGTGTAGCTTATAATTGGCTGCCAGAAACCAATGTTTTATCTTTCTTATACTTTAGCATGTTAAACATATGTAGTGCATGGACTGTGGATTTTGGCTTCAGTTTTATGTCATTTCCCAAATTTATTGATACCTCCAGATTTAGGATAAAAAGAAATTATTGTACAGTGTGACTCAAAGTTTGTTGCATTTTGCAGGGTTACTAAAGGCCGAGTTGGATGGAGTGATCTTCATAGAGCTTATATTTGAATGGCAATTGATATGTACACAGGAGAATTTGATGCACACACATAAAATTAACGTTAGATGACTAATATCCCATCGAAACTGTAATATTTTGGTATTACCCTCTTTTACATTTATTAACTAGGTCGTGAAGAATACTTACAATCTCACATTGTAGTAAAGATATGGCAGAGCAAGAGAACATCACTCAATGCCCCGTAAGAGATATATCAAGCATAAAATGCCATGCGTAATAAATTTATCACAAAGTTTATCCAAGCTGCTCTTTTAAAAATTAAAACATCATACTTCCTCTGTTGGACTGCAAATATGCGTGGAAGATCAGATAATAACATCTCACAACAATCATATGTAACTGTCAAAAGATTTATCATATATGATATCAAAATTAAAAAGGTTATAAGAACATGCATGTGGTTTTGCTTGGTAAAGGATTAGATATTGGAGCAGGTTATATGAAAAAATCACAAAGAACCCATCTGACTGTCCCAGGTTTCCTCTCCCGCAATCCTTTGGAACTCTATGTTTTTCTTTTGTGTTTATTTGTTTTTTATTAGTAGGATACAAAGAACGTTATGTTACAAAGAATATACCAATATCTATTAATCATATTTGGCCAAGTGTTTTCTAAATTATTATAAAGATGAGGTAAGATGTTCGTGTGTGTAGATTCTACGCTATGCATATCATGTAATGTTTCATCATAATTTTGACAGATTTCGGATCGATGATGACCGAAAGCTTAGCAACTCATTATTGGATCTCTTATATAGCTATTAGTATTGCCTAGGATTGTAGGATGAAAATTAACTTTTGTAGGGTTGGACACAATCTTAGTTGAACGAAGACCTCAAGGAATACAATACATGATAACTATTGTTTCAGAGTTGTGATTTATAACTTTATTGAGATGTGTTGTTTATCGCATGGTAATGGTTTATAATGATTAAACCGATAAATTTAAATGTTGGATTAAAAAAATCAATGTGTCAACTTAACCCGAAAATACATGTATGATTCTTTTGTGATGAACAAAGCGTCTTCTTTGGAATGTATTTAGTTATGTGTAATCTTCTCATGAGATCTTTATTAGTTTGTTCGTATTGCCTTAAGATTGTCGCATGAAAATTAATATTTGAGGTATTAGACGAAATCTTACTTAAACTACGACCTCAGGGAATAAACTATCGTTTCAAAGTTGTGCGTTATAACTTTGTTGAGATGTATTGTCTATCACAAGGTAACGAACTATAAAGATTAAACCGATGCATTTAAATGTTGTATACAAAAGAAATAAACGTGTCAACATAACCTGAACACTTTTTACCCGAAATACAAGTATCTAAGAAAGTTCCTTAATGTGAAGCTTCTTTTGAAACCTTTTAAGAGCTTTTAAAGTTACATAAATATACAAGTCATACATTGACAACTGACTTGCACGACGAAGATCACCACCGCTGCCACCACCACCTTCCGACACCCACTGCCGTCATCACCAATCACCACCACTATCACAACGCCGCCACCCACAAAAAAAATGAACCACGGGGATTTAAACTAATCGAAACCATAAATTCAATTAAAATATATAATAGTTTTAATTGTATCAATAATAATGCTTTTGGGGAAAAGAGGGTGGGATGGGAGACGAGTTTGAGAAGAAGGTGCAAGGTGATAGACTGATATTAATTTTACAAATAATGTTTTTTGGGAAAAAGATATTACCATGATTGTTTTATTATATATTTGTGTTTTTAATTTTAACTAAATATTTTTTTTTTCCAATTTTACGTTCATTACAGTAGCATTTAACTTTTTAAACGCCAATAAAAAGGATATTAACTCAAGACTTCATGCTATGAAGTAAAATTTACAATTAAATTATTAACATGTTTGTTAATGGTGTAAGTTAAATATAGTGTGTTTTGAGAAACTATATATATTGTATTTTAGTTTCCTTGGTATTTAATAAATAGCGCCCATTGTGACTCGCGCCCATTTGAGCCGTGCCCGTTTGACCCACACCCATTTGACCGTTTGACTCAAGTCGTTTTGACCCGTTGCCCGAACCCGCCTGACCCGCCATTTTTTACAGTAATATATATTAGTGATAAAGTAGGAGCAGTTAAAGCTATATTAATGAAATGTGATGAGAACATGAGGATCGGCAATGGCTAAAGAGGCTAGGGTTTAGAGTATCTTCAAAAAATTTTGTAAACTATGCAAGTCACATAATATTTGGATTTTATGCTAAAAAAGGAGAGAAAAAACAACAAAGTTATGTGTACATGAAATTTGGTTTAACATGTTGTCTTTTATAAAAATTAAAAAAAAAAAAAAAAAAAAAATAGAAAAAGAAAAAGGAAAAGAAAAAAAAAAAGAGAAAAAGAAAACTCTTAATTCATGTGTACTTTACACACTTTATTTTTCTTTTGAAATACTTTAAAATTTATTAGCTTTGAAATATCATGTTTTATGTTAAGATGATGAAAATCAATCATGAACTTGATACATTTTTCTTGAAACAACTTTATTCACAAAGATTATTTAAATGAACTTCATATATTCATTCGAGTATCACCGAACAAAACTAAGCATATTAACTAAATACACATAACTCAATCCATTTATTCATTTGAGAGCTATCGATCAAAATTAAGCGTAATAACTAAATACACATAAACCTCGCAAAACTGAAGATTTTTTTATGATAAACAAAGCTCGTGCGGATCCCCCTTTAATCATGCAATTAGCGACCAACTGTTTAGGAATTTGGGCACTACGAATCAGCGGTTCTATGTGTAGAGAGAAATGAGAAACCTTTACTTTAGAGTTGAAAAGGGATAAGTGATAAAATATGTTTGACTACAATACTAACTAAAATATTAATACGTTTACATAATAAGTTGTTAACATTACTATTTTTATACAATAACCCAATATACACAAATAAAATTTAGACAATTTTAAAACGTGTGATTGAATTTAAATATATCACCTTACTAAATTTATGTTTAAAATTCTTTGTGTAGAATATCAGCATGAAAGGATGATCAAAGCGAGGAACCTAAAAAAAAAGAACCCCTAAGCAAGCAAATCAAACGTGCACTTACTACTTACAACCACATGTGCTAATGTTCAAACACATCTTTAAGTATCTTTTGTACGAAACATTTCTATTTGTAAAAGCTTACAACAACGAATTTTTTAGTTTAACACTTTAAGTTTCGTGACTAATATTGACACACCTAATTAACTGTTGCCAGACTGATGCTACTTTATGGTAATCGAAGCCCGTGCATCGCACGGGCCATGCTGGCTCGTATCAATAAAATATTAGTATAGTAATAAAATACTCCGTACTCCATTAAAGTAGGAAAATATATAATTTATGTCCTAAACATAATTAGCATTAAGGTAACATTAGTGGGAAGTAAATTGAGGATCCGGAACCCACGTTAGCCTACATGCCCCACAAAGTCACAAACCACTTTCTCGGATTCGGGGCCGATTCGATCCTCATACCCGACCACATCGCATTTTACTCGTTTTGCCCGTTTTACGTTTTTCACGACCTTCTAAACCGGCATGTGATATCACACGTGCACTTGTGATCATTCTGCGTAGGTCGTCTTTTACGTATACACCGTTGAATTTAATGTCAAAATGTTAACAATCTAATTATATAGCTACCATTAAGCTTATTTCAAAAAAAAATGTGCAGTAATTGACATACGACGATTAGAAGAAGATTTCAAGAGAAATAACTAGAGCTTAATGGTTTTTGGTGGAAGTAACAATGATAAGGAAAGTTTATATATAAAATAAAACGAGGGGTTCACACGTTCAAGTGGCTCGAATTAGAATCATAAGCTATAACGAATGTTGAGGGTGAACATGCAATTTTCATTCCCGTAAACGCTGGCAGTTGATAACGATCGAGTTTATGGTAACTAATCGTGTATAGTACTCCCGGACCAAACATACTGGGCCGGACATGCTCATAATCTGAACAGCGGCAGAGTCAAGACGGACAAGCACACATTATAGACTCCAGTCTTGCCAAGCAGGACAAGAACACGCCCCGGTCTCGCCAGGCCGGGCCGAAACACATCATCGGCCGCCGCCACGCCGCCAAAAGCCAGATCTCTTGGGATTATGTCCCCCACGTGATCTGACACCTACCTACTAGGGGAGGCGTAATTCGGCTCGCAAAGTCCTGAGGCAGCTACAGGTGACGGGTGTGGGTAGTATAAATACCCTCACCTCATTTATTACTCTCAACTAGTAGCATTAACTCTCACATAGTCCGCACATACACTTTCTCTCCCTAAAACAACATACTTACTCTCACACCGGAGGCCGACCGCGGGAGCCCCCTTCCGCGGTGAGACTAACGGTGGTGTCTTTTCTTAGCAGCTTTACAAGACACTTAGCACAAGATCCGCTCCTGCCAAGAGCTAGCCTAAACTAGGTCTTGCGTTGAGCCCAAGATTTGTACTAACAAGTTGGCGCCATCCGTGGGACCAGTTACACAACTGCGTTTCTAAAGAACTTTACCATGAGTAACCAGGTGAATGACTCCTCCCCAGCCCAAGAGTGTTCAACAGTACGGAACACTCTTGGGAAAGGAATGAGCAAGGAAGGAGAGCACCATTCGGGCTCCCTTCCGAAGAGGCGATAAGGGAATTTTACGACAAGCATTATGACCAACTTCTGCCCTTAATGGCCGAGAAAGTCCACGCGAAAAAGTTGAGGCAAGTAAAAACTCGCATCGACTTCGATGATGAGACAAAAGGAAACTCACACTCTCGAGAGCGATCTCGAAACTCTGAGTCAAAATCCTTTGGGGAAAGAAGGGATAGGAGAAATTGGAAGACTAGCCCCAGTGTGAGGTCTGGACCTTCCAAAAGTTCCCACTCCCGAAGCGTTTTTTCCATACTCAGCAGAGAAGCCAAAGACGACGGTGAAAGGACCAAGTACCCTCGATCAACTGTTTTCACTCGTTTAGGGGAAAGACGAGAAGATGTCAAATCGCGTCTGGGGGAGAGAAGACTGGATGTGTTTTCTCGACTTAGATTCAAAAGTCGCGCTCGAAGAGAGCGAAGAATCGAAGCCAAACGTGACAGGCGGGACAGGAAACTCTCCACAGAAGAGAGTCTGGACAGACAAAGAAGGAGAACCCCCAGTCCAACCTATAGCCGCGCCCCCCACTCCAGGGAGAAAGGCGCCGAAGACAGAGCTGCCTACTCTGGTTCCGGAAGGCGAAGGAAGCGGACACCCATGGAAAGCGAAGACAGTGCCGGGGGTATTGGGAAGCCAGATCCGGAAGAAACAAAGGGGGTGCGGATGATCTCTATCATCCGTACGATATTGAAGATACGGACCCCTTCACACAACGGATCAAAATTTTGAGTTTCAAAAAAGGACTCGGATGCCCTCAAACGTCAAAACCTATGACGGTACGGGGGACCCAGAGGACAACTTGAAAAACTTCTGCACGGCAGCCAAGGTAGAGCGGTGGGCCATGCCCACCTGGTGTCACATGTTCAACTCTACCTTCATGGGTCATGCACGGATGTGGTTTGACGAATTGCCGTCAGAAAGCATAGACAACTTTGAAGACCTTCGGAAAAGCTTCTTATCTTACTTTCTCTAGCAAAAGAAATATACCAAGGATCCGGTGGAACTCCACCTCATCAAACAAAGGGAAGGGGAGACAACGGCAGCATTTGTTGACCGCTTCTAGGCTGAAAGATGCATGTGAAAGGCACTCTGGAGTGCATGAAAGTTTTAGGCTTCATACACGAAATCAATAACCTGGAGCTGATCAGAAGGCTTAACGATAAAATCCCAAAGACTGTTGATGAAATGTGGAAGGTAACCACGGCTTTTCTCCGCGGTGAAACAGTCGCGGAAAATTTGTCAATAAAAAAGCAAGATCGACCCTCATGGAAATCCCATGAAGGCGGATCCAGGATGGCCAACAGTTAAACCTTTGAAAGAAAGACGGAGTTCAAAGGACGCTCCAGGGCAGACCGGAGGCGGAGTGATCGGTTCACGCCCCTCACAAAAACACCAAAGGAGATCTTGGCAATGGATTCCGTCAAATTCACAGCCCCGCCGCCCATGGCGAGCCCGACGGAGTTAAGAAACAAAGACAATTACTGTGACTTTCACAGGGAAAGGGGGCACCACACGGATGAGTGTTTCCAGTTAAGAAAGCAGACTGAGGAGGTAGTCAGATCCGGTCAGTTGGCACACCTGGTAAAGGAAATCAAAAATGGGAGCCAGAAGGGCGAGGCCGCCAAAGGCGGCAAGAAAGAAACTGCGCCCAAGGATAAGGCCCTGGCCATATTCATGATACAAACTTGGCAACGAAGTGTAAAACAAAAGGCATCCCCTCATACCGAACCAAATCTGGAAATATCTTTCCCTCCAATAGAGGAAGATGATTGGGATGATCACCCGCTGGTAATAAAGGCTGGAGTAGGCGGGCACCACGTGCATCGGATGTACGTGGACAACGAAAGCGTCTCTGAGGTACTCTACGAGAACTGCTTTAACCGCCTTAGCCTGGAGATCAGGAAGAGGATGATCCCTGCCACCGCACCACTCCTCGGCTTCAGTGGTGAGTTATCATGGCCCTTGGGGCAGATTAATTTGGATGTAACATTAGGTGATGAAGAAAACTTAGCTAGTGCATAGATGAACTTCATGGTGGTCAGGTCGCCCTCACAATATAATGGCATCATAGGCAAGCCGGGGATACGGCAGCTCAAAATTATCCCTTCTACGGCCCACGGTATGATTAAATTCCCCACCCAGGGCGGAGTAGTCACCTTACATAGTGACAAAGTTATTCTGGTAGAATACCAAATGGTCGCGGAACCCCAACCGCAACAGAGTTTCGAGGAAACTCTGGCAAAGGATGGAGTTAAAGTAGCAATACACCCGGAATTTCTTGACCAGACTGTCATTATAGGAGGAAGCTTGACATATCAAGGAAAGAAGGACGTGTGTGAGTTGTTGAAGAGCAACCTGGACATCTTTGCCTGGCAACCATCAGATATGACTGGAGTGCCACGGAGTGTAGCGGAACATAAGCTGAACATCCGGGAAGGGTATGCCTCGGTAAGGCAAAAAAAACGTGGGCAAGCCCCGGAAAGGAACAAAGCAATTAACGATGATGTGGCAAAATTGGTAGAAGCTGGCATAATGAGGGAAGTCCACTACCATGACTGGCTATCAAACCCGGTCCTGGTCAAGAAGAGCGATGAAAGTTGGAGGATGTGTGTGGATGTCAAAGATTTGACTAAAGCTTGCCCGAAGGATTGTTACCCTCTTTCGGAGATCGACTGGAAAGTCGAGTCCCTCTACGGATACACCTTTAAGTGCTTTTGGGATGCGCACAAGGGATACCACCAAATCCAGATGGGCGCGGAAGATGAAGAGAAAACCGCGTTCCACACAAACCAAGGGATTTTTTTGCTACAAAAAAAATGCATTTTGGCTTGAAAAATGCAGGAGCCACATATCAGCGTCTGGTGCACAAAGCTTTCGAAAAGCAGATTGGTAGGAACTTGGAAGTATATGTGGACGAATTGGTCATCAAAAGCCACTCGGAGATGGAAATGTTAAAGGAAGTGGAAGAAGCCTTTGCGACTCTCCGAAAGATTAACATGAAGCTGAACCCGAAAGATTAACATGAAGCTGAACCCGAAGAAGTGTACCTTTTGGAAACCGTTATACTTTTGGATACACGTTAAGATAAGTTAATTATTAATAGGTTGTGCCAAGTCCGTCGCGTTGTGATACTAGTTGCTGTTGTGTCGTACTACTCGTGTAGCTCCCCGCAGTTATTTATTTGTGTGTGACAATCATGGTAGGTTTAGTTAGCGCAACCTAAACTACTCTTTTTATTACGTGCTATAGTTGTATATCTCACTCACTATTGTCCTACTTTATATCATTCACAACTTCGTGGTTTACTTTCAAACCTACGAGCTCACCAACTTTATGTTGACATTTTCGAGTATCAATTTTCAGGTGTTAAGAATGAAGTTGCACTAGAAGGTTGAGTATTGGCCTGGCTTAGCAAGACTTAAGACGAGACCCTCCCGGGTTATATCTCGTGGAGTTGCATTTTGGTATTTCCTAGTGATACTGTTTGATTTTGAGACTTATGTTCATCTTTTGGATCTATGTGCTTATCCCGGTTGTGGGAGTTTTGCGACTATTATCTATGTTGTTATGCATTTAGTATTTCTCTATTATGACCCCATGTGTTCTTAGCTATGAAGTCGTACCCCGTAAATGCCTTTCCACTGCACCATTTTTGGGGTGTGACAGATTGGTATCAGAGCCAAGGTTATAGAGGATTAGGTGGTTTAACCTAGACTATAACCTAGGAACCCTCATATAGTTGCATTATAGGAACTACGTATGCGATTATGTGTATAGTATGACACGAAGTGATGATGATAAGTAAATGCAGCATGATGTTATCTTAAAAACGTCTGGCCAATGTTTTTACAATAACATGATGCGGCGTGGACTTATCAAATTCATGGATTATCAGATAGGAAGTTAAGTGTAGTAGCACGACACGTATACCGACCTAGCCTACCTATCTCCTATCTAATGTTTACCAATGCCCACTTAGTAGAATCATGCCTTCAAGAAAGTCGACTCGAGTTAACCGAGGTGTTCCACCACCGACGGGTGGAAGGACTGGTGGACGAGTGTGACAAATGGTAATTTTCCCAATAGTATTTAATTAATAACTGTCAATTTATTATGACTGAATCACTAAACTAGGCATTTATATGATTTCATAACTATCACGGGAAAACAGACCCGCACATTGTGTCACACAGTAACCCACCAAAATTATTAAATCCCACCAAGAATAGTGAATTTTCCTCAATCTCACATTTACAACCTATAATGTAGTAAAAATGGGAGGTTATCTCACTTTTACTCGAAACGGAACCACACGCGTACCGGCACCACAACAATAATAAATTTAAAACTCAGAATTTAGTTTTAGCTCACAAACTCCAAATTTGTTTAAGTTTTATAAAAACGTCCCTAAAAATCAATTCTTCCATATTCATATCGATTTCGGGGAAAACCCGAATCAAACTCAGCTCAGCGGGACACGGGGTATAATTTACCCATCCCTTAATTAAATCAATTCCGTATATATCTTATAATATTGACCCACTCACACAAGACCCAAAATACTTGTCTTCTTCTTCTCTGCCATCGCCGCTCCCCCCCCCATCCTAAAAATAATCCGTGATCCATCTCCATCCCAACTCGACCGTATATCCTTTCTCTCCAACCCAGGAGGTGACCATCACTTTCATAGTATCGATTTCCCCCCAAGTCAACCCTAGAAAAACCACATAAGATGAGTCACTCGAATGGAAGTTTTCCTCTCCCAAATCCGAAAGTGACTATGGAGCTACTCTTCAGTATACTCTTTTGAAGCCACCATCCCAGGCACAATCGAATCTCACATCACCACTTGCACTCAAAAGTTTCGAGAAAAACAAGGGCGTTCAAGGAAAACAAGTGATTTGAAGTGGTTGGGATTCGATTAGGGATAGCTGGTGTTTCGGATTTGAATCTTGTTCGAAGTCTTCTGAGTTCATCACCTCTCATTCGAATCATTGTAAGGGTATGAGCACTTTGTATCCGACCCTTTTTCAGATTCATTTTTGTCATTTAAATTGATTTTATTAATTGTAGATCAAATAGTAAAAGATTTATGTTGTCTGATTATTGTTGTTATCAAAGGTTTTGATGATTGTTGTTGTCGTTCTTGTGGCATAATACCATAAGAAAGTCTAGGAATCATTATCTAGTTATGTCATTGGCCACGGTAGTTGAGTTAAATCCATAGTTCGAGTATAGAAATTTGAAAAGTCCATAGGATTGATGTATAAAATTTTGCCAAAGAATGGCTGTTGCGGAAAATTTGTGTTAGAACCTTCGAATAACCAAGTCTTTAGGGTCTAGTGATGATTTACTTGGTTGCAAGGAAAATTGGTCATCATTAGTTCGAATAGAAACCACCCAATCAGGGTGTGTGGTGGCGATCTTTGGCTGAGGAAAAACCACCCCAACAAGGGAGGTTTTGGTCGAAGCTCTTGCCAAATCAAACCCGCCCCAGGAAGCCACCATGGTGGTGAGCTAGCCATGGGTTAGACCTCAAAGAGGGGCAAAGGAAACTTGCTTCTCAACTCTTTCTCGTTGTGACATAAGTAGAGTTCAAGGTTGTTGGCGAAAAGTGGTCAAAGTGTATGCGATTCGAATCTAGGAATCACCTTGGTAAAACTCAAGGTCGAACGAAATATTGGGTAAGACCTTAACCGTTCAACTTGAACCCATCATGGGTGTCCAAAGCGAACCTCCACAACAGCACCCATAGCCCACCCTTGGTTGCTTGACAATCGACTAGAACTCAATAGAGTATTAAGTGTTTCCCTCGTCCTAAGGTTAAGTCTCACACTAGTATCGGGTCATTTCTTGTCAATAACGAAAATAGTTATGCCAAATCAAAGGCTTCACATTTCATTAAGACTCCTAGGTTGAGAAGTTGAGTAGTACTCAGCCTCAATATGAACCGAATCTGGACATTACGAGCCTATTGAATGTTGAAGTCTAAGTTCGAAATTGCCAGGAGGCACACAAAGTCCTCATGGACTTGTGTGTGTATGTGCATGTATATTACCTGGACAAAACAGTCCATCTCGCTTAGAAATCCAACCCAAAAACAAATAGCATCCATTCCATACGAGGTGGGTTAGCTTCAGTCCAGCCCAGCAGGCACAATGTGGTTTTCGGTGATAGAAGCCTCAGTCCAGCCCAACATCTTGATTCCCCCCCCCCCTCCTTAACTCAATTGGGCCGCAGCCCAACAAGTATTAATCGTATAAATTTTTTGGGTTAATATACAAATATGTTACTAAACTTTCCAAAAAAGTTCGCCTAAGTTACTAAACTTTCATTTTGTTCACTTAGGTTACTGAACTTATAATCAAATGTCATGGATTTTACAAGTGTTGGTAGGAGTGACTTAATCGTATATTTTTTGATATGTTAAGTAACATAAATGTCATGTTTTTACAAATTCAATGTTGTTTATGAATATTTTTTATAAGTTCAGTGACCCCAAATGTCATGGTTTATAAGTTCAGTAACCTAAGTGAACAAAATGAAAGTTCAGTAACTTAGGCGAACTTTTATGGAAAGTTTAGTAACATATTTGTGTATTAACCCAAATTTTTTTAATGTTTATATATTAGTCGCGAACTAAAATCATTATAGCCGATCACACAAAAACTTTATATCGAAATTACTATATAAAATTCATATTGACATGAATTTTTAGATCAAATCTACCATCTAATTAGAGTTGAATTATAACTCGTCACAAGACATTGTCGTAGAACATTAAAGTCCAAAAATAAAAATGTGAACATACATTCAAATACATGTCGCCAAGATATATATAGAACTTGATGTACAAATAACCAACAAATTTTTATTGAATATAAAGTAAAAGGCATATAAATAGATACAAGTTTCTATCACTTATAAATATTGCCTTGAAACCGGACCAATAAATACCCACATCATTAACAAGAATTAGAAATATAAGTTTAACAAAACTTTACTTAAATTATTATAACAAGATCAAATGTTTTTCTAAACATATAATTTACAAACACGGGTCGTAACTAATCTTTAATAACTTGATAAACTTAATTGATTTTAAATAAACGAGGTAAACCAAACTTTTTTTATACCAACCTTATATAACATTTTCTTAAATCGTTAAACCTTTATGTTGATCCCAGTTGAGCTTCATGATCTTATTAATTACTTTAGATAAATCTAAGGTAATCGGTATAGAAACTGATCTTGAGTTGTATATCAAATATTATGCGGAAACTAATACTTGATCTTAAGAAGAATAAACACAAACGAATTCTCAAACAACACTTCAATATATTAATACGATTGCTCTGAATAGCAATAGGGTTACAAGAAACCTTGAAGTGTAAAACAATACGTATGCTAAGATAAACAATCAATCGATATCTAACTCTAACCCTAGAACCTCCTTTTATAGCGTAAGGAGTCCTAGTCGGTTTACAAGACTTCCTATACAAGAAAAATATTCATACGTATCTTTTCTATACTTATCTTAACATACTTTACATAATTAATAAGCAGCAGAGTAATCCTTCTAGCAGCAGAGTCCTCGTGAGCTAGCAACAGAGTTACAATATGCCTATTATACCAAAACAGCAGAGTTACCAAAACAGCAGAGTTCTTGTGCTAATCAGCAGAGTTACATAACTATCCAGCAGAGTTGTAATTCTCGAATCAGCAGCATTTCAGACCCAACAATCCTCCCCTAAACTTGATATTTTTCATAAAAAATCATCAAGTTTCCTTCAATCCAAATAACCACCAGGAGGATGCTTCCAAACACCTTACTGTTTTGAAACTTGTGATACCAGCAACTTTTTATACTTCTCAATCAGTTCTTTTGCTTGATGATCTGCATCAAATGGTCTTTGTAGTGTCAACTTACCAGGTTGCAACATTTGATACAGAATAGATGTACTGTTATTGATAACATAATCCTTCTCTACAAGCATATATACAGTCACACCTATGCATGATAAAACATGAACTCCACAACTTTGATATAAGTACCATTTCTGAACTGTAGAGCTCAGTAACTTCTTCCATTCAATACTTCTTTCATCTGGTTCAAACATGTTCTTCAAGTAGTAATAATTTAGTCTCTCATACACTATCTCTGGTCTAGTATCTCCATACTTCATCTTGTACAAATTCCAGAGTTGAGTAATATCATCTCTATCCATGTAGTGCAACATTTGAGAAAAACTAATATATCCCACACTTGAACCATTTGATCTCTTTATAATCCAGCATACTTGACTGTCAGCTAAAACATCATGTGAATATGAAATAATTGGATACTTGATTGATAAAGGAACTTCATTGAGTAACTCAGGTTCCTCTTGAGTGTCATGAACTGTAAGATCCATAATCTCTTTCATATCAACATCAGTCACTTTGTCAATATCATGCTCATCATTCACTTCTTCTTTCTCTGACTCACTATCACTCATCACTACAGATTGAGTTCTTCTCCTCTTTCTACTCACCTGCTTTACTCTCCTTCTATACCTCTTTGTACCAGCAGAAGATTCAGTCATTTCTTCAACTTCAACAACAACTTCCTTCTCCTTCTCAACATCAGATACAATTGGTTTTGAAACACTTCCACTCCCAGATGCTTTCAGATTTTCAGATCCCATAACTTCTAGATTTTTCTTCTTTTCAGAAACTTTTCTTGGATTAAGCTTAGCATAAGTTTCATAAAATTCTTTTTCAATTAAGTGATCTGCCTTACCTTTAAAATCCTTCATCTGATAGTTTCTAGCATTCTTCAAATAGTACTTCATGTCTTTAACCAATGCTTTCCTTGAAGATGACCTTTGTTTGTAACCATGCTTTTGTGCCTCTTTAATCCTTAAAATCAGCTCTTCCCACTTAGTCAATCCATTCTTTCTAAGTATGAACTCAACAAGCTCTTTTGTCTTTTCAGCTCCATCCAACTGCTCATCATTTGCTATCATCCTAGCTTCACCTCTTACAATCATATCAGAATCAATGAAATACTGCAATTGTTCATCTAATTCTTCTTGACTAACTTCATTGACTGTAGAGCATTCCATAAATTCAAACTGATTTCCTTCTTCTTCAGCTGCAACTCTTCTTGCATATTCTTCATCTTGAGCAATTTGAGCTTGTTCATCAGCCAACTTTTTCATCCTTTCAAACTTTTCACTTGATTCAGCAACAGGTTGTTGTGATTGTGTGGGTATTTTAGCTTCTTTGTTCATGTTCAGCAACACTTGAGCTAAAGTCATCTGTTCATCATCTGAATCAGCAGAATCATTTACTCCAGCAGAGTCCTTTACACCTGCACTCTGCTCAGTCTCATCAGCAGAAACCTTCAACCCATCAGCAGAGTGTTCTGCACCAGCAGAGTCACCCTTTTCACCAACATTTTCAACAAAATCCTTTTCAACCTCCCCTGAACCTATCACATCCTCTTGATCCTTATCATTCACCACAGCCTCTTGTTCATTCCTCCCCTGTTTGGAAGCATCCTCTTCCAAACTTGGTTTGGATCTCTTCTTGAGCCTCCCCTCAAGGTGTGTAACCCTTAGCTTAAGCCTCCTGATTTCAGCACCTTGAGTAGCTCTGACTGTCTTTAATTCCCTTATCAGAACAAGGACCTCCTTTGACAAGTTTGTACAATTTTCCGTCAATTCTTTCAATTGTTTCATGATATCCTCACAACTTCGGTCTGTGTAACCTGACCCGAGAGGTTGATCATTGGAATTGTCATTTTGTACAGGTGTTTTAGCCGTCAAATCATCAGTTTCAAGTTCAATTCTAGCATCAACACTTCGACCTGTGTGACCTGGTCCGAGAGGTGTATCATGTGCCATGTCAATATGTACATCAGTGTCCATCAATTCAATATGTTCATCCCTGTCCTCATCACTTCGAGATGTGTTACCTTCTCTGAGAGGTGAATCTTGGGACATAAACTCAGTCTCATCCCTAGGATGAACATCTGAGCCCCCCATAAAATCCATTTGGCTGGGGTTACCACCAGTTGTGTCAGGTTCCTGAGAACCTTCTACAAATGATGTTGCCATGGTTGAGGTCTTAATTATGTTGACACTGTCCTGTTCAACTACTAAGTTGGAAACAGTAGTGCCAGCCTCTTCCATCATGATACCTCCAACACCTGTATCAGCCTCATCTGCTACCATACTGACATTGGCCTGAGGTTGCACAATGCCCTCTTGGGAATTCCTAGGTGATTGGGTGTTTTGGGTTTCATGTGACACTGATTCATTCAAACTTGTTGATGAGGATGTGTGATGGGAAGCTGTGGGTGTTCCAGCCTCTTCATCCTCATTTACTTCAGCCACTACATTCAAGATATGCTCAGTTAAGGGAGTAATAACACCAGAAAATCCTTTCCCATTCTTCTTTAAAAATGCAAACATCTTGATGGCCATTCTACTACAGGGCTCAATTTGTACATGCCTCAATGGTTCCCTCAGCTGTTTGTTTATAATAAGTTGTAGAAACCTTGGGTACAAATAAAACTTCTTTTTAACAAACTTTTTCAACCCCTCAAATATCATACCAGAAAAATCAAAGGACTGCCCTGTAGCTAAACATACCAAAGCCATAGCTTGAGAAGCACTAAACTCATTCCATCCACCTATTTTGGGAAACAAGCAGTGTTGTAGAGTATGCAGTAAAAACTTCCAATGTGGACAGAGACGACCTTTCAATAATGTACTACCAGCCTCAGGTCTCTCATATCCAAAAGTCTCAAGCTCAGTCATAACTACTTCTGGGGTAATAGTAGGGGGTGTTGGGGTGCCTGATAAGCGTAAACTTCTCTTAATTGTGGTTTCACTTACTACAATATTCTCCCCATCTACACTACCTACCAATCGTTCCTCTCCATCTAATACATCCAACTTAACAGTTGACCAAAATTGCTTCATATGAGATGTATAAATGGTAGGATCAGCTGTTAACGCATACCTTAACTTCGAAGCACTCAGGAAATCCATAACCTCATAAAATCCATCAGCGGCAGTAACCTTACTGAGAAATGCTATCTGATTGTGTTCTTCCGGAAACGTTCTTTGAGCCATTTGATTTGGGTGTTTGGGTGAAATTAAATGAATTGATGTTCTTGGGTGAAGGTTGAATGTAATTGTTGGGCAATTGAAATGAAATGAGATCAAATTGGTGAAAGATACCGTTTTGATCTAATTAGGGTTAAGAACGCGCCAAAATTTTCAGTTTGACCCTTCAACTTTCAAACTCATCAGCAGAGTTATGAAAGTGTTGACCTAAAGTCAACATCCCCAAAGTCTTTAAAATCACCTCCATAAATACAATACCAACCCCACATTTAACTCCATAAATCCTTAATCACTAAATCAAATCCCCAATTCACAACCCTAACTCAATAACAATCCAACATGAGTTCTTCAAAAACGCCAATCATCGAAATATCTTCAGATTCATCATCTGATGAATCACAAGGTTGGGCTAGTTACTTTCCTAAGAATGCATCCACATCACAACAAAAAGGAAAAGCAATCAAGGAAGAATCATACTCCGATCCACTCCCTTCAACACCATCGTCATTCGAAGATTCAAGCGATGAAGAAACAGCAAATTGGCCTGGGAAACAGCAAGGTTGGCCAAAACACATGACTTACTACCAAGGTGCTTGGGAAATCATCCCTCCAAAACATCCAATAACCGCTGAACTTCAGAAACAACGGGAGAAAGCCGCAGCCGACTTTGCAAAGAGTGTCCACATTCCACATCCAAAGCCAAATCCGGTTGAGAAGAAACCCTCTGTGCCAAAGAAGAAAAACCAGCAGAAGAAAGCAGCTCCCTCTACCAGTCAGCAGCAAAATCCACCACCACGTTCAGTGGTACTTGCACTCCCCTGTCCAAGGGTGTTTGAAGCCATGGGCACCAGGGGACCGCGTAGCAAGGTCATGCCAGAATTTGCTAAGATGTAGGTTGTGAATTTATGTAGCTTGTTGTCTTTTGATGTTTCTTTTGAATGATGGTTGTATGAAAACTTTCTCTGTACTTTGCTTATGGAATGAATGAACCTTTTAATTTTCCTTGCTTTACTTGAGTATTTGTGTATGTATCTGCAAAAGGTTAGTAGCAAACAACAAACACAAGCAAGAATATTCCAAAAATAGCAGCAGAGTACCATAGCAACAGACAACTACACAACTTAACAAACAGCAAATTTTGACTTAACAAACAGCACAAATCCTTACAAAACTTTACAAAAACATACAGAGATAAGATGGTTTAAGATTTAAAGATTGATCATACCAATACTAGCAACTAAAAATTGAAACCTACTTATTTCAAAACTTTTGGTAAGTAGATCAGCAACATTATTGTCAGTATGTATTTTAACCACTTGAATTAGCTTTTTCTCATAGCAATCTCTAATAAAATGATGTCTTATCTCTATGTGTTTTGTTTTAGAATGAAAAACAGGATTTTTGATAATACACATTGTGCTGTTGTTGTCAATGAAAATTTTTGTGTTCATAAAATTGTACCCATAATCCAGCAATTGGTTCTGTATCCAAAGCACTTATCCACAGCAGCTAGAAGCAGCAACATACTCTGCTTCAGTTGTCGAATTTGCTACCACTGTTTGTTTCTTACATTGCCAAGAGATCAACCTATGACCAAGATACTGACAGCCTCCAGTAGTTGATTTTCTGTCCATAGTAGCTCCAGCATAGTCACTATCTGAGTATGCTATCAAGTCAAATGGTGAATTATTAGGATACCAAAGACCAAGTTTTGGTTGACCCTTTAGGTACCTAAAAATTCTTTTGACTACTTCCAAGTGTGAAACTTTTGGGGACACTTGGAATCTAGCACAAGCACACACAGAAAACATGATATCTGGCCTTGAAGCAGTCAGATACATCAATGAGCCAATCATGGATCTATACAAATGTACATCAACCTCTACACCATCTTCATCCTTGAGCAAAGGTTTATTTTTATCCATGGGTGTCTTGGCTGCCTTCACATCCTTGAAACCAAATTTCTTTAACATATCAGCCACATACTTGTCTTGGCTAATAAAAATCCCATCTGACTTCTGCTTAACTTGTAGTCCTAGAAAGAAAGTTAGTTCTCCCATAGAACTCATCTCAAACCTGCTGTGCATAAGCTTCTCAAATCCTTCACATAACACCTTATTTGTAGACCCAAAAATGATATCATCTACATAAACCTGAACAAGTAGAATATCCTTTTTGTCTTTCTTAATGAACAATGTTTTATCAATGGTTCCCCTGCTAAAACCATTATTCAACAAATACTTAGATAAGGTGTCATACCAAGCTCTAGGAGCTTGATGTAGTCCATACAGTGCTTTCTTCACTTTGTAGACCCTATCAGGATACTTAGGATCTTCAAACCCAGGTGGTTGCATAACATAAACCTCTTCAGGTATCTTTCCATACAAGAAAGCACTTTTCACATCCATTTGATACACAGGAAAATTCTTGTATGAGGCATATGCCAAGAAAAGTCTGATAGCCTCCAGTCTTGCAACTGGAGCAAATACCTCATCATAGTCTATCCCTTCTTCCTGAGTGTATCCCTGAGCCACCAATCTAGCCTTGTTTCTGATGACAATACCTCTTTCATCTCTTTTACATCTGAACACCCATTTTGTACCAATTGCCCTTTTTCCATTAGGCAAATCAACTAATGTCCAGACCTCCTGAAGCTTGAACTGCAGCAACTCCTCTTGCATAGCTTCAACCCAACTTTCATCTTTCAAAGCCTTGTGAATGGTCTTGGGTTCTTCTTGAGATAAGAAACAGGCAAACATGCAATTTTGTAGATCCTTGTGGCTATTCCTCTTCTTAAGTGTTTGAGCAAACAATCCCTGATCAAGCAAATCACTCAACCCTTTTGATTTACTTCTAGTCTGAACAGCAGAGTGAACATCACCAATTATTTGCTCCTTTGGATGATTCCTGTGGATTCTTGTTGTTGGTGTGGGACTAACAGGTATGTCAGTCTCCAAGTTTGATAAATCAGCTTCAGCACTAAAAACATCAACAACTTCATCATCAGTATCCACATACACTTCTTCTAATTCAGGCATCTCATCAGCAGAATCATCATCAGAATCACCAGTTATATCAGTAGAGTCTTTGAGTTCAGCAGCAGAGTTACCAAGCTGAACAGCAGAGTGTTTTGCCTTAACAGCAGAGTGCTTTGGCTTAACAGCAGAGTGTTTTGGCTTGGCAGCAGAGTTAAGAAAACTGCTGCTTGGTGTATTCCCTTGAATTCCATCAACTTGTGACTCTATACTTCTTTCCTTATCGTCATTCATGTCATCATGAGAAGGTTCATCAATACCTTCTACATTAACCTTTGGTAATTCTTTAGGAACAGCAGCATCATCTGAACTCTTTCCCTCTTTTGGAGTGAAGTACTGATCAAACGTGCTCCTTTCAATCAAAACAAACTCCTCTGCAGTTTCATCCTTCTTTGCTTGTGTACCTGCATTGGGGTTAGTTTGTGTACCTGCAGACATGTTAGTGGTACCTGCAATGACTGGTTGATAATTCATACTCTTGGTTAAGGAATCAATATCAAACATCCACTCAGGACCTTTTCCTTCAACATTAGGTGTGGTTTCTCTAATTTTAACATGCAAATTTTCCACCACATGCCCAGTCCTTTGATTGAAAACCCTAAAAGCCTTACTTTCAGTAGAGTATCCAACAAAGTAACCTATGTCTGCTTTTTCACTGAACTTGCCTAAGTGGTCAATGGTGTTTAAAATAGTGACAGGACACCCAAATGGTCTAAAGAAATCTATCAGAGGTTTCCTACCATGCAATAACTCATAAGGGGTCTTATTGTGAGGTTTGACTATCTTAGTTCTATTTTGCACATAACAAGCAGTGTTGACTGCTTCAGCCCAAAAGATAGTGGGTAACTTAGACTCTGACAACATAGTCCTAGCAGCTTCAATTAATGTTCTATTTCTCCTCTCAGCCACACCATTTTGCTGAGGAGTTCTAGCCACACTAAATTGTCTAGTTATCCCTTTTTCCTCACAGAACTGATTCATCACTTGATTCTTAAATTCAGTTCCATTGTCACATCTGATGATCTTAACCTTGTGATTAAATAGGTTTTCTATCCTTGTTATAAAAGCCTTAAGAATGCCAGCTGTCTCATTCTTAGTTGCTAAAAAGAATACCCAAGAAAACCTACTGAAATCATCAGTGACCACTAAGCCATACATCTTTTTATTCAAACTATGCACATATGTAGGTCCAAATAAGTCCATGTGTAACATAAACAAAGGTTCAGTTATAGAATTCACCAATTTGGACTTACAAGATGCTCTATGTTGCTTTCCCATTTGGCAAGCAACACAGACTTCAGGATTCTCAAAGACCTTTGAAGGCAATCCTCTGACCAAGTTCCCTTTCACCAACTTGTTAATAGCCTTGTAATTCAAATGTCCAAGCCTTATGTGTCATAGTTTGGATTCATCAACAGTGGCTTTAGCAAACAGACAAGTCAAATCTCTTTTGGGAATAATATTCTTTATATCCACACTGTATATATTGTCATGTCTAGGGACTTTAAGAAGAACCAATTTATCATCAGGTATCTTATAGTCAGGAGACAAAACAAGACACTCAGTATCGGTAAAAAGAACAAAATTCTTCCTGTCACACATTTGTGAGACACTAAAAAGATTAAACTTGAGACCATTCACCAAATACACTTTCTCAAAATCCAACTTTCCAGTTCTGATGATGCCTTTACCAACGATTTTTCCACCTTTAGGATCATTCCCAAAGGCCACATAACCACCATCCAAAGCTTCAAAATTCTCCAAGTTGCTTTGGTCTCCAGTCATATGTGAAGAGCATCCACTATCAAAAATACATTTGTCCTTTAGCTCCTTTTGTAGATTGCCCTGCACATAAAGTAAGAGAATTAGTTTCTCTTGGGGACCCAAGCCATTACTGACTTGGATCTACCTTGTGCATCAAAGTAGTCAAATTTCTTCAACTGCATTGGTGCACTGCTGTGTCTGAGAACATGATCTAAAACTTTAACTTTTGGTTTCCAGACCCAGCAAGCTGAGGCTTTAACAGCATAAAAATGATTGCCTACAACAGTATCAGTAACAACTTTAGGCAAAACAGCAGAGTCTGCCTTAACAGCGGAGTTTGCCTTTTCAGCAGAATCAACTTTTTCTTTCTTAATGGGCACTGTTGATGCAATAGGAGAGATAACTCTAGAAGTACCATCTCTCATCAAAACTTCCCTAGGAACCATGTTTCGTTTAGGGTGAGGGTGAGTCTTTCTAGCAGAGTTTCTATGGTTCACCCTATTGTACTGGTTCCATGCTGGTTTCTTATAGCACTCATCTTGCAAATGTTCAAAGCTACCACAACAATAACATGCCTTCTTAAGTAATTGAAAGTCAGTACCTAATTTGTGTGAAACTAGGTTGTTCCAATTTCTCTGGTTTCCCCTAGGCAAGTTATTTGTTCTTTTTGGATATTCTCTAGGTGTTTTGTCAAACTCAGCCATTTTCCTAGAGATACCTTTACCAAACCTAGGCTTAACAAAATCAACCTTTTTAGCCCTAGGTACTTTTGATTCAACAACAGTAGGAATTTCTTCCTTTTTGTTCTTAGAGGTTGAATCAGATTCTACTTCATCATCATCACTGTCAAACACCCAATCTTCAATAAGAGGTGCTTCATCATACTTCTTTACCTCAACCTTAGGTGACTCTATTTCTTTTTCATTAGTTTCAACAACAGGTTTACTAATTTCACCTACAGGTTTAGCCCCGGACTCAGAGATGAATGTTAGTGTCCTAGTAGGAGGAGCATTGGCACTAAGTTTATTAGGATGAGAAACAGCATTATATCCTAAACCAGTAAAGTGTCTTCCTAATGGTTTACTGAGAATATCAGTGGCAAATTGTTGTTTTTCCACCCTAACAATGTGTTTTTCAGATTCACTCATAGCTAAGTCTCTAGCCTGTTCAGCCTCTCCTACTTTTTCTTTAAGAACCTTAATCTCATCATCTTTCAAGATAATTTCATTTTTCAAGACCGTGATCTGATCAAGGTATTCAATTTCAACCTTTTTATAAAATTCTAATTTCTCTTCTAAGTTCTTTAAACCATATGCATAACTAAGATTATCTAGCTTAATTGTATCATTTTCCTTTTTAAGGTTTCCATAGCTAGACTCAAGCATCTCAATTTTATCAGAACATGATTTAAAAGAACAAGTTGAATCATTGGATACCTCTGAGTCTGATCCAGAAGAAGAATAGGCCATGAGAGCAAAGTGTTGTACTTCAGATTCCTCTTCAGCTATCAATGCACAATTTGGACCATCCTCAGCAAGATCACTCCAATCAAAATCACCTAACCCATCACATGATACCATAGCAGCAGTGTTAGACCCGTATCCCGGTGTCGAGTAGGCCCCACCCTAGATGAATATGCTAAGGTTGGATGTAATTGGTTGGTTAACGAAGTTACGTGGAAAGTCAAACCCGATGGTCAAATTAATAGTCAAAGTATGACTAATGTAGTAATATGGAATGTGATGTATAAACTAGAAGGACCTAAGTTGCCAAGTGTTAATTATGTGTTATAAGTTAGTTGTGGTTAAAATAGAAGGAATGGGACTTGAGGGGCCAAACTTGCCAATTGGCCAAAGATGCACCTAACTAGTTATAACTAGTCATTCTAGAGATATCCACAATTATTGAGAGGTGATGAAGGCCGGATTTAGAGAGAAGAGAAAGAGAGGGAAAAGGCTAGTGGTGGCTTAAGATGAAGAAAATGAAGTCCTTGTGTTTAAGGTTATGTCCTAGTAAGAACCCACTCCATGTAAGTGTTTCTATCTTGATGATTATTAAGGTTAAAGTTTAAGGATTAAGTGGGTTTTCATCATTTGACCAAGATATGATCAAATGATGATGAAGAATGAAAGATAAGTATGTTTGATGGGTTATGTTAACCCTTGTTTATGTTATTGATTGTTATGTTATTAGGGTTTGATATGTTGATGATGATGATGGATAATAGTGGTGATGATGATGACTTTGATGTTGTTAGCTTGGACCAAGGTAAGTAACTCTCCCTAAAACATGTATTATATGTGTATTGTCATGTATGTATTGTGGTTGTATGAAAGTATAATAGTTGGATTTAGAGTGGTTGTGAGCTAGGGATGGATGGCTAGTGATTCTTGACCAAGGGTAGGTTAGCTTGTTGGACTTGGCTAGTTAAGGTATGTTGTTGATTATGGATTGTGATGAATGGATGTGATTATGTTATGAAGTTGTGTATGATATGAGTGGTATATAGTAGATTAAGAGCTTTTATGTGATTATGATGCTTATGTGGAAATATGTGTATGAGATATGTTTTATGTCGGGTTACTTACTAAGCGTAAGCTTATTCGTTAGTTGTCAATGTTTTTGTAGGCTTAAGTGCGGCGGAATGGAGGGCTTGGAGTGTAGCATAAGAGTTGGAATGGATTTGGAAGATAACAAGCATTAGGAGTTTAGTATAGAATACCGAGCTCAAGTGTCAAGGTTGTACCCCCGAGAGTCTTTTATTGATTTGTAAAGTATAGTCGAGTGTCAATTTGTATGTTAGAAAGGTCATAACGATTTGGGAGTCTAACGATGGGTCAAAATGTGTTTTAAGTGTTTTTAAGTAATGATAATGGGGTGTTTGGTTTAAGCGTGTTCGTAACCATTTTGGGTAGTTAACGGGTCAAGTGATCTTGGAACATGTTTATTATGTTAATATATTGATTTCTGGAAAGTTTGGTGTAAAACGGAAGTGGTATAAGTGGTTTTGTCATGAAATGGGTCAAAATGGGTTTCTAGTGATGAAATTGCAGTTTTTGTTCTTGATGGCCTTCTTGACGGCGTCCCCTTTTAATTGTCCAAAAACTTTCTGGCCCGTCAAGGTCTGACGGCGTCACCATTTTTCTGACGGCGTCACGTTTATCAGGGCAGTTTTCGAAAAATCATATCTTTTAATCCGTAAGTCGAAATGGGTCGTATGACCTATCGTTTTGAAGCTATTTGAGTCTACTTTCATCTAAAAATAGTTTCAAGGTCTGAAAGTTTATAGATTTTTGTCAGTGGTCAAAAGAGTAAGCAGGTGTCCGTAAAAGTGAGTCGTTTCCGTGTAAAAAGTTTTAAATTTTGGTCTAAGCGGGAATGGGGTGTAACAACTTGGTATCAAAGCTTCGGTTTAAGTGAATTAGGTTTCCACTTTAGGTTGCCTAGACTTAAACCACTCATAGACGCGTTAAGTTAAGTTTGAGATAGGAGGGCTAATAGTTGTGTGTTATAGGATGTGAATGTTGAGTTTTGAAACGTATTATGTGATTGCTATATGAGTGTATTGATGGGAGACTTGATGTGGAGTGATAGGATGACCGTGCACCTCGGGTTGTATCGGTAATTATTATATGATTATGTGATTATGTGCTATGGTAGTTAGCGAGGGTGAGTAGGTGCAATAAGATAGTGTGGTGGGTTATAAGAAATGGGACTAATAAGGAAAGTGCATGGCTTGTGAGCTAGGAATGACCAAAGTATGGTCTTATGAGTAGTATACTTAGTGTGATGATCCTTAATGAGGTGTTAGAGATGGGTTAGTAGAGAGTCAAGTATTAGGAGCATGATTATGAATGTGTGGTAACGTTGAATGTGTGTAGTGAAGAAATGATATAAATATATGCATAATAAGTTTGTGATGAACTTAGTTACAAATTGAGAAAAAGGCATAGGAGTTGAGTAAATAATGAAATAGAGCGAAATTTCTTAAGTGATACTAGCTAAAATGAGATGAATATGAGTGAAGCTAAGGTGTTGTCATGAAATAATTATACTACGGCTAAGACGATTAGCTGTAGTTATTAATAAATAATGAACGTGTTGTAGTTGACGATCTATGTAAGATCTATATGTAAAGGAAGCGAGTGAGACTAAAAGAAAAGAGATAAGATATGAAAATAAAAATGTGATGGATTAAAAACGTAAGAAAGAATGAGAGGAGTATGTGTGAGAATAAAGACGTTGTCTTGAAATTATCATATTATGGCGCTGTAATCACTATAATGAATGCATGAGTTAAGGTTGGTAAAATGTGAGAGGTCTAGATGTAAATGAGTCGGGTGGAATAAAATGTAATGTAAGAATGTGAAAATGAGTAATGAAGGCTAAAAATGCAAGAGGTAAAGTAAAGATGCGAAAATAACTAAAGCGGATTAAAAATGTAAGGAGTGTGTATGAGATAAAGGCGTTGTTCTAAAATTATCATATTACTACTAAGGCAATTAGCGGTAATTACTATAATAAACGAATATAATAATGTGTGTGTGGTGTTTATGACTTGGATCCGGTGTTAAAATGTGAAAGTGGTAAAGTGATGAATGTTAATAATCTTTCGGGACGAATGTTAAAATGTGGTATCCCTTGGGATGACCAAGTAAAGAAATGTAAAGGAATCCTTCGGGAAGAATGTTAAAGATCCTTCGGGATGAAAAGTGTTGCTTTCACCGGCAAGGGGTTGCCTACGTCCATGGCATATAAAAGTATCCCCATGATGAATGTGATAATGTGAAGGATCCAAGTCTAAGAAGAGTAAAAATAATGTAATAAAAAGAAAAATGATAAAATAATAAAGGTTAAATTGGGAATTAGGAGTAGTGGTGTTATGTCGGGAGTACATAACCACTAGTTTATATTTCTTGATTTACATCGATTGGGACGCCTCTCCATGTAAATGAGGAATTATAAACGAGTGGGCTATGTGTTGCCGACATGGCACGAGTAGGGTTAGAGAAGTAGAAAGAGGGAGTTTAGAGTTAGTTAGGAATTGTAAGGGCTAAGATAGGAGGGTTAGAATTAGACCATGGCTTTTAGTTGAGACTTAGGAGAACCTTGATGGGACGGAGAAATTGTAATGATGATATGATGGGCCTTGCGGTGTAGTGCAAAAAGATGATGAATGAAGATAAAAGAATGTGAACAAATTAGTCGAGTGTAATGGTGAAAAGTCAAATAGTGCGAGTTTCTTAAGTATCGAGTAGTCAAGAATGAGGGTAGAGGATAAAGCGAGTGAAATAATGATGTGCGGTTATAGAGCGGATTAGAATGATGATTGGCGATAATAAGTAAATCTTGTATTATGTAAAATCTAAGCGAGAGTTGTGTGGTATAAAAGTAAGCAGGGGTAATGTGGATTAGGGCATGTGATATGTTATAGTATGCATAAATTGCAAGATCACTTAGATCGTTGAACTAAGTAAACTAGGGGTTAAGGTGCTAGTAATGAGATGAGTTATGTGACTAAGTATAGGTTAGTAATGAATGGCAGATTTCGGGGACGAAATCTAAATAAGGGGGGTAGAATTGTTAGACCCGTATCCCGGTGTCGAGTAGGCCCCACCCTAGATGAATATGCTAAGGTTGGATGTAATTGGTTGGTCAACGAAGTTACGTGGAAAGTCAAACCCGATGGTCAAATTAATAGTCAAAGTATGACTAATGTAGTAATATGGAATGTGATGTATAAACTAGAAGGACCTAAGTTGCCAAGTGTTAATTATGTGTTATAAGTTAGTTGTGGTTAAAATAGAAGGAATGGGACTTGAGGGGCCAAACTTGCCAATTGGCCAAAGATGCACCTAACTAGTTATAACTAGTCATTCTAGAGATATCCACAATTATTGAGAGGTGATGAAGGCCGGATTTAGAGAGAAGAGAAAGAGAGGGAAAAGGCTAGTGGTGGCTTAAGATGAAGAAAATGAAGTCCTTGTGTTTAAGGTTATGTCCTAGTAAGAACCCACTCCATGTAAGTGTTTCTATCTTGATGATTATTAAGGTTAAAGTTTAAGGATTAAGTGGGTTTTCATCATTTGACCAAGATATGATCAAATGATGATGAAGAATGAAAGATAAGTATGTTTGATGGGTTATGTTAACCCTTGTTTATGTTATTGATTGTTATGTTATTAGGGTTTGATATGTTGATGATGATGATGGATAATAGTGGTGATGATGATGACTTTGATGTTGTTAGCTTGGACCAAGGTAAGTAACTCTCCCTAAAACATGTATTATATGTGTATTGTCATGTATGTATTGTGGTTGTATGAAAGTATAATAGTTGGATTTAGAGTGGTTGTGAGCTAGGGATGGATGGCTAGTGATTCTTGACCAAGGGTAGGTTAGCTTGTTGGACTTGGCTAGTTAAGGTATGTTGTTGATTATGGATTGTGATGAATGGATGTGATTATGTTATGAAGTTGTGTATGATATGAGTGGTATATAGTAGATTAAGAGCTTTTATGTGATTATGATGCTTATGTGGAAATATGTGTATGAGATATGTTTTATGTCGGGTTACTTACTAAGCGTAAGCTTATTCGTTAGTTGTCAATGTTTTTGTAGGCTTAAGTGCGGCGGAATGGAGGGCTTGGAGTGTAGCATAAGAGTTGGAATGGATTTGGAAGATAACAAGCATTAGGAGTTTAGTATAGAATACCGAGCTCAAGTGTCAAGGTTGTACCCCCGAGAGTCTTTTATTGATTTGTAAAGTATAGTCGAGTGTCAATTTGTATGTTAGAAAGGTCATAACGATTTGGGAGTCTAACGATGGGTCAAAATGTGTTTTAAGTGTTTTTAAGTAATGATAATGGGGTGTTTGGTTTAAGCGTGTTCGTAACCATTTTGGGTAGTTATCGGGTCAAGTGATCTTGGAACATGTTTATTATGTTAATATATTGATTTCTGGAAAGTTTGGTGTAAAACGGAAGTGGTATAAGTGGTTTTGTCATGAAATGGGTCAAAATGGGTTTCTAGTGATGAAATTGCAGTTTTTGTTCTTGATGGCCTTCTTGACGGCGTCCCCTTTTAATTGTCCAAAAACTTTCTGGCCCGTCAAGGTCTGACGGCGTCACCATTTTTCTGACGGCGTCACGTTTATCAGGGCAGTTTTCGAAAAATCATATCTTTTAATCCGTAAGTCAAAATGGGTTGTATTACCTATCGTTTTGAAGCTATTTGAGTCTACTTTCATCTAAAAATAGTTTCAAGGTCTGAAAGTTTATAGATTTTTGTCAGTGGTCAAAAGAGTAAGCAGGTGTCCGTAAAAGTGAGTCATTTCCGTGTAAAAAGTTTTAAATTTTGGTCTAAGCGGAAATGGGGTGTAACAAGTAGTGGAATTTGGCTCTTCATCAGCAGACTTCTTGAAATTCTCATTACTTCTTTTTGGTGCTTTGCATTCTCTTGCAAAGTGTCCCTTCTTTCTGCAGTTAAAACATTCAGCCTTTGACTTGTCAAATCCTACACTCTTGTTCCTTCTGAACTTCATCTCTTTCCCATTGCGTTTAAGAAACCTTCTAGCCCTCATTGTTAACATTGCAAACTGCCATTGCATGTCAATCTCTTCAACATCATCAGGATCAAGTTCATCTAGATCTTGAGGCATGACTGAAGTACTTGTAGTAAGTTCAGGCAAGTAAGCACAAATTGCAGCATCACTTATAGTGTTGGTGTTAGAAGAGTCAGCAGCAGAGACATGTGAACCAACAGCAGGAGCAAAAGCACCAGCAGCAGAGTGCTGTTCTTGATGTCGACCAGTAGTCTTGTTGCTTGAGGAAACAAAAGCAAGATTATTTGTAGTAGAGGATGAGCTTGACAATCCTTTAACTTCAGATTCATACACCTTCAAATTGTTATACAGATCATCCAATGTCATAGTATCAAAATCTTCCTTATGTCTCCAAACCACTGTATGAGTGTTCCATTCAGAAGAGAGACTTCTCAGAAACTTTAGATTGACATCCTCTTGAGATGGCTCAATCTTCAACAGAGCCATCTGACTGGTTAGCTTATGAAGTCGATCATAAGTTCCTTCAATGTCCTCAGAACTTGAAGCAGTGAAAGTTTCAAACTGATGCTTCAGTAGATTCTTTCTTGATTTCTTTGTAGCTTCATTCCCACCAAATCGAAGTTCGATTGCTTCCCATAACTCCTTAGCAGACTCAATATGATTAAAGCTCAATTGATAATCATTAGGTATTCCCATCATGAGAATACTGTGAGCCTTAACCTCCAATCTTCTCTGTGCTTTCTCCTCACTTGTCTTGAGAGTCAAGACTGATCCGGTAGCAGTCTTGGTTTGCACAGTGTCTCCATGAACAATAACTTCCCAAAGTGAGTAATCAACCATTCTTATGTACTGTTGAATCCTCATCTTCCAAATCTCATACTCTCCAGGCTTGAGCATGGGAACCCTTGATGCAGTAACCATGTGTGTAGAGTCAGAGTCCATTGCTTACAGTGATGATTAGCAAATCTTGTATTCAAAAATTCTGCTTGGTACCAGTTTCTAGATCACAAGCTTTGATACCACTTGTTGATCCCAGTTGAGCTTCACGATCTTATTAATTACTTTAGATAAATCTAAGGTAATCGGTATAGAAACTGATCTTGAGTTGTATATCAAATATTATGCGGAAACTAATACTTGATCTTAAGAAGAATAAACACAAACGAATTCTCAAACAACACTTCAATATATTAATACGATTGCTCTGAATAGCAATAGGGTTACAAGAAACCTTGAAGTGTAAAACAATACGTATGCTAAGATAAACAATCAATCGATATCTAACTCTAACCCTAGAACCTCCTTTTATAGCGTAAGGAGTCCTAGTCGGTTTACAAGACTTCCTATACAAGAAAAATATTCATACGTATCTTTTCTATACTTATCTTAACATACTTTACATAATTAATAAGCAGCAGAGTAATCCTTCTAGCAGCAGAGTCCTCGTGAGCTAGCAACAGAGTTACAATATGCCTATTATACCAAAACAGCAGAGTTACCAAAACAGCAGAGTTCTTGTGCTAATCAGCAGAGTTACATAACTATCCATCAGAGTTGTAATTCTCGAATCAGCAGCATTTCAGACCCAACACTTTAAATACTAAACGTCACTTACACTTAGTTTTATTTCAAAATCTATATAACTATTTATAACAACTAAACTACACGTCTTTAATATTCCATATCATGATAATATCTATTCGTGCTTCAAACCATTCATTTCATCGTCTTCCAAACCCCGTCACTCAAAATCTTGTAAGACTCTCGTTTCCTCATTTTCCGTACACTTAGGTATTTCGTAGAGCCAATACCTACCATTACTTAGGAATCCATTCATAACCTCACTTGCTACCACGCAAGCGACAACAACATAAACACTTTAAAACATTCGAATTAAATTTTGTAAAGACCTAATTTAGTACCTGAAACTAAAACATGATTTATTAATCTAGGTTGCGTGTTGGTGCCGTACATTTTTTAATTTCACAACATTCACTGTTCAGACCATTAAAGGTGAGTTTATAGCCCCATTTACTTATAATTAATTTTACAAATATGGGGTGAGAAACATAAAAATTCATTTTATGGACCATAATAATCTTAAATTTTCTCAAAACTATTGCGTAGTTAGCCTAAGCCCTAGAACCCACTATCATGCCCATTTCATGAGCCGTTAGTTCCCTTTGGGAAGCGCAATTGCTTAAGATAGATCTATTGGGGTGACTCCCCCGTTCGGTTGGCCAGACAGGTCAATACGAGCGTATAGCAAGTCGGACTACGAGTGTATTGGGTTAAACACTCGCTAAGGACTCCTTGACTATTATTTATGTGCTATAGATTGGCGCACTAAACTGTCGAGCTTCGGTTGCATGAACTTAGAGCTAGCGCGATAGATTATTTTGTATGACATTATATGCATTGTAGTGATCGTACACCAAAACTATTGGTCCAAATTCATTATTTATTGCTTTAATTTAAACCTATAAACTCACCAGCTTTTTGCTCATTTTTTGCATGTTTTTCTCAGGTGTGTAATTTGATTGATTTTGGAAAGGATTCGGCAAGGCAAGGGTCATAGCCCTTTTTCAGATGAATTGGCAAATAATTAAGACTTGTTTTTAAGTGGGACCACTGAAACTGATGGATCTATTTTTCTAAATAATGAATTATCTTTTGTAAACTCTAAATGTTGATTTATTTAAAAACGGAGTATGTATTCCGTTCTTTGTTTATCTTGTGTTGTGATTTCCAATCCGCAAGTAGCACCCTCAAAGTTCTGTATGCTTCCGCGACTGTTAAATTTTGGGGGTGTTAAAACGAGGAGGTAGGGCAGGAGGTCGCGGCACGGGAAACGACGATACCGACAATGAGACTCCTATTGTTGCTACCATTATCGCTCAACAACTACGGGAATTGCTACCCACTATTATCACCCAAGTTGGCGACCATATCAGCAACCAAGGAAACAATGTGAGTGGGAATAACCAAGCGGACAACGACGGTGGAAGTGATCACGTCAATGATGGGAACCATAACAACGGTAAAAAGGGATGTAATTACAAGGAATTTACCGCATGCAAACCGGTCGACTTTGATGGCAACGGAGGTGCGATAGCTTATACTCGATGGGTCAAGAAGATGGAGTCAATGATTGACATAAGTGAGTGTGCGCACCATCAGAGGGTGAAGTTTGCTGCCTGTTCATTTACTGGAAAAGCGTTGACCTGGTGGAACACGTAAATTCAGGCTAGGGGCAGGGAAGCTGCCATAGGGATGA
>CP139503.1:200888372-201075872 GCA_021014915.2 Artemisia tridentata subsp. tridentata
AATTCAGGCTAGGGGCAGGGAAGCTGCCATAGGGATGAGTTGGGATGACTTTAAGGCATTGTTAAAAGAGGAGTATTGTCCAGATAATGAGATGCAGAAACTGGAGCATGAGTTCTACCACCATACCATGGTAGGAACTGGTCATACGGCCTATACGGATCGGTTTCATGAGCTCGCTAGACTAGTACCTCATATGGTCACTCCTAAATCCAAGAGAATTAAGAGGTACATATATTGGTTGGTCCCTGAAATTCGTGGGATGGTGAAAGCGACTAAGCCTGCTACAATCCAGAGTGCGATACTGAAGTCTGCAGCCTTAACAGATGAGATAGTTAGGAATGAGACATCGTCTAAGAGTGGTGATAAGAGAAAGGCCATGAGTGAGCCAAGTAAGCAAGGAGATGAAAAGAGTGACAACAAGAAGGAAAAATGGGGAAAGGGATTTGTGGCAACAACCTCGGGAAAGGGAGGATATGAAGGCTCTCACCCTAAGTGTGCGAAATATAACTACCATCACCCGGAGACAAAGCCATGCCAAGTGTGTTTCAATTGCAAACGAGGTGGCCATATGGCAAAGGATTGTAGGGTAGTGGCTAAACAAGTGACACCAGTTAATGTTGTTAACCCTAAAGCTTGTTATGGGTGTGGAGACCCTAATCACCTTTATAGTATGTGCCTGAGATTATGTAGGACACGGGGACCTGTGCAGAACAACCAGAACCAGAATTTATCAATTGGTGGAAACAATGCAAACCATGGAAACAATGGAAATCTAGCTCTTGGTCGGGTACTTGTGATGAATGCTGAAGAGGGGCGCCAGGACCCGACCAACGTGACGGGTACGTTCTCTCTAAACGACCACTATGCTACTGTGCTATTTGATTCTGGTGCCGATTATAGTTTTATCTCCACTAAATTCATGCATCTGTTAAATATGAAACCTAGTAGTCTAGGCTTTAGTTACGAAATTGAAATAGCAAGTGGTCAACTGGTAGAAACCAATAAGATCGTTCGCGGTTGCAAACTAGAATTAGAAGACCATATCTTTAGCATCGACCTAATACCATTCGGACACGGAAGCTTCGACGTGATTATGGGTATGGACTGGTTGTCTAAGTATAAGGCTGAAATAGTGTGCCATGAGAAGATGGTCCGAATACCACTACCAAACGGTGAATTACTTAAGGTCTATGGAGATAGATTTGAAGAAAAGGTAAAGCACCTCACGAGCATCAAAGTGGACGAGCAGAAACTATGAGATATCTCAATCGTTCGAAATTTCCCAAAAGCATTTCCCGACGACTTATCCGGATTACCCCCTACACGGGAAGTGGAATTTCGCATAGATCTAATTCCTAGAGCAACGCCGGTTGCAAAGTCTCCCTACCGCTTGACACCTACTGAAATGGAGGAGTTGTCTAATCAACTCAAGGAACTCCAAGATAAAGGTTTCATCCGACCTAGTTCTTCGCCATGGGGTGCACCGGTATTTTTCATCAAGAAGAAGGATGGTTCATTTAGGATGTGCATCGACTACCGAGAACTGAACAAACTAACCATTAAAAATCGTTACCCTCTCCTGAGAATTGATGACTTATTCGACCAACTTCAAGATTCACGATACTTCTCCAAGATAGATCTCCGTTCCGGCTACCATCAGTTACGAGTACACAAAGATGACATTCCAAAAACCGCGTTCAGGACTCGATACGGTCATTTCGAGTTCACGGTTATGCCTTTTGGACTAACAAATGCGCCTGCAGTCTTCATGGACTTGATGAACCGAGTATGCAGGCCATACCTAGATAAATTTGTTATCGTATTTATTGATGACATCTTTTTCTGTTCCAAGACCGAAGAGGAACATGAAACTCATCTGAAGTTAATCCTAGAGCTACTCAGAGGAGGAGAAACTGTACGCCAAACTCTCGAAGTGCGAATTCTGGCAACAAGAAGTCCAATTTCTTGGACACGTGGTTAACATAGATGGTATTCGTGTGGATCCTAGCAAGATTGAAGCAGTGAAAAATTGGGAAGCCCCTAAGTCCCCAACAAAAGTACGATCATTTTTAGGATTGGCAGGTTACTACCGATGCTTCATCACGAACTTTTCCAAGATTTCCAAACCACTTACCTCACTGACTCAGAAGAACAAGAAATACGATTGAGGCGAAGCACAGGAGAGTGCCTTTCTGACGCTGAAAGATAATCTGTGCAATGCACCAATCCTAGCCCTTCCTGATGGACCCAAAGATTTCGTAGTATATTATGACGCGTCATGTCAAGGTCTTGGGTACGTGTTAATGTAGAGAGGTAAGGTAATTGCCTATGCCTCTCGAAAACTGAAAGTTCATGAGAATAACTATACCACCCACGATCTGGAACTGGGCGTTGTTGTATTCGCTCTTAAGACATTGAGACATTACTTGTATGGGACGAAAAGTATTATCTATACTGATCACAATAGTCTCCAACATATCTTCGATCAAAAAGAGTTGAATATGCGCCAGACGAGATTGATTGAGCTCTTTAGCGATTATGACTGCAAGATTCGCTACCACCCAGGTAAGGCGAACGTAGTAGCTGATGCTTTGAGTAGGAAGGAAAGACTCAAGCCTAGGAAAGTAAAAGCCATAAGTATAACCATACAGTCGGGTATCAAGGATAAGATACTAGTGGCTCAGAGAGAGGCATCTATGAATATGGATGCACCCACAGAGAAGATGCGAGGCTTAGATAAGCAATTGGAGAAAAAGGAAGATGGTGGACTGTACTTTGCAGACCGAATTTGGGTACCGTTAACCGGTGGCGTGAGAGCCCTAGTCATGTACGAAGCACATACGACGAGGTACTCCGTTCATCCAGGAACGGATAAGATGTACTACGACCTTAGAGACTTGTATTGGTGGCCTAGGATGAAGAAAGACATAGTTGTCTATGTTAGCAAGTGTCTGACTTGCTCTAGAGTGGAAGTGGGAAAGGATAACCATGTACTTCATTACAAAGTTGCCTAGGACTAGTAGTGGACACGATACGATCTGGGTTATCGTAGATAAGTTGACTAAGTCTGCACATTTCTTACCAATCCGAGAAGATTGTACGATGGACAGATTGGCTAGACTTTACATCAAGGAGATAGTGGCGAGACATGGTGTGCCTATATCGATCATATGTGATCATGACAGCCGTTTCACGTCAAACTTTTGGCAATTATTGCAAAAGTCCCTGGGAACACATTTAGATATGAGTACGGCTTATCACCCACAGACCGATGGTCAAAGCGAGCGTACCATACAGACCTTAGAGGACATGCTCAGGGAGTGTGCCATAGACTTTGGTGGAAATTGGGATACCCATCTTCCATTAGCCGAGTTCTCCTATAACAACAACTACCATGCTAGCATAGATATGGCATCATTCAAAGCACTTTATGGAAAAAAGTGTCGTTCACCTATTGGTTGGGCGGAGGCTGGGGAGAGTCAAATTATCGGACCTGAGATAGTGTTAGAAACCACTGAGAAGATCATTCAAATCAAGGATAGACTCAAGGTTGCACAAGACCGTCAGAAGAGCTATGCCGACAACCGACGGAGACCCCTAGAATTTTGCGTTGGTGATCATGTGTTACTCAAGGTGTCACCTTGGAAAGGTGTTGTACGATTTGGAAAGAAGGGCAAGTTAGCGCCTAGATATGTAGGACCTTTCGAGATCGCTGAGAGAATCGGTCCGGTAGCTTACCGACTAAGACTACCTCAAGAACTAAGTGGCGTTCATGATACGTTTCACATGTTGAACCTTAAGAAGTGTCTTACTGATCAGAACTTACACATACCATTGGAAGAGATTCAAATAGATCCCAAGTTACACTTTGTAGAGAAACCTGTTGAGATTTTAGAACGTGATATTAAGAAGTTGAATAGTAGCAAGATACCAATAGTTAAAGTCTGTTGGGACTCAAAGCGTGGGCCCGAGTTTACTTGGTAGCGAGAGGATCAGATGAGACTCAAGTACCCACACCTGTTTGACCATAGTACTAGCTGAATTTTGAGGACAAAATTCTAATTAACGGGGGTAGATTATAACAACCATGAATTTTCCAGGTCCTTACTCAACCTTAAGCTCAAGATGATATGTTTATTTAGTTTATGTGTTCACTTTTATGTGTGTTTTTGAGCTAGACCGCACAACGCGAGTCGGCACAAATAAACCTAATAACACGTGAAATATTGGTTTTTACGAGATAACACGAACATAGACGTATTTATAGTCATTTTTAACGGAAAAACAATTTTAAAAATATTGGCGCAACTTAGAAAGTCATATGAGCACTTTTAGTACACTAAACGAGCCCGAGAACACTTCGATTGGAAGTTTAACAAAATTACGAGTGTGGTCCTTGTGGGGCACTAGGGTTTTCACTAAAGGTCCTAAGGGGACTATATAAAAACCCCTTTATAACAATCTAGGGTTCATTTATTTCCCCTAGATCCAGCCGACGCCACCCTCACACCTCACCTCCTGCCACCACATCAAACACCACCACCGCCATCTCCCATATCACATCGCCACCACCAACACCTGTATCTTATTCTCCTCTATTGGATTAGCTATCGCACGCGTCCAAAATACCAACAACACCACCAACTCTTTTTTCGACCAAGAACCGTGTAGATCGAGTACTTTGAAGGTGAGACACACTGTTTCACACGCGTGTGTGACTCGGTGTGAGTCAAACTCAACGAGTTGTTTTTGTTGGTTTTCAAATACATTCGGGTATAAACTTGTGGGAAAACTATTTTTAATAACTAAAAAACTTGTAATAGATGTGTTTGGTATCGTGGTTTTGTCGTGTCAAGTTTTGTCTTTGGTCCATGAGTCGTGTATTGGAATACGAGCTGAGATAAGCTCGTTTGAGGTTATGTTGAGCTTGTGGTTGAATGGTTTTAGCTTGTGGTCATTTTCATTTATTTGGTTTGCTTGGTTATGGGTTAACGAGTGCTTAGTTGTAACACCCCAACCCGACAAGGGCAGAGGTGTCACAAATACGGATTCTTATCAGAACAGATATAAGCATACGACATACATAATACAATAGAATTCAATGGTTACAAAGGAAATATGAAATTACAGGATTCCAATACAATGATTTCTAAGTCTAACACGAGTTCTTCTAACCATCATCAATAGCTAATCCCAAGCTGCTAGTAAATTCTTCTATGTCCAATATACTCTCTAATCAATAACCCAGCTTCCAACTAAACCTGCCGCACACACGAAAAGAAAATGTGCGGCTGAGCTTAAAAAGCCCAGTGAACAGATATAACGATAACAAGCAGTAACGGTAAAAAATAGCGAAGTAAAAGAATGAATACCACAAGAGTCAGGAACAGTTATATAAAAATTATACAGATATAACATGATTAACACTTGCTACAGAAAATAAGTATAAACACGTAATCCAAGATCCTACCACATACCAGGTCAGATCAAATCAAGTAAAGTGTTAAATCACATACCAGGTTGCCGGTGACAGTAATAATAATGGAAAGCAAAGGTAATCAGGTTATAAGGTTACAAGGTGCAGGGTAACAGAAATCCTCTACGAGCCCAGAAACATGAACATGAAATCATAATCATACCGCCATGCAGAGAGATGTTCCTCTCACTAATCCCAGAAATCAGAAATATGGAGTGATCAGCTCCCAGAGTTGTGAAAGACGTGTATCGCACACACCATCAGTCACCATGAATAACATAACATAACGTGAACATGAACAGAAACAAATCTAGGATGCATCCATACGCCCCTGGTGGCCATAACTCCCAACACACCAAATAAAATACAGAAAAGGGACGGGACAGGTCATCACTCTCCTGCCCTAGAGTCATGCCATCGGTGCATCGACTGACATGGACATGAAACCCTCATGCCTAGTGAGTGGCTCGTAGTATCAGACTGTGGGTTAAGGTCAGGTATCATGTATCATGTGTCAGGTGTCATGTCTCAGAAATCAGTACCATGTATCGAGAATCATGTATCAGGAATCAGTATCATGTATCAGAAATCCGTATCATGTATCAGAAATCAGTATCATGTATCAGAAATCAGTATCATGTATCAGGTGTCGGGTGTCAGGTATTCAGGTGTCAGGTTCAAGTATCAAGTGTTAGGTTCAAGTATTCAGGTTTATGGCAAGGTATTAAGTATTTAATTTAGTTGCATAAGTCAATTCCCATTTCAGAATGTCAGAAGTTCATATCAGAGGCTCATATCAGGAGGGTCATAACAGTAGGTCAATATCATAATGGTTCAATATCAGAAGGGTTTAATATCAGAAAGATCATATATCAGAAAGATCATCAATCAGAAAGATCATATATCAGAAAGGTCATGTCAAAAGTTCATAATATCATGAAAGAGACAAGCAAGGTTCACAGAACAAGGAAACATAGCAATAAATCAGGAATCAGTAAATAGGTTCAATATTGAAAGGTCCAATGTCAGAAGGGTCAAGTATCAGGGAGTTCAAAATCAGAAGGTTCATAACAAGGTTCAATTTAAAGGTTTATATTAAAAGTTCCTATCATAGTTCAAAAAGTAGTCTTTTAAAACAGCTTTCATGAAAGTGATCCTCAAAACAGTCTTCATAAAGTAGGTCCTTTAAAGAACGTTTTCAAAACATTTTCACATGTAATTAAGAAGAGTTTTTTTTTTTTTTTTTTTTTTTTTTTTTTTTTTTTTTTTTTTTTACATTTAGTTATAAAATCTTATGAACCTTCAATGTATCCCAGAGTCTGTATATTCATATTACAGGTAGGTGAACAGGTCATATCATGTATCAAAAGAAATAAAGCACGGTTCATGTATTAAGGAAGACATAGCAAAGGCATAGATTCAAGTTGGAAAGCCCCATATAGAAGGCTCAGATCATAACCAACTGGTATACATAATGAAGAACAAATCAGGGTATGAGAAAACATAACAACTGCTCAGAGAAATACTAAGATGAATCATGGATACTGAATGAAATGAGGAAGAGGACACCCTTACTGAAAAAGGGCAGAATATCTGTACCTTAGCACCCGAATCAAAGGATGATCAATGACAGACAATGGATCACTCCCTCTTCACACCTAGAGGAGTCAAGACAGAATTACTAAAGATCCCACTTTCCATATCAAGTAACTTTCTATTTTAGGCAGGTTTCCTTATTTGGCAAGTTTTCATACTTTAGGGTTTCAATGTAATTCTTCCAAAGTTAAAGGTTAAATATGTAATTATCACATTCATTCATTTTAATCCTTCATTTATTCAGAATGTACATCTTCAATACTTCAAGTTTTCCAAAATTACATTTTATACCCTTAGTTTACAAAATTTCCATTTAAACCTCTTAATTCATAATTCTACACTTTAAAACCTTATCTTATCCATAATTATTAAACAAGCCTCATATTTTATCAAAATACAGAATATGACATCAGAATTACTTATTGTACGAATCCAGCCCCTCAAGTTCTAGAAATTTCGCATTTAGTCCCTTAAGTTTACAAAACTTATAATTTAAATCATAATTCTATATTAATTACATATTAAGCCCATAAATACTCAAATTTACCCAAAACACCTTTAACATCATAATTTACCCAGAATAACTTCAACTTTCCAGAATTTACACTTTTAGTCCCTCTAGTTTAATTAATTACAAATCATGCCCTTTAATTACCATTTATTCATTATCTTGCAATATTTACACATATGGACCTTATGTTATATTTTTCCCACATTCTCCCAGATCTAGGATGACTTATAAAAATAACCCAAAAGTTTGGAAAATTACAAAACACACCCTTCTTAATTAATTTCCAATCGTATATACTTTTTAAAATGAAATTACAAGCCCTAATTAAACCAATCATTAAGCCATCATTTGAACATCATTATAAAATAATTAAAAGACCAGAACCAAACCCTAATCAGAAAACCTAGGTCGATTAACTTTTTATTTCTTTTTCTATCTTTATTTTCTAAAACCCGGTTTGACAAACAATTCCCCATAATTCGTATAAGCTTCCTAAATTCAAACCAACATTTTTCCCAGGTTATAAGATGTATATAGAACTCATAAAAATTATAAAACCAACTCAAAAAAATCGCATAGCATATATTTGATTTTAGGTACGTTTTAGACCCCCAATAATTACAACGACTCATTTAGGCCTCAATAAATCATTCTATCATTTTTCCCAGATCATACACATCATATTAGGTCTAAATAAAATAAACATGGCACCCAGAAAATTCGTAACACATATTTTGGATTTTAGGTGTGTTTTAATCAATTAAATTCAAAACGACATAAAACCTTTGCATGATTCGGATTTCCCATTTTTCCTGAGTCTAATATGATGTAAGAAATGTAAGAAAAATATAAAATGAATTTTAGAACGAGTGGGACAAATATTGGCGAATTAATACCTATCGAGTGGAATAGAACAAGAATTTTCGATGCTCCTTGAATCCGGCCCTTATAAATCATGATGCTATTTTTCTAGGCTTCCTTAGATCGTGTACAATACCAGAAAAATGAGCTTGGACTCCAGAAAATTCGTGTGAACAATGGGATGATTATTTTGTGTGTTTGTTCTATGCGGCTAGGGTTTCTTGGTTGTAATTGTGATTTATGGAATTAAGGCTGAGTCAAAGGGGGAGGGAGACCAGAAAAACGTCCCACATAATGACCCATTCAATGAGTATAATTGCCATACTTAAATTTGTATTAAATGTATTTAATTCTATATTTTAAAATTCAATTAAAATCATAATACTAAATAAATATCCATTCGGTTGAAAGAGGGGTATTTTGGTCATTTTGTAACTTGTAAAAATGTTAATCGTGATTGTCAAAATTATTTGTTATTATATCTTGACCATTTCCAGAAGTTCGGGATCGATTCGGTACTTTATAAGTTAAATATTAAAATTTTAAGATCATAGGGGCAATTTGGTCTTTTTACCATGTTTTAGAATTTCAGGTATTACATTAGTAAACCCTCGACTACTTTTGGTTGTTTGAAACTCGTGGTCTCGGCCATAATTAATTGAGGATTGTTTGGTTGTCACTGTGGCATGGGAACTCAAGCCATGACCCTTGTGGTCTTGGCCGTGCACTTGTGACCATGGTTCGAATTGTTAGTGATTATTGGTGACGATAGTCGAGACTTGGTCTCGGAAAAATAAGCATAGTATGGATTTGATATATATAGTTATTGATAATTGACGTTGAAAGTAGATAAAGGGACTCGAGCCGTAGGATTAGTGTTGGCCGAGGTTTATTGTTGATATTGTTGGACTTGGATATTGTACTTGTGATGATTATGAGCCAAGTCGAGTGTCACCGAGATTTTTTAGTCTCGGCGTGGCCTCGACAAGCCGAAACAATGCTTATTAGACTTCATTTGGACATTTGGATATTACGGTTGACTTGTTGACCCGAGAGTAATGAAAACTCGGACTCGTGACTCGAGACTTGAAACGGATAATAACTCGAGAAATATTTATTTGGAAATGTATATATATAACTAGAAATGGAATATTAATAATAATGACTAGATACGAAGAATATTAATTAACAAAAACTTATTTTGTTATTTAATATTTAACGAGAACTTTTTATTTAAAAACGAGACTTTATAAATGGAAAGTTTAAATAAATGAGAGTTGTTAAATGTTTCGAGGGCACGTGAATCAAGGCACATTACCTTGATATTATAATATTTGAATTTTGAATTTTGTTTGGATTATATTAAAAGTTACGGATCGGTTTAACATTAATATAGCCGACCAACACGGTTATCGGACTTATTGGACTGACGAGCCCAATAAGAGCCCGACAAGTGTGTCAAAGGATTTTTTTAGTGAAAGACTTATCCTTATGACTTACCTTTTTATCACTTGGTTTTTGTTTAGTTGTTGTGAGTTTTAGTAGTAGAGTTTTTTTGGGTTATTACAACAACTTGGCGTATTTGTTATTGGGAAATTGTTTCGTGAGTCATGTTTGTTTTGGTCATTTGTTGTGGCGTGTGTACACTTGAGTCAACGTTATGTCACCACTTCACCCACGATGATAGCAAACACTAGTAAATGGATTTAACGAAGATATTTTGGAATTGAAAGTGGAATATACGGGGGAATAGTTAACTTTTGGAAACCGTTAGACTTTTGGATATACGATAAGATAAGTTTATTATTAATAGGTTGTGCTGATTCCGTCGCGTTGTGATACTAGTTGCTGTTGTGCCGTACTACTCGTGTTTGTTCTGTATTGTGCTTTTCTTTTAAGGTGAGTTCTCGTAGCCCCACTTTTTAATATGTTTTACCTTGGGGTGGAAATGGTACTCAATGCTTTTCAAATGCTTTTATGTTGTGACATACTATTTTTCTGGTTTTGGACAATTATGTGCGTTTGATTGCGATTATGTGCTATGTGGTATAACTTTATTTTATGTGAGCAAGCATGCGCAACTGTTTAACTCCGTTTGGAGCCGAAGCATATGATAGTACTATCCGGGGTAGCTCCGCAGTTATTTATTTGTGTGTGACAATCATGGTAGGTTCAGTTAGCGCAACCTAAACTACTCTTTTTATTACGTGCTATAGTTGTATATCTCACTCACTATTGTCCTACTTTATATCATTCACAGCTTCGTGGTTTACTTTCAAACCTACGAGCTCACCAACTTTATTTTGACATTTTCGAGTATCCATTTTTAGGTGTTAAGAATGAAGTTGCACTAGAAGCTTGAGTATTGGTCTGGCTTAGCAAGACTTAAGACGAGACCCTTCCGGGTTATATCTCGTGGAGTTTGATTTTGATATTTCCTAGTGATACTGTTTGATTTTGAGACTTATGTTCATCTTTTGGATCTATGTGCGTATCCCGGTTGTGGGAGTTTTGCGACTATTATCTATGTTCTATGTTATGCATTTAGTATTTCTCTATTATGACCCCATGTGTTTTTGGCTATGAAGTCATACCCCGTAAATGCCTTTTCGCTACGCCATTTTTGGGGTGTGACATATAAAGACTAACAACATAACACCCAACATATTTTTAGGGTTTATATGTTCTTATATCTTTTGTTTCATACCTGTTCTTGGTTCCTCTGCTTTGTAGACAAACGTGGGTCTTTCTTAGGTTTGCACATTTGTTTATGTTGTTATTCTTTTGCTTTCCTTTGAATTTTCAGGATTAAGAATTAGTTTCCTGTTACTGTTTCAGCCGACCTATAGTCGACTTTTTTTTCACTTGAGTTATCTCATAGTTGTTGTCGCTTGCCTTGTTTTCCACCGCTGGGTATTTTTACACACACATAAGAACTTTGGGTAGGTTTTTCTTTAGTCTGCTAATTAATTTGATTGTGGATTGAATTAGATGTGATATATTGTTGTATTTTTTATAGTGTATAGTACACTTTCATAACAGATCTAAATAATTAGTTAAAGTAAATATTTTGGAGTATTATACGATTCGTCATTTGAAACAGAAGTTTTGCATTGAGAATACTTACACACGTACACTTTGATATATGCATTAGGATATATCTAGGGTGCGATTGGTACACCAATATCGGAATGCTTATCATTGCAAATCAATCACAATGATTATCATTGCAAATGTTTGGTTACTAAGTTGGGGAATGAAATTATCATTTGATACCCATAGACTCATAGGAAGGGGAGCAGACACCTTTTATAACTCATTCCCGTGGGATCCACCACTAACATATGAAAACCATATGCCTTTCTAAAAAAAACATGTGATAACCATACCCTAAAGTTCACACCAAACAATAAAAATGGAATCGGTATTCTCAATCCCATACTACCCTCTAAATAATGTCATACCAATTGTGATTCCAGATAGTATACCAAACGAACCCTTACTATCTCTTTGACTAATATTTTAATGTATTATATAATTTATATGGTTCTTTATCATAAGAGCACATTCAACGTTTAACACACCCACGCGTTAAACTTTAACGTGGGTGCGTTAAACTCGCGTTATCCATTGAATGCTACGTGCGTTAACGCAGTGTTAAAGGACTGTGTTAACCCTTCAACGCTGCGTTAAGGGATATATCTGTATTAAAAAATCCATTTCACCCAAAAAAAAAAAAAAAAAAAAAAAAAAAAAAAAAAAAAAAAAAAAACCATTTCACCCCCTATAACGGCTAGTATATGCGTTGAATTCAAAAAAAGAATTCAAAACACCCCCTTCCATTATATCCGTTGAATCAAACGGCTATATCAAAATATATATATATATATATATATATATATATATATATATATATATATATATATATATATATATATATATATTCTAAACCATTTTTACTCCCCTATAAATACCCAATTAACACAACATTTTTTTCACACTTTCACAAATAAATCTAATACATCATATACTTCCATCTTCAAACTTTCACAAAAAAAACCTTGTTCATTCACAATGGATCCGAATCAAAGTCACGAAGAATTTAGCAACTGGTCAGATGTAGATGACGAAACTGACATTCAGTTTATGACAGTCGCGTACGAATATCAGCAACAGTTGGAACAAGCAGCAGCTCAACCTCCGATAGTTGAAGAAGATTTCGTATGAGCCGGAAACTATTTCTACAAATAGTCGAAGGTATTGAATCTTATACCTCCGATTTTCTTCCGGAGCATTTTAAGTATTTTACTCAATCAGTCGATGCTACGGGTCGAATGAGTATAAGTGCTCTTATGAAGTGTACATCTGCCATACGCCAATTGGCGTACGGCACGTCACCCGATGCATTTGATGAATATTTGCAAATGGGTACGAGTACTTCATTTGATTGTCTTGATAATTTTACCAAGTGTGTTATTGATTTGTTTATGCCGGAATATTTAAGAAAACCAACATGGTCCGACATTCAAAGTATTTATGAAAGACATGAGGCGCACCATGGTTTTCCGGGAATACTTGGTAGCATTAATTGCATGCATTGGGAGTGGAAAAATTGTCCGGTTGCTTGGCAAGGGCAATTTGATAGGGGTGATAAAAAATACCCAACTATAATGCTTGAAGCAGATGCTCTGCAAGATTTATGGATTTGGCATGCATTTTTCGGGATGGCGGGGGCGAATAACGATATTAATGTTTTAGATAACTCTCCGTTATTTGACGACATTCTTAATGACGTCACTCCTGCAGCACCTTACATGGTAAATGAAACGAGGTATGAAAAGGGCTATTACTTAGCTGACGGAATTCACCCACAGTGGGCTACTTTCGTCAAATCCTTCTCGGCAACAACTGACGAGAAACATGGTTATTTTAAAAGGAAACAAGAAAGTGCACGAAAGGATGTCGAACGTGCTTTTGGTGTGTCTCAAGGACGTTGGGGTATACTATAACAACCGGCACATCAAATGAAACTTGTCAAGATACGTAGAATCATGTATTATTGTATTATTTTGCATAATATGATTTTGAAAGATCAAAAGTTTGCACTATGTGAGTTCTCCGATATGTGGGTGGATCCGTCAGCACGTATGAGGAAAGACAGGTGGGTCGACAGATGCGATGTCCAACGTCGAAAGGCAAAAGAAATACGCGACAGAGAAACGCATACTCGACTACAACTAGACCTTATGGAGCATCTTTGGCAGAACCATCTTTAACATCAACATCAACAACAAGAATATTCCGAAGACGATGAATAATTATTTGTTTCGTATTATAATGTTTAATATTTAATGTTATGTAATGTTTAATATTTGTATTCTAATGTTTAATATTCGTATTGTAATATGTTTAAGAATGAATGTTATGTTTTTAATAAATGATGTATTGTTATAAGTTTAGGGGTTGAGTTTGAAAATATTTGATTTAAAGGTGAGTTAATGTGAGTTAAGTTGAGTTATGATTTTGGGTGTTTTTTTGAGTTAAAGGTGAAAAAGTTAAAGCTGATATTACGCTGACGTGACAGTGTGTTAAAGTTCAACCCAGAGTTATGGTTGAGAGTGCTCTAAGTATTCAAAGTAGACATCTAAATGGATTCTATTCAAGTACACTCCAAATGATTAATTTAAAAGGGAAAATAAATTAAATTAACAAACTCATAAGTTTTCTACAAAATATATTAATTAGAAATACGGCACAAATGACAAATATACTGCTAATTAATTGTATGTATACAAATTAAGCTACGTGCTATCCTATATTAAAAATGAATGTATTATTACAAAGATAATCTACTAATAGTAAGAACATAGGGAGCAATAACATGTTAACATCCCCATTTTTGTGTCACGTCAGCGCCACATCATTTCAACACTAAATAACATAACACCAAAAAACACCCGGTAATCATAACACCAAATAACACCACATTTTGGGATCCATTTTTTTTAAAATTACAATTTACAAATCCTACCCTCAACAATTTCATTCATTAAATATTCGAACACTTCATTAATAAAATTAAACATTACAATACGGAAAGGAAAAACGGAAAAAAAAAAATAAAAAAAAAAAAAAAAAAAAAAAGACATAAAAAAAATTACGAAAGAAAACTACGAAATGAAAAATTCGAAATAAAATACAATAAGTAAATAAGTTAAACTGGTCGGTTGGCGGTTGTGGCAAATTATATTTTTCGACGATTTTCTTCTTTTCCAATTCGATCCAATACGCCGCGGCCGGATCCATCTCACTCGATTTCATACCGAGAAATTTAAATTCCTCCAAACGCATTATCGTCTCGTCTTTCACTCTAGCCGCCTCATACGCCGCTTGGGCCGCTTCCCGTCTAAGTCGAAGCTCGGATGACTTAGCTTCTAAATTACTTGACGCACTTCCCCCGGTGCTAGTCGAGGTATCGGACTTTTGTTTTTTTCTGGTGCGTGGTTTCCTGGTCGGACGTGGTCGTGCATCATCACCGAATAGCTCTTGGTTGCTGATGCGTTCGGGTTCATGCAAGTTTTAAATTTATAAGGGATGAATTACCGAATCTAAGAACAACGCATACGAGTAAGTATACTCGTCCGTTGTAGCAAGATTTTGATGGTAAGTCAGGATCGTTCGCAGGGATTTGTGTAGTGAATCGAATTGTAAGTTAAAAGCAAATTTCTCAAACAAGCAATAATGATAATATGAAAATTCAAATGATTAAAAACTACACTTGCTTAGACTTAGTGAACTACAATTGACTAATATGATTGTGATAACTTTGGATAACATGTTGGTTGAGATAATTAGCTTGGTTACTAATCTATTGTTTCTACAAATTAAACCTTCGTCAAGATCTTAGTTTATAAAAACAAGCATTACGTTTAACCAATCAATTCAAGATCAATTCAAGGTTCATAAGTTGGTGTTCCTTAAACACAAAAACAATCTTTTGTTTATCAAACAAGCTTGAGAAATGGTCAATACAAAAGGTAACCAATTATAGACAAAAGGTCACAATTGAAGGTAAACTATTAATCTCTCGACCCTTAAAATGGTTTACAATCAATCCGTTTTGATAGACAAAAGCATTTTCATTACAATAACGATTAAGTTCCTTTGTTTAATCAAGTATAGTGGATGACAACAATCATTCATAGACAAATGATTATAACTAGTTGAATAACAATAGTTCTTTCGACCCTTAGAATTACTAGCACTAGTTAAACTTGATTAACCAAATGTCACTATGAAACTTTATCACAATTGGTTCTTAGAATCGACTTGAAATTGAATTACAACATGTTACCACAATCATATGCCAATCAATAAGTAATACACATCATCTAAGCAAGTGCAATAAGGCACTAGCCACTCATAACAAACATAAATATAATCTTAAACATTGAACATTAAAAACCATGATTGAAAGTCTTACAATGATTGAAAATAAGATTACAAGTGAAAAGGAAATGATTCTCACAAGAAATGGAATGGACTTCGACTCTCCTCTGCTCCTGGACTTTTTGGACGAAAATTAAGAGTATGTGATGAGTGGTTTATTGATTATTTGATTATCTTTTTTGATTATCTTTTGGATGTTCTTTTTGGATGTACCCTAAATACTCATCAAATGATCCTTTAAATGCTCCAACCAAGGGTCTTGGTTCATTAAATTGTTCTCTTGTCCTCCAAGTAGTATTGAATAGACAGGAATGCTGTGAGGAAGGACCTAGAACTGGATATGTAAAGTCACAAATCTTAATGAAGAAGTTTTGGTAACACAGCAACAATCCGACCGATCGGTATTCTGTCCATCCGATCGGTTGGTCTTCAAACTAGCTTCCATCCAAATTGGATGCGGGCTACATCCGATCGGATGGAACATGCGGATATGCACTTTTTGGACCTTTTTCGTTTGACTTGATTCTAGCTCGTAGCTCTTGGTTCTTTGATCTTTCCCTTCATCCTCAAGCTTATTAACTCGACTACTTGGACTTTTACTCTTCGAAGTACCTCTTGGTGCGGGACTTGTCACAATAATCTTCATGCATTCATAAACATTTCCTTCTTCCTCGTTTTTGCATCTTTTTCATCCATTTTCCTGTTTTTGGCTACAAATGCTTCGCAAACACACTTTGGTACGATTAAGTAACAAAAGCATATAAATATAACCACAAAACATACATAAAAACACGAATAACACTACTAAAAACATGTTAAATTTAGGCGTTATCAAATCCCCCACACTTGAACTTTGCTTGCCCTCAAACAAATCTAGAAATAAAAACAATTATCCACATGGCATACAAGAATGATTAGGAAAATGTGATGCAAATCTATAAAGTACAAGTACAAGTTAGATCCATCATTTTAAGCTTTTTTGGTTGAAGCATCGAGATGTTTGACAATACCAAATGATTTTCTTGCATGATACACATTACTAAACACCTCACGAAAGGAAAATAAAATATAATTCACTCAAACACTCATTTGTATGATTGGTGGAGTATATAAGAGGAATGACACTCATTTGCTCAGTCATGATCTAAATATTACCATAAGCTTGTACACGAAATAAAACTACACCAAAATGGTGTGAGCGTCAAGTATACATGTCAAAGAGGACTTTTATTCGGGTTTAAGGGCTTAGGGGATAATATCAAACTTATGTGCCACTATCTCATGCAAAACATAATAGCTCGCTAGCAACGAATTCTTGCGTTACCAAATAACGGATGGTCACTAGATTGTACCTTGGTTCGCTAGCAACGTTACTTGCATAACGGATGGTCGCCAAAATACGCCCTAGATCGCTAACAACGTTAGTCAATTCCTCAAGAAATTGGATGGTCACTACATGTCCAGACACTTAATAATTTCATAAAGTCAAAAAGGGTAGGATAAGGCATGGGATATATTTAAGAGAAAGATGATAATAATAAAAACTAGTCAAAGTCTATTAACCAAATGTTACTAGCTATTACAAACCACTATCATGCCATTTTGCGAGAAACTCCATACTTCCTTTATTCATACTTGATTCACTAGCCCATTGGCTCATTCTTGTCACCTTATAGTTGCGATGACTCTTTTTTTTTTTTTTTTTGCTTGTCATCGTATAATTGCGATGACTTCACTTGGATAACAACTTTTGGAGTTTGCAACTTTCTTTGAACTTTCATGATTTTCACATAACATCCATCTTGCCAAATAGCTAGCAACCAACCAAGACTTGACTAAGGGTAAGGCTAGGCTAAAAGGTGTAAAATCTTTTTGAATTTTTCTGGATTTTATCAAAAGAAAAAGATAGGCTCGGAGGGTGTAACTAGGGGTATCTAGCATTAAAGATAAATGCTAACAAATGGGTCCATATGAGTGGTTAACTAGCCAATGTAGCTAGCTAATATATCATTATATGTAAATGGAAGGCCATTTGGTTAAATCCTAAGGTTGCCTCTTATCACGCATATATACTTATATCACAAAAAACGTGATCTCACAACGGTCTCGTAATGATTTACAAGTACAAGTTCTAGAATAAATAAAATCACCGGCACACTCATAGCAAAAGATCTAAGCATAAAAGATGTATGCTATATACGAAACAGGCTCAAATCCTCACAGTTTAGTGGGAAGGGCTATACTATGTGCTAGCTGATGTTATCAATCCTAGAACGGATTGCAATATTAATCGGGACACATCTCGAATTTTCAAAAATTACGGGTTTTCACCAGTGGATAAATCCAGTTTATTCTAACGTATGATCTTTAAAATGACCAACAACTAGATTACAAGGGCAAACAAAATTTAAAATTATGCTCGAAACATACAATCTATTCTTATTTTCCTATTCACCCCCCCCCCAACACTTAAGTTAAGCATTGTCCTCAATGTGATAAACGACAAAGAACGAAATAGGGAAATAAGAAATAAACCGTATTTTCTGCTCAAGAGATTCTTGATCCTAGCATCCCAGCTTCGAAATCATTACTTGCAGTAATCTTAAAAACAAAAGAAACATAAACACGAAATATTTCTTCGTTTTATTCAAAAGACAGTGATACACCCCCACACTTAAGTTCAACTAAGCAATTTAGAAAAACTTTGGGATTTAATCACTTGAAAATAAAAATGAAAATGAAAACACACGGGTTGCTTCCCGAGAAGCGCTTGTTTTATTAACGAGTCATCAGCCGGACTCGAACTTCTCTTTCTTACGTTGGTGCGATTTCCGACTTCTTCTTTGAAAATTTTGGAACATACAGCACATTTCCAATCACTATTCCTTCTCCAGTTTCATCTATGTATTCCAATTTGACTTTCTCCCACGGTCTTGGAAGAACATCATAGATATAACCAGAATCCTCGGCCCACGGAGTGTTTTTCTTGAAATCGGCCAGGAAAGGTGACATAAATGTTATAGCTTCATATTCCGATTCAGGCGGAATTTCTTGAATAGAAACTTCATTCATCTGCTCCTTGTCATAGTATAATTTAATTCGGTGTCCATTAACAATGAAACTTCCACCATGTTTGTCATGTAATTCAACATATCCAGATGGAAATCCATGTTTCACTATATATGGTCCGAACCATTTTGGTTTCAGCTTGGGAGCTTTGAACTTATATTTCATATTAAAAAGCAGAACTTTGTCTCCAGCTTTGAATTCTTTTCGGATTCGCAGCTTTCTGTCATGATAGGCTTTGGTTCTCGCTTTGTAAAGCTTGGAGTTCTCGTAAGCTTGGAGTCTTAATTCATCGAGTTCATGCAATTGCAAAAATCTCTTTTCTCCAGCTATTTTGAGATCTGGGTTACAACTTCTCAGTGCCCAGTAAGCGCGATGTTCGATTTTGAACGGCAAATGACAAGTTTTTCCATACAACAATCTGTATGGAGTTGTACCAATTGGTGTTTTATAAGCCGTGCGAAATGCCCACAGAGCGTCATCTAGTTTCTTCGACCAAACGGCGGGATTGTCTTTGACCATTTTTTCGAGTATCCTTTTTAAGTCTCTGTTGGTATTTTCGACTTGACCACTGGTCTGTGGGTGATAAGCTGTAGCGAAACGATGATGAACTCCGTATTGCTTCATAATTTTCTCCATTTGTTTGTTACAGAAATGGGTTCCACGATCACTTATTAAAGCTTTAGGAATTTCATAACGAGCGAAAAGCTTTTTGAGAAAATTAACAACTACTCGTGCATCATTGGTGGGTAGAGCTTCCGCTTCAGCCCATTTGGAAACGTAATCAATAGCAACGAGAATGTATTCGTATTTGTGTGATTTAGGAAATGGTCCCATGAAATCAATTCCCCAAATATCGAATAATTCACAGACTTGAATGCTCCTTTGTGGCATTTCATCTCTTCGAGAAAGACTACCGGATTTTTGGCAAGCATCACAATTCTGAACAAGAGTGTGAGCTTCTTTAAAAATAGTTGGCCAATAGAATCCAGCATCAAAGACTTTTTTAGCGGTGGTGGAAGGACCATAGTGTCCCCCAGTCGGGCCATGATGACATTCATCGAGAATTCTTCTCGTTTCAGAACCATAAACACATATTCTAATCATCCCGTCGGGACACATTTTGAAAAGATAGGGTTCTTCCCAGTAGTAGTGTTTAAGATCAGAAAAGAATTTACTTCGTTGGGCATGAGTTAATCCTTTCTTTGGAATTCCTCCAACGAGATAATTTGCATAAACTGCAAACCATGGAATTTCGTTTTCATCAACTGCATCAACAGTCATGAGGGTTTCATCAGGAAAGTAATCATCAATCTCATCTTCTTTCAGCTCTTCCAAATTTGAATTTTCTAAACGAGACAGATGATCAGCAGCTAGATTTTCTGCTCCTTTCTTATCTTTGATTTCAATATCGAATTCTTGGAGTAGCAAAATCCATCGGATAAGACGCGGTTTGGCATCTTGTTTATCAAACAGATATTTCAACGCTGAATGATCAGTGAACACGATTGTTTTCGAAAGTACAAGATAAGATCTGAATTTATCGAAAGCGAAAACAACGGCTAACAATTCTTTCTCCGTAACCGTGTAGTTCTGTTGAGCGTTGTTGAGTGTTTTGCTGGCAAAATATATAGGACGAAAATGTTTCTCTTCTCGTTGTCCTAATACAGCTCCAACTGCAAAATCGCTTGCATCGCACATAAGCTCGAATGGTAGTGACCAATCAGGGGAAACCATAATGGGTGCACTAGTCAGTTGTGTTTTCAATGTTTCGAATGCTTTCATGCAATCTGCATTAAAGTCGAAAACAGAATCTTTTTCAAGAAGTTTCGTCATTGGACGAGATATTTTGGAAAAATCCTTAATAAAACGACGGTAAAAACCTGCATGTCCTAGAAAACTTCTAACGGCTTTAACGTTAGTTGGGGGTGGTAATTTGATAATGACATCGATCTTTGCTTTGTCAACCTCCATTCCTGCGCTGGAAATTTTGTGTCCTAACACAATTCCTTCAGTTACCATGAAATGACATTTCTCCCAGTTGAGAACAAGATGTGCAGCTTTGCATCTTTCAAGCATTTTATCGAGATTAGAAAGACAAGCTTCAAATGAGCTTCCAAAAACTGAAAAGTCATCCATGAAAACTTCCATAGACGTTTCAAGCATGTCTTGGAATATAGCAATCATACATCTTTGAAAAGTTGCGGGAGCATTACATAATCCAAAAGGCATACGCCGGTAAGCGTAAGTTCCATAGGGACATGTGAATGTAGTCTTTTCTTGATCAGCCGGATCAATAGGAATTTGAAAATATCCTGAAAAACCATCAAGAAAACAAAAGTATTTGTTTCCTGCTAATCTCTCAAGCATTTGATCCATGAAAGGAAAAGGAAAATGATCCTTTATGGTGGCTTTGTTTAACTTTCTGTAATCAATACACACTCGCAATTCGGTGACAGTTCTAGTAGGAACTAATTCATTCTGTTCGTTGGTCACAACAGTCATTCCTCCTTTCTTCGAAACACAGTGAACATGACTCACCCAAGGACTATCTTCGATGGGGTAAATAATACCGGCATCAAGAAGTTTGATGATTTCTTTTTTAACAACTTCTTTCATGTTGGGGTTGAGTCGACGTTGTCTTTCTACAACTGGTTTGGCATCTTCTTCGAAATTGATTTTGTGCTTGCAAAAATCAGGACTGATTCCTGGGATATCAGAAGTTTTCCACGCAAAAGCTTCTTTATGCTTCTTAAGAACTGAAATGAGACATTCTTTCTCATAATCATTGAGCAACGAAGATATGACTACTGGAAGAAGTGAATTTTCTTCCAAGTAAGCATATTCAAGATTTTTAGGAAGTGGTTTCAGCTCAAGATCAGTTGGTGGTTCTTGAAGTGATGTTTTGATCCTCATTTGATCATTAAAATTGATTTCCTCAAAATCTTCTTCTATTATCTCTCCTTCTTCAACTTCTTCTTCTTCTTCGTCAATCTTTACCTCCATAAAATCAGCGAACTCTTTATCAAAGGTTGTTTCATTAATCTTCTCTGAAATAGTCATGTATGGATCAGAATCTTCAAGTAATGCGTCCAATTCTTCCTCAGTGACTTCATCGATTATATCAATGTTAAAACAAGTGTCATCACTGGAATGTGGATATTGCATTGCTTTATCGATTAAAAAGGTGATTCTATCTTCTCCAACTCCGAGATTGAGTTCTTTTCCTTTTACTTTGATGATCGCATCAGCGGTGTTTAGGAAAGGTCTTCCTAAAATAAGGGGTACTCTACTATCTTCCTCCATTTCTAAGATCACAAAATCCACTGGAAAAATGAATTTACCTACTTGGACAAGCATATTTTCAGCAATACCAACAGGATATTGGAAAGTATGATTAGCTAATCGGATACTCATCCTTGTGGGTTTCAAGGTATTGATGGAAAGTTTAGAATACATCGAATAGGGCATCAAGTTGATACTCGCACCTAAATCGGCTAAAGCATCGCATGTGATGTTGTTTCCTAAGATGCATGGAATCAGAAAACTTCTCGGCTCTCCGAGTTTTTGTGGAATTTTGTTTTGAACAATAGCTGAACATTCTTCATTGAGAAAGGTAGCGGATATTTGCTCCAACTTGTTCTTGTTATTAAGAAGTTCTTTCAAAAATTTCCCATAATTGGGCATTCCGGCTAGAACATCAACGAGAGGTACATTGAGTCTAACTTCTTTGATTATTTCAACAAACTTCTTATAACGTTCCTCCATTCTTTCTTTCTTAAGGCTCTGAGGATATTTAATTTTTAGAGTGTATGCTTTAACTGGTGGTTTTGTTTTGGGTAGTGTTTTTGGGGTATTTTCCTTCTTGGATTCTTCATCTTCATCCTCACTATCATCATTGATGATCGTGGTATTGTTTGGATTGAGTGGTGGATCATAAGACAGGCCACTTCTTGTGAACACAACATTGATATGCTCATTTCTGGTTTGTGGTGGACGATAAGTCTTATCATTCGATGATGACGATGGTTTTGGGTTGGTTTGGGTGTTACTAGGTAACGAACCTGATGGTTGGGAAGAAATTTGATCAGAGAGTCTACCGAATTTGTTTTCAAGATCTTGAATAGACGCTTGGTGATTTTTCTGACCTTGCTCAACTTTGGTTTTGAGATTGAAGAATTGATTCTTGACGAACTCGTTGGTTGATTTTTGAGCAGTGATGAATTCTCTCATCATTTTTTCAAAATCTGTTTCTTCAGGTTTCTTATCGGCATTTTGTGGAGCTTGGTTCTCTACTCTTGGTTGGGAATCATGGCTGTTATCCCTTTGTCTGCGATCTTGCCAACTAACAGAATTTTGTCCATAATAATTTCCACGATATCCGCCTCCACGGTATCCTCCTTGGACGTAATTAGCTTCTCCTTCTTTGGGTTGGTCCATTGGTTGATCATCACATTCTGAAGACGGGTGATTACCTCCACAGTTGTTACAACTATCTCGCATTTCTTTCATCTTTCCTTTAAGATCTTTGTATTGCGAATCGATTCTGGAAACCAAGGTTTCCATTTTCTCCATGAGTTTAGATGAATCAGAACTTTTAGCAAAAGCAACGGTTTTTCTTAGGGGTTTGGTCTTGGCATCTTTCGACCAGTCGAGTTTGAGAAGAACTCGGTCTTCAAGCAATTGGTATGCCTGCTTAGGTGTTTTATAAAGAAAAATTCCTCCAGCATCAAGAATTCCTTGAGATGCTTCATCAAGTCCATGGTAGAAGATTTGGATAATGGTTCCTCGTCCTAAACCATGTCCGTGACAACTTCGAAGTAAATCCTTCATACGAAGCCAAGCTTTGACGAGTGATTCGTTAGGGTTTTGTGTGAAAGCACGAATTTCTCCCATGAGTCAGTCAAACATGGCAGGTGGAAAGAATTGGCTTACAAAAGCTTTCCTCATCTCCTCCTAAGTATTGATGATTCCTGGTGTTAATTCGTTATACCACACTTTTGCATCTCAAGCAAGTGATGATGGAAAAAGTTTGAGTTTAATGGCATCCACATTGGTATCACCATATCGGAACATACCACAAATTTCAATCAATTCGGCAATGTGTTTGTGAGGATCGGCCCTCGAACGGCCATCAAATTGACGGTCTTTGATCATAGAAAGATGGTGTCCTTTCATGGTGAAATTGTCACCTAAGTTGACGGCAACAATAGCAGCTCCAGGAGTGGGTGCTACGGCTCGGTTTGCTTCCCACATGGGTTGATCGTCAGCCATGGGAAAAGGTTGATCAGTGAATGGATTATAAACGACTTTGGCTTCAAAAAGGTTATCAAATGGTGGGTTTGGTACTCTTGGCACATGATTGGTTAATGGAACAATTGGTTTTCTTTTCTTTCTTTGTCTTCGGACTAAACGTTTGGGATCTGAAAAAGGTGAAATTGGTTCTACTCCAGTTGATCGAGTGTTCATACAATTCCCCAGAGAATCGAGGCAATGTCTAAACAAACGAGTGAAGAATGAAAACAATTTAAAAAGATCAGAATCGACCAACCGATCGGATAGAAATGACTACCGATCGGATGATGCTCTCGGTAAAGTTGAGTTTGAAGGATCCGATCGGATGGAAGTGCTCGCCGATCGGATGGTGCTCTCGGTAAAGTGAAAGACTAAGCAACCGATCGGTTTCTCAGCTCGGTAAGACTTTTTTTTTTTTTTTTTATGAAAACTAACTATGTGAGAAATGGACTAAAACTTACAGAAACACGATCAAAATCCCCGGCAGCGGCGCCAAAAACTTGATGCGTTCGGGTTCATGCAAGTTTTAAATTTATAAGGGGTGAATTACCGAATCTAAGAACAATGCATACGAGCAAGTATACTCGTCCGTTGTAGCAAGATTTTGATGGTAAGTCGGGATCGTTCGCAGGGATTTGTGTAGTGAATCGAATTGTAAGTTAAAAGCAAATTTCTCAAACAAGCAATAATGATAATATGAAAATTCAAATGATTAAAAACTACACTTGCTTAGACTTAGTGAACTACAATTGACTAATATGATTGTGATAACTTTGGATAACATGTTGGTTGAGATAATTAGCTTGGTTACTAATCTATTGTTTCTACAAATTAAACCTTCGTCAAGATCTTAGTTTATAAAAACAAGCATTACGTTTAACCAATCAATTCAAGATCAATTCAAGGTTCATAAGTTGGTGTTCCTTAAACACAAAAACAATCTTTTGTTTATCAAACAAGCTTGAGAAATGGTCAATACAAAAGGTAACCAATTATAGACAAAAGGTCACAATTGAAGGTAAATTATTAATCTCTCGACCCTTAAAATGGTTTACAATCAATCCGTTTTGATAGACAAAAGTGATTAAGCGAAAAGTGTACTGCTTTTAAGGGGTCATTTAAGCCCTAAATCGTATTTATTTGATCAAATATTGCCCTAAATCGTTCCTTTTGTCATTTTAGGTACTTTTGAGAAGAAATCTGGAAAAGGAAGCATTTTGGACGTTTTTGGAGCATAAAAGTGAAGAAAACGGCAAAGTCTCAAAATTATGCTGGAAAGTACCTTTGACGGCGTCAGGGATTGTCCAGACGGCGTCATGGCTTGGCAAAAGTGGTGGATATGAAAATTACTCATGATAAGCCAGAGAAATTTACACAGGAAAATCTGACGGCGTCACCCTTTGAAGTGATCAAGGCCATCACGGTTTAACTTAAAAAGGGACGGCTTCAAGCCTGATTCTGACGGCGTCAAGCCTTGATAAGCCAGAGCGGATTTTGGAGGTCTAAAGAGGGACGGCGTCAGGAAGGCCATCCGGGAACCCTAAAAGCGGCGAGGTGACGGCGTCAAGTCCTATAACGTGACGCCGTCAGCCCTTAAACTCTATATATAGTTTTGCAATTTTTTGTCGTTAGTGTGGAACTTATTGTGTGTAACCTTGGAGGAGAAACCCTAAGACGAATTTCTGCCATTTTTAAGGGTTTTCATACCCTTGGATCTCTCATGTTTAATTGAAGATAAGTAATCGTTTAATCATTCAATATGTCTATGCGTTGTTTGATTGTGTCTCGTTCTTGTCTTTTGATTAACATGCTAGGCTAGATTTATCTTGTGTTTGCTTAGATCTAATGAAACCTAGCTATTGATTATTGGTCATTAGTGTGTTATTAGTTGTATTGGATGATTGTTTATCTATGTTAGGCTTAAGAAAACTGGCTAACTTCCTATTCGGTAACTTGCTTGAACGTCTTAAGAAACATGAACCAATGCGTACTAAGGTTTTTATGGTTGTATTTAATGCATGAGCGAATTCTAGTGATCCCATGTTAGGAGCTTCCTAGCCGGCTCGACATAGGAGTGAAGTAGGAGCTTGTAGAGTTGGGGAAGTACGTACGCCACCCCACGATTGGTATTAAGGAATACACCCGTCATCCACGCGATTAATACACACTAATCAACCGGTAAAAGATAGTTAGGGAGTAAGGAAATCTAAGTAAACACATTTCTCTCCATATAAGTTTTACCAACCTTTTCATTTTAAGTTATTTTATTTTATTTGCATTCGTAGTTACTTGGGTTAGTTGACTAGCAACTAATTCCGCCCACTCCTTCAAACCCGAGATTTTACTTGCTTTCATAAAAATATAAAAAACATAAAAAGAATCTTCTCTCACCCTTAGACCTAATAAAGTAGTTTTTCATACCTAACGAACACTATTCCCTGTGGAGAACGATCAATCCCCCGTACTTACCACTACACTATACTACATCGGTCAGGTACACTGCCTGGTGGGGTTGTAAGCCTCTTGAGATCCCTCGAGAGGTAAAACCTGTTGTAAGGTTGCAAAACCACGCATCAAGTTTTTGGCGCCGCTGCCGGGGAATAGTTATTGTTTAGGTTGAACTTTTTATTTTATAGGTCTACTCACTAGATTCCTTTCTAGTGACATTTTTTTTTTTTTTTTAGATTTTCTTTAGTCTATCTTTTTTTTCTTCGTTTCTTTGTTCGTAACCATTACCATCCGACATCATGGAAGGTGGTAATATCCTTGATCCCAACAACCCACCACCACAACAACCACCACCACCTCCTAGAGCCCGTACCTTAGGAGACTACTCCCGTCCTAGCCACCATGGCTATCGAAACACCATTGAGCTCACTCAAGGAGCCAATGTCACTCCCTTGCGATCCGACACCATCCGGTTGGTGCAAAGCGGATGCGCATTCCATGGACTTCGTTCCGAAGATCCTAATCAACATCTCAAGGACTTTCTCAAAATCGTTGATTCTATAGACCTTGATGTTGCCACTCGAGAGACGACCCGACTGCGTCTCTTTCAATTCTCTCTGCGGGACCAAGCTAGTCAATGGCTAGAGCGTCTACCCGCAGGATCTATCACCTCTTGGGATGATCTCACAACTCGTTTCCTTGCTCAGTTTTTCCCACCGGGAAGAACTACCAAGCTAAGGAATGATATCTTGATGTTCCAACAACGTCAAGGCGAAACCCTCTACGAGGCATGGACTCGATTCAAGGACTTACACCAAAAAGTCCCTCACCATGGCATAGAACTTTGGCTCCAAGTCCAAATCTTCTATGACCATATCAATCTCTCCACAAGGCAAACCATTGACCAAGCGGCCGGTGGTAAGCTACGTGATCTAAGTGCGGAACAATCATGGGATCTCCTAGAAGATCTTGCTCTTTATGACAACGAAAGTTGGAGTGATCCCCGTGATTTGAATAAACGGTCAAGGCAATATCTTTGCCTTCGAACAATTCAAGCACTTCCGACCGTAGGATCATAGAACTTGAAGACCAAGTCAAGTTTCTTATGAAATCCTACGAGGCTCCTAAACCTTCAAGCCAAGTGAACAAAATCACTTCTTCATGTGAATTATGTAGTGGTCCCCACGACACTCATGATTGCATGGAACTCCCCGAACAAGCTTTTGCGGACTACGCATCCTCGCGTACCGACGGAGCGGGAGACAAGTGGTACACTTTCAAACCCGAGCCAAAACCCTACGGTGATTCATACAACCCCTCATGGAAAAATCACCCGAACCTTAGGTGGAAACAAAACCAAAACACACAACAAACCAATTCTTCCAACCCACCTAATCGTTTCCAATCAAGCGGTTCCAACTCGAACCGTACTTTCAACAACAATCCTTCCGGCAATGGTAGTACCAATAACTTTGAAGGATTGATGTCTCAATTTATGGCATCTCAAGAAGCTCGTTTGGCCAAGTTTGAAGCCGATTTCAAACAAAAACAAAGCGAGATGACCAATAAGATTGACACTTTGTTGAAAGCCCTCAATGACCGAGAAATGGGAGCACTCCCTAGCAACACAGTCTTGTCCACAATATTATTCGGTCAATTCCATGAGCACGTGTTTCAAACAAACCCAAGTCGTTCCAAATGACCAAGAAGTTATGATATCCAAATTGGTCAACAACATAGTTGAAACACCTCCCACTCAAAACCTTGACGAAGAATTCAAGGAGCTCCACCTTGAAAGTCCGGTTGTTGATGTGTTGGATGAGAAGAAGCTCAAGTTAGGCGAAAAAGGGACCGCCTTTGTTCAAAACAAGCTACCTAAGAAGTTAGATGATCCGGGCTTATTTGTTCTACCTTGCAAGATCGGTAATTCGGAGGCTTATGACACATTAGCCGATCTTGGATCAAGCCTTAACCTACTTCCGTTACCTCTCTACACCTCTCTAAAACCAGGGAAACTTGAAGAAACCGAGGTGATAATAGGCTTAGCTGATGGGAGTGTTGCTTACCCGGTTGGAGTAGTAAAGGACGTGTTAGTACACATAGGAAAGCTAACCATTTTAGCCGATTTCCACGTCCTTGATATGGTTAGCGACCCTACGTTCCCCTTGTTAATAGGTAGAGGATTTTGGCGACCGCTAGTGCTATGATTGATTGTAAGGAATCTAAGATAGCGGTAGGAGAAGGTGATAATTGGTCAGTCTATGATGTGAAGAAGCACGCCTATGATACTAGTGAGGAACCAACACCCCATTGGTTAGAATTAAATAGGAGACCATCTAGATATGGACCTTGGATCGATAGAGACTTCATAGGACCCCAACGCCCATTTTACCTAGAAGAGGACTTTGTGAACCGAACACATACGGTAGAGCAACTCTTAGCTAGGGATACCGAATTGGATCCATTTGAAGGCCCTCTAGTTTTTAGAAAGATGATTGATTTCCTAGGAGTTTTGCCAATTAACCTAGGAATGAATAAGTGGACTCGTGAGGACGATGATCATAAGTGGGATTGGGACAAACCACCCAAAGATGGAGATGGGTCGTGGCATATTAAGATGACATTGTATGACCTGGATGGAGAGAAGTTTGAGAAGATATATTGTACTAAGCGGACCAATAGGAAACTTCAATCCAAGCTTAACCCTAAAGACGTCCTCGATGACGAACTCACTTACATAGGGTAGAAGGACTTTGAGTCTAGCTACAAGACTCGTTAATAAAGAAAAGCGCTTCTTGGGAGGCAACCCAAGCTTTATTTGCTTTGTGAGTTTATTTAATTGTTTGTTTGATTTTATTTGTTTCCGTATGTATGTTTAATTTTTATTATTATTGATTCATGTTCAAAACTAATTTGTGAAAATGCTTTATTTTGTTTTTAACTTCGTCTTAACTACATATAAAGGTATTTTGCAAAAGTTAAGTGTAAGGGAAATCTAAATCGGTTTATTAGAACACAAATGAACATGAATCATAATAATATTAAATTAACATACATATTCGTATTTGTTTGAGTCAAATGCTTGTATCGAGTCATGATGATGTTTTGCAGGATTTCCAGGAAGTAAGGTATAGGTTTTTCCAAAATTTTTCCGGAAACTTAACATGAGAATTCTGTCAGATCATTTCTGACGGCGTCAGGTTTTAATTTTCTGAAAATTTTGAAAGTCTTGTTTTCATAAAAAGTTTTTATTAAATCTCTAACTTATAATCTCCAGGAATCTGCAAAATTATCATTCCACAAGCATTATATCCTTATATAGAGTTTATCCCGCCGATGTTATGCAGGTTTTCGTGTTTGTTTTCTCAGGTTTAACAGGTTATTTTGGACAAGGAGATGTATGTGGAATCAAGCTTTTGGCGATGCATTAGTCTTGGAGCTTTTACATTACTTTGGAAGAAGATCTAACATGTTGCCACATTATCCACCGAACGAATCAGGGGAGTATTTGATTTCATTCTTTTACTTTTTTTCTTTTACATCTTGTTATTTGAACATTGAGGACAATGTTCATCTTAAATGTAAGGGGGGGGGGGTAAAAGTATGATACTTTAGAGAATGCTTTCACGCTTGATTTTTGTTTGTTTAATAGTAGATGTGTAATAAAACTGAGATAAATACCTGTTAGGGCTATTTTAGTGCCAAATTTAAATTTTTTTTACAACATATAGGAGTGAAACTTTGATCTTAATGAGCGTCTCACGGATAGGAGTTATATGACTAGCACAAAAAAACCGTACCACTAAAAAAAAATTTCCACCCCCAAATATGTGAGGTTCGCCCCTAGAATTGGTAGGAAAAGCATTTATGCTATGATGTGTGTACCGGTAGCACTTAGATTCTAGAACTTGCGTTAGGACCATTCCAAGGCCACAAGTGAGACTACATTCGTGTAGTTAGATTTACTACATGATAAGAGGCGTTAGGATTAACCCATTGTTTTACACCTGTGTTTTTGTTATAATTACTTTGGCTACATTGGTCAAGTAATTCTCCCACACCCTTTGCGTTGTACCCATTTTTGGTACACGATACCCCTAGTATACCCCTCAGAGCCTATCTTTTCGTTTCGACCTTTAAGCATTTTACTTAAAGGAAGAATTTGCTACACCCCACTTAAATGTACACCCAAATCGCCTTAGCCTACCTTGTATGCACTCATTTTTAGTGCATTATTGTGACAACATTTGTTTAAACCCAAGTTAATAATCTAATTGATTACATGGTTGCTAAGTCGAGTCATATCCTTGTACATATTGTTTTGGGACGATTGGGACTCATGGGTAAAGTACTAGTGTAATTGAGTAATGGGGAAGAATATCATTTATTACCCCCATACGTGCTAAATATTTTAAAAGTACTCCAAGTGTTTCGATTATCTTAATTCGAGTAATTAGAGTAGTTATTTGTAAAGTTATGTAAAAGTTCAAGTGTAAGGGGAATGCAACGCCCCTATGATGTATTATTTTGGATGGTAGGGCAAAAGTGTATGCAAAAAAAAAAAAAAAAAAAAAAAAAAAAAAAAAAAAAAAAAAAAAAAAAAAAAAATCGAAAAAATCAAGAAAAATACACAAAAAAAATGAGAAAAAGAAACGTAGAAAAAACATACGGACTACCATCCCGTTTCATTTTATGTTTGTTTTATGTTTTTGATATTTTGTTTTTAGCTTAAGTCGAGTCTAGTCTTGGCTTAGCAACGCCATATTGTACATGTAATTAATCAAGATCTTTAACTCGCCACCAGTAAAATATCCCTTATCCAACAAAACCGTGTTTATCATATCCCTACACCTAACGTTATAACCCGTTTAAAAGCCCTCTTTGATAGTTTATCTTAGGTGCTTACGCCTAGTGGAGGAGGTTTTTGATCCTTTCCCAAGCCTATGGTAATCTATTTGCTATGACAGGTAGTGAGAGATAATATCCGTTTTCATTTATGAGATTTATTTTGATGACACTTGAGAGATGTGAGTATCTAAACACTACTTGTGAGGTTCTAGTATGTAATCTCCGTGCTTATTATGATTAAAGTGGAACGACTGTTTGTTGTAATTACTTTATATTAGCATTAAATGACCCCTAACTTGTATTTTGATTAGAATAAAAGCGCATTTGCTTGAGGACAAGCAAATCTCAAGTGTAAGGGTATTTGATGAAGCGAAAAGTGTACCACTTTTAAGGGGTCATTTAAGCCCTAAATCGTATTTATTTGATCAAATATTGCCCTAAATCGTTCCTTTTGTCATTTTAGGTACTTTTGAGAAGAAATCTGGAAAAGGAAGCATTTTGGATGTTTTTGGAGCATAAAAGTGAAGAAAACGGCAAAGTCTCAAAATTATGCTGGAAAGTACCTTTGACGGCGTCTGGGATTGGTCCAGACGGCGTCATGGCTTGGCAAAAGTGGTGGATATGAAAATTACTCATGATAAGCCAGAGAAATTTACACAGGAAAATCTGACGGCGTCACCCTTTGAAGTGATCAAGGCCATCACGGTTTAACTTAAAGAGGGACGGCGTCAAGCCTGATTCTGACGGCGTCAAGCCTTGATAAGCCAGAGCGGATTTTGGAGGTCTAAAGAGGGACGGCGTCAGGAAGGCCATCCGGGAACCCTAAAAGCGGCGAGGTGACGGCGTCAAGTCCTATAACGTGACGCCGTCAGCCCTTAAACTCTATATATAGTTTTGCAATTTTTTGTCATTAGTGTGGAACTTATTGTGTGTAACCTTGGAGGAGAAACCCTAAGATGAATTTCTGCCATTTTTAAGGGTTTTCATACCCTTGGATCTCCCATGTTTAATTGAAGATAAGTAATCGTTTAATCATTCAAAATGTCTATGTGTTGTTTGATTATGTCTCGTTCTTGTCTTTTGATTAACATGCTAGGCTAGATTTATCTTGTGTTTGCTTAGATCTAATGAAACCTAGCTATTGATTATTGGTCATTAGTGTGTTATTAGTTGTATTGGATGATTGTTTATCTATGTTAGACTTAAGAAAACTGGCTAACTTCCTATTCGGTAACTTGCTTGAACGTCTTAAGAAACATGAACCAATGCGTACTAAGGTTTTTATGGTTGTATTTAATGCATGAGCGAATTCTAGTGATCCCATGTTAGGAGCTTCCTAGCCGGCTCGACATAGGAGTGAAGTAGGAGCTTGTAGAGTTGGGGAAGTACGTACGCCACCCCACGATTGGTATTAAGGAATACACCCGTCATCCACGCGATTAATACACACTAATCAACCGGTAAAAGATAGTTAGGGAGTAAGGAAATCTAAGTAAACACATTTCTCTCCATATAAGTTTTACCAACCTTTTCATTTTAAGTTATTTTATTTTATTTGCATTCGTAGTTACTTGGGTTAGTTGACTAGCAACTAATTCCGCCCACTCCTTCAAACCCGAGATTTTACTTGCTTTCATAAAAATATAAAAAACATAAAAAGAATCTTCTCTCACCCTTAGACCTATTAAAGTAGTTTTTCATACCTAACGAACACTATTCCCTGTGGAGAACGATCAATCCCCCGTACTTACCACTACACTATACTACATTGGTCAGGTACACTGCCTGGTGGGGTTGTAAGCCTCTTGAGATCCCTCGAGAGGTAAAACCTGTTGTAAGGTTGCAAAACCACGCATCAAAAAGCATTTTCATTACAATCACGATTAAGTTCCTTTGTTTAATCAAGTATAGTGGATGACAACAATCATTCATAGACAAATGATTATAACTAGTTGAATAACAATAGTTCTTTCGACCCTTAGAATTACTAGCACTAGTTAAACTTGATTAACCAAATGTCACTATGAAACTTTATCACAATTGGTTCTTAGAATTGACTTGAAATTGAAATACAACATGTTACCACAATCATATGCCAATCAATAAGTAATACACATCGTCTAAGCAAGTGCAATAAGGCACTAGCCACTCATAACAAACATAAACATAATCTTAAAACATTGAACATTGAAAACCATGATTGAAAGTCTTACAATGATTGAAAATAAGATTACAAGTGAAAAGGCAATGATTCTCACAAGAAATGGAATGGACTTCGACTCTCCTCTGCTCCTGGACTTTTTGGACAAAAATTAAGAGTATGTGATGAGTGGTTGATTGATTCTTTGATTATCTTTTTTGATTATCTTTTGGATGTTCTTTTTGGATGTACCCTAAATACTCATCAAATGATCCTTTAAATGCTCCAACCAAGGGTCTTGGTTCATTAAATTGTTCTCTTGTCCTCCAAGTAGTATTGAATAGACAGGAATGCTGAGAGGAAGGACCTAGAACCGGATATGTAAAGTCACAAATCTTATTGAAGAAGTTTTGGTAACACAACAACAATCCAACCGATCGGTATTCTATCCATCCGATCGGTTGGTCTTCAAACTAGCTTCCATCCGAATCGGATGCGGGCTACATCCGATCGGATGGAACATGCTGATATGCACTTTTTGGACCTTTTTCTTTTGAATTGATTCTAGCTCGTAGCTCTTGGTTCTTTGATCTTTCCCTTCATCCTCAAGCTTATTAACTCGACTACTTGGACTTTTACTCTTCGAAGTACCTCTTGGTGCGGGACTTGTCACAATAATCTTCATGCATTCATAAACATTTCCTTCTTCCTCGTTTTTGCATCTTTTTAATCCATTTTCCTGCTTTTGGCTACAAATGCTTCGCAAACACACTTTGGTACGATTAAGTAACAAAAGCATATAAATATAACCACAAAACATACATAAAAATACGAATAACGCTACTAAAAACATGTTAGATTTAGGCGTTATCACCGAATAGCTCTTGGTTGCTTTGACCGGGGACGTCTCCGGTTAAGTCAATCGGTGCCGGCGCGTCCCATTTTGGACACGCCTTCAAAATCAACCACGCTTCCTCTTGAGCAAACGAAACACCTTTATGCTCGTCACGATACATTTTTCTAGCATGCCTCATATTATCCACTTCATTTTCACCACTGTTTGCCAATCGTACAGCACGTTTGTAAACTGCTAGAAACTTTTGGCAATTTGCGTTCAACGTATGCCACTTGCCTGTTAGCATATCCTTGTTACGAACTTGAAAATTTAACTTGTTGAACTCGTTCATAACTATCACAACCCGCAAAATTTCAGGTCAATACTACTCGACAAACTTCAATTTATTTTTCTTGCCATTTATTTGCAAACAATTCACATATAATCTTTTACTTGAACCGACGTGAAAACCTAGAATAAATTCCAAGTACAAGAGGACTTAGGTAATATTTATTCCACAACGCTCCAGTATCTTGCTCCTGCTCCATTCCACAATTTTAAACTATAAAACAATTTTCTATTCTTTAACTACTTACGGTTTGAATTCAACAAACGTTATTTGTTATTCAAAATTTAACACCCGATATACCCGATTCTTTCAACGATTGTTACTAACATATTTTTATACTTTCAAAATTATTATAAAAGTTCCAAAAATATTTCCTGACGCCTAAAGTAATTTCTTTATAACTTACGTTTAATTACGTATAATTTTCGTTAATCACCGAAACAACAACCAATACATATTTTTAACACCCAATACATACAACACATACACATTGGTATTAAAACTACTCATTTTATCCCAAATTATACCCATGGCCGCCCCCTCTTGCTTTGTACATAATTAGTTAGACAAAAATTTACCTTTCCTTACTTTAGCCACCATTATCCCAACAAAGCAAGTTTAACTTTTGTTACTAAGCCACCATTTTTTCTCCCTTCCCCCCCCCCCCCTTAGCCCCCATTCGGCCACCCTCATGACACTAGACCAAATCATATTTCTTGACCCAACTATACTCAGGTTGGAAATCTCTTAGTAAAATAGATGTAATCTATAATCATTTTTACTTCTACTAGCTAAGTTAAGAGGAAAAAAAAATCCTACCCTTTTATCACATACAATTCGACACACCTATTAAGGAGCAAGAAGGAGAAGATTTGTTGTGGCAAAGATCAAGGATATTAGGGCTCATTAACAAAGGTTTTGGAGCATAAGTCTTGTGGTTAAGCTAGTGATTTACAACTTCCATCTCACTAATCATTCTTGTAAGTGAACTTACTAACACTCCATGGTTTTCATATTTTATATGCTTGTCAAGTATCTATACTCATTATCACTTGGTACATGTTGATAAAAAGCTACATTTATAATGATCCTTTAACAAAGATTATGTTTTTAACAATTCTTGGTTACAAGGAAACTAACTAGAAAAACTTTTCATAAAAAGGGTGGTAATAAACCTTATAAATGTGTATATTAGTAAACTTGTATATTTAGACATGTTTGATGATCTTTCACATGGACTTTGAATGTTGTTAAGTTTATGTTTAGATTACTATTATTATGTTGAGGAGATCATGGGTGAACTAGGACAAGGTTTGGAGTGATTTGGAATATGATAGAAACTAGAAAGCACACTTTTGAAACATCTACATAAGCTGTTGTCCCGTTTTGTAAAAACTGGAAAAATCAGTAGCTCAGGGGTATCATTAGGTTAGAAATATAGAAAGTAGACTTAATAACGAAAATATAGCCGCTTGAATGAGTTAAAACGGGCTTATAACGAAAAATATACGCTATTTTCAAATTAGACGACGAAAACTAACATTTTCTGAAAAACCTGAAAAATGCATTATGTCCAGATTTTTAGAATTGGAAAACTGAGGTTAAACGATGTTTAGACTAGCCGAGACCTTTAAAAGCCTAGAGTATACTTAAATACCTTCGCGGGGATAGGTCAAACTTAAGAAACGAAATTACGACGCAAAAATTATGGCCTAATTAAGATTTGCGGCAACATATAACTTTGACAGCATATTATTTGTCTAATAGAAAGCTGATGGAATTTTTAGGAATAGATTTTGAACCTTTTTGAGTACATGTTGGTTAAAATGAAGTAAACGGAAATGGTAGGACGATGTATATACTTATTAGACGCATTAGAGAATTTTGAAACACATATTAACACGACGATTAAAACTTGGTTATGAGATAAACAAGTTATGTTTCTAAAAAGTGGTGATTTCTAATAAAGGATCAAATTGCCGTAATTATATTTTGACGACAAATGTTACAACAACATGTACAAGTGATAAAGTAGAGTATGAACTTGCATGCTTGACCTTGTTTCCAAAGCCTAAGACATAAGTACATTTAGGTCGCGATTAGAGTTATTTGACCTATATTGCCATTTACAAAATACCAAACGAGATTTGCTTTTGCTAAGGTGAGTTCCATAGCCCCGATTTTACATTGTTTATACATGATTTCTAAACCCTCGGGGTGGGAATACAATGCTTGTTTTTACATACGGACACAAGTACTAAAACTGTTACTTTGCCTAAGTTACCACATTGCCATTAAAGTCCCCTACGAATCATGAACCGTTAATTACTTGTAAGCGCGGATGTTATGAATAGATCTATTTGGGTTGACACCCCGTCCGGGTTGGTCGCGCCAACTGGGTAAACGGACGCATATCATTTGGATTATTTTCGAGTGTCTGGCAAACACTTATTTGGGGCATTGTTATTGTGCTTAATTGCATACGGGTACGTCGAGCTTCGGGGTCATGAGCTTAGGCACTGTATTTATTATTTTTGGCTGTGACATTATATTTGTTGTACTGTCTTGCTATTGAAATCTTGTGGTCCGCCTTACTGTTTATTTAAACCTATGACTCTTACCAACATTATTGTTGACCCTTTTAGCGTGTATTCTCAGGTAACTAGGTGATGTTGATACACCTTTTGTATGGAAGCACTTCGAGTCACATTTTGGAAGCACATCATGATGGAGATTTTTCTACATTATTTTGCGTTTGATTATGTATTTAAATCTTACATTTTGATGGTGAACTCTGATAACTATGTTTTGTAAAGCTTAACTTTAAATCAAACGCTTGTTTTTTAAACGACTCACTTAGAGGTCGTTCTTTATTCCTTGTACTTTGTGACCATGTACGTCACGCCCCCAAAATTCCATTCCGCTGCAAACACAGATTTTGGGGGTGTGACAGATTGGTACCAAAGCCAAGGTTATAGAGAACTTGGATGCATTATTGACCCTAAACTATAACCACTAGGTCACGAAACTTCACAATATCATGATGTGCTTAGGATTGCGATGCATACTTTTATTCACTTATTTTATATAAGTGCTTGTACTTATATAATTTTGTATTGACCTGGTTTACAGTGATATGTCTTCACCCACCGATCCTATCATCCTCGACTCTGATTCGGATATGGATGATTCGTCATCATCCACTGTTCCGGTCACACCAGTCATTCCTATTCCTATATCCTTCGGCGATGGGTCTGCTGAGACCGAGCCATTCGAGGACGCCCATACTATGTCCACACTACCTATACCATCAACACCCATTGCACCTGTTCCCCCAGTACCATCACCACCAGCCTCACCACCAGTGCGCCGTGCTGGGCGTATTCCTGTTGTTCGGCCAGATCAGATTCTTATGGGTCGCCGCTATCGGCTACATGAAACTGGCCCTGTTATGCTCCGTATGGCTAGGAAGAGGGTCAGACCTCAACCCAGCCGTGTACCAGCACCCACTGTTACTCCACCTCGTATCCCATCACCACCATCATCTCCACCACCACCACCAGTTATTTACCGTCAGACTACCACAGTTCCATTACCACCATCACCATCCAGAGATGTTCCCGATCCTATGTTACCGCCTCGCAAGAGGGCTTTTACTATGGCACCCTCACCTTCAGATCCCGATGTTATGGTTGCTGCCGAGGCCTCTGCTCGACGCGAGGTTCACAGACGGATTAACGCCTGCAGATGGTCATTTATTCCGCCTGTTCTCAATAGGTGGAGGTACGATGAGGGTACTCTGCGTGCTTGGGAGTTAGGAGAGAGTTCTGAGATGGCTGCTGCTCGAGTTCTACCGGTTACGGGTGAGCCTGTCCATCATACCATTCCACTTCTGATCGCCAGGATGGTCCGTCATGAGGACTGTTAGCAATTAGTATATTTAGTTTTATTTCATTACTGCTGATAGTATAGTTGTGTTCCTACTGGCAGGTATGTAGTTCATGCTGGTATGGTTCCTACTGTTAGTAGTAGTTTGTTTCTGCTGGTAGTTATTATTTTGTTTTCGTATTATTAGAAGGTGAGGATATGCATGAGTTATATTAGGAAGTGATAGGGCATATCTTCTTGTAATGGGCTGGATTAGGGTTTCTTAGAATATAAAAGAAACACACAGCCATTGATATTGTAACACATCAAAAAACAAATTCATTAGTGAATCAAAGATCGATAGAGGATCAAGAGTTATTAGTTCTTCTTCTTTCAATTCTATTGTTTATATTCCGCGTAAACAGTAGTTCAATTGTTAGAGTCTCTCTTAGGCTATTTGTGATTACATAGACAGTCTACCAAACTCAAAGATCTATCAGGAAGGCATGATCCAACAAGTGGTAATTGTTAGGAATTAGTATATTTAGTTTTATTTCATTACTGTTGATAGTATAGTTGTGTTCCTACTGGCAGGTATGTAGTTCCTGCTGGTATGGTTCCTGCTGTTAGTAGTAGTTTGTTTCTGCTGGTAGTTATTATTTTGTTTTCGTATTATTAGAAGGTGAGGATATGCATGAGTTATATTAGGAAGTGATAGGGCATATCTTCTTGTAATGGGCTGGATTAGGGTTTCTTAGAATATAAAAGAAACACACAACCATTGATATTGTAACACATCAAAAAATAATTTCATTAGTGAATCAAAGATCGATAGAGGATCAAGAGTTATTAGTTCTTCTTCTTTCAATTCTATTGTTTATATTCCGCGTAAACAGTAGTTCAATTGTTAGAGTCTCTCTTAGGCTATTTGTGATTACATAGACAGTCTACCAAACTCAAAGATCTATCAGGAAGGCACGATCCAACAAGTGGTAATTGTTAGGAATTAGTATATTTAGTTTTATTTCATTACTGTTGATAGTATAGTTGTGTTCCTACTGGCAGGTATGTAGTTCCTGCTGGTATGGTTCCTGCTGTTAGTAGCAGTTTGTTTCTGCTGGTAGTTATTATTTTGTTTCCGTATTATTAGAAGGTGAGGATATGCATGAGTTATATTAGGAAGTGATAGGGCATATCTTCTTGTAATGGGCTGGATTAGGGTTTCTTAGAATATAAAAGAAACACACAACCATTGATATTGTAACACATCGAAAAACAATTTCATTAGTGAATCAAAGATCCATAGAGGATCAAGAGTTATTAGTTCTTCTTCTTTCAATTCTATTTTTATATTCCGCGTAAACAGTAGTTCAATTGTTAGAGTCTCTGTTAGGCTGTTTGTGATTACATAGACAGTCTACCAAGCTCAAAGATCTATCAGGAAGGCACGATCCAACAAGTGGTATCAGAGCCTGGTTAGACACTCTGTGAAAGAAGAAGAGAACAGAAGCAGATCTGGTAAAGAATTATTGTTGACAGATGCTGATCTAAAAATTCTGAGGTAATCGCTATTCATTCTTTGGTATCGAATCTTTAAATAAACCTCGTACTGATCGAATTCATTATTAATTGGGTGTGTGGTATAATAAATTGGTTGTGGGGCTGATCGCATCAATTTGTTGCTAGTCAAAAGATTCGGTTGAATTTTAAGAACATGGGACGGTGATAAATATTGATTAATTTGTTTTGTCGCATGATTGGCATATTTAATTTGTTTCATCATCTGTCTCGTGCAATTGACTTGAGCATAATCATTTATTGGTGAATTGATTGGTGATAATTCATTGTTGTCATTTGTAAAGGCAAGTGGGTTATTATTACTGCTATTGTTGACTCGTTTTGTGGGACTGATTCGTTTTTGTCGATTGTGAATTAATTGTGGATTGGTGGCAGTGATTGTTAATTCTTGTCTGAAATTTGTTAAGCTTGGTGGAATCAGTTAAACCGTTTGAAACAAATCCCTTAAACCCTCATACAATGACTTCATTCGGATCAGATGATTCTTTTGAGACATTTGTCATGAAGATTAAATCCTTGCTATCTGATTCCATGGTGGACCGTTCACATGATGAGGGAGATGATGAGGAAAGAAGTGCCACCCAAGTTTGTGAGATGATTGCTGGATATGGTGATAAGGCACAAGCGGCTGGGGAATTTGGTTTGATGGGCTACCCATCTCAGGTACAAAATTGTACCTTTGGTTGTGAAATTAAATATGCTGCTCTTAAGAGAGAGTTTGATGATATAGAGCCTCAATATAAAGAATTGTTTGTTAAAGTTCAAGCTTATGAAAATGCTGTTAAAACTTTAGAAAAACAAAAGGCTTGGTACCAATCTAATCAGTTAACATATGAGGAAAAGGTTAGGGTTTTGGAGAGAGACTTAGAGAACACCACTAATTGTCTAAAACATTCTGAGAGAGTAAATGCTAAGGTGGTGTTAGAAAAACAGGAATTACAGACTAAGTTAGATACTGAATTGGCTAGACATAATGCATGGCAAGAATCAGCTAAAAACGTAGTCAAACTAAATAACAGTACTCAGTCTGTAAGATGTAAGAGAGGGTTGGGGTATGATGTTGGGCCTGATGATGTATATGACCCTAGTGACCCAGGTATATTTGACCCTACACCTAAAGAGGTAGATTACCAAATTCCTGTTAAGTATGTCAAAGAAGGGGGAATGAATGTTGTTCCTCCACCTATAAGAGGAATTTTTATGCCTACCTCTACCTATTCTAACATAGACTTTGATGAATCACTCATGACCTATGGCAAAAAGTCCATTGACTTGCCTACTTCAGACTGTGAAACTAAAGACTTTGTCTCTTGTTCTAATAGTGACAAATCCTCTCAACCCAAGTCTGATGATTATATCTCATGTGATTCAAGTGATAAGTCTGTCACACACAGGCCTAATGACTTATCCACAAGATTTGGTGATGATGAATCTATTTCAAAAACAACTTCTTTTTCACTTAACTCTGTTAAAAACAATTTTGTCTCTAATTATGATAGTGATAATTTTGTTTGTAATAAGAAAAGTCAGGTAAAAAACAAATCTTTTAGAAAGAAATCATGTTTTGTGTGTGGTAGTTACTCTCATCTCATTAAAGACTGTAATTATCATGAGAGTAGAATGGGTGTGTGTGTTGAACAACAATAACCTAGATCAGTACGGAAAAATGTAGAGAATATACCCCCATTTGTCCCTAGAGCAAATGCATTTCCTGCTGGTAATGCAAAACGACCAGCGCCTGTTGCTGCTGGTAGGCCTTTTAGACCCGCAGCTGTTCCTGCTGGTAAGCCAGTTCCAGCTGGTAGAACTAATTCTGCTGGTGGGAAAAGGAATGCGGCTAGACCTTTTCACAGACCTACAAGCTCTTTATTTCAGAATGATTATAGGTTTATGTATTATGACCCAATGTATGTGGGGGGGGGCAAAGATGGGATCATGATGTTCAGTACACAGGAGGTTGGTCTTGGAGACACAATGGTCATTATTTGAGAAAGGGATCCAAGAGAAATGGTGGATCTCATCATTGCTGTGTTTGAGGGGAGGCATAAGCCTAAGGGGAGGCTTATTGTTGTATATTATTGTTATTCTGAGATCGCATCTGTTTGGTCATTGAATTTATTATGGATGTCGCTTGTGGATTTTGGTCAAATTAATGGCGGCTGGGTCCCTCTGACTCAATAGTAGTAATCAATTTTGATAACATGTGGTAATTCAATTAATCGGTGATGGGTACAAGATTGAATGAAGGTGTGTCGTCTACTGATATTGAAATTGCTCGAATGTGATTTGGTTGTCGTTTGTGAAACTGATTTGATTTAATGGTACTGACTCACGTGGGGCTTCCATTATTATATTCTCGTATTGCATTTGGTTAATGTCAGACGCAATCGATTTGTGATTGGGTGAAGACCAGACGTGGGGTCGGTTATAGCATCGATACATGGGGCATTGATTAAGGAGAATGATTAAGTGAGAATGTTGACTGTGATGAATTGATACTGATCTCAGTCAACTGTGGGGCATGAATTTATTCTGGTACGATTGATTGTTATTTCTGCTGCTGCATTAACTTTTCATTGCTGCTGCTCTCACATGGATTCTGCTGCTACGCTTGAATTGTTACTGCTGGTAGTGCTTCGGTTTCTGCTGGCAGTGTTCCAGTTCCTGCTGGTAACACCATTTCTGCTGGTTGCTTCGGATTCTGCTGCTCTTGATAAAAAAAAATTATTGTTGTACATTTTTTTTTATCTTTTTCATTTTCTTTTATTTTGTTTCATTATTAGTTAAAAAAAAAATTCTTGTATATTGTCTACTAACTCATTTGCAGGTACAGTGTTGGTTTCTAACCACACATCAAATGGTAATCAACTCACCATGTCTCACAGACAAGAAAGAGTTGACTCACCATGAGGGTACGGCTCTGGTATGATCATCAAATCCGTTGACAGCTGTAATAGTTTGCTCAAAACTATAGGGTTCTCAACTCACCCATGTTTCATTACTGAGAGTTGAAATGGTTTTTAATTCGCCATGGATTTTACCCTTTAGGGTTTCCAAAGCATTGGCTAGCCCACAAGAGTATGGCTTGTGGTAAAGGCAGTGGAAAACCATATTTGGTAATCAATTCACCAAGGTCATGTAATGAACCAAGAATTGGCTAGTCCTGAGCAAACGGCTACAGGTAAAGACATTTCAAATCCGTTTATGGCTGTGATGCTTTGCCAAAAATCATTAGGGTATTCCAACACACCATTGATTCACGTTCTAAGTGTTGGACTGGTTACTAGTTCACCAGGGTGATGCCATGATTTCACCAAAGGACTAGCTAGCCCAAGAGTGAGTAGCTACTTGGTAAAGGCTCATCAAATCTACTCATGTTGCTGCTGGTTCCTGTTGATGCTGGATCCTTGGTCTTAATGCTGGTTAAATGTTGCTGCTGGTGAAGTAATTAGATTGTGGGGCTATATTGCATATTTGGTGGTCAAACGTGGGCTACTAATGTTGATTATTCACTCTGTCAGTTGTGGTCAAAGTGATTAATTCACTTTTGTTATTCGGTTTGGATAAAGTGGGTCTGTGATGCTGCGTACTGTGTGGGGTCAGGACATTAAAATTGTTTCTCGATTCATAATTGGTCAAACCTGCTATGTGTCTGATCGGCAATAATTTGGGCGAGTATAATTAATGGAGCTGATTTGGATATTATTGCTTGTGATTCATGCTGATGTTGCTGCTGGTTATTTACTGATGCTGCTGCAGTTCAATCCTCTAGCCCTGGACGTCAAAGATCTATCTGGAAACTTGAACTTAACCTAGTCAAATTCAAGTTTAGGGGAGGATTGTTAGGAATTAGTATATTTAGTTTTATTTCATTACTGCTGATAGTATAGTTGTGTTCCTACTGGCAGGTATGTAGTTCCTGCTGGTATGGTTCCTGCTGTTAGTAGCAGTTTGTTTCTGCAGGTAGTTATTATTTTGTTTCCGTATTCTTAGAAGGTGAGGATATACATGAGTTATATTAGGAAGTGATAGGGCGTATCTTCTTGTAATGGGCTGGATTAGGGTTTCTTAGAATATAAAAGAAACACACAGCCTTTGATATTGTAACACATCGAAAAACAATTTCATTAGTGAATCAAAGATCCATAGAGGATCAAGAGTTATTAGTTCTTCTTCTTTCAATTCTATTGTTTATATTCCGCGTAAACAGTAGTTCAATTGTTAGAGTCTCTCTTAGGCTGTTTGTGAATACATAAACAGTCTACCAAGCTCAAAGATCTATCAGGAAGGCACGATCCAACAAGGACCGTATTGGCCGAGTATTTGATCGTCTCGATGGGGTTCCCTAGAGCGCATTGAGACCTTGGAGACTCAGTTGGAGCACCAGATCGTTGCACACTCCCGGATTGCTACACTTGAGTGTTTCGTGGAGGATGAGTAGGCATGACAACGCGACCAGGATGAGTTGATTGCTAGTCTCCTTGATCAGATCAGAGATCTCCAGCGCCGTCTCGATGGTGCATCTGGCAGTGCCTAGACTTGATTTGTATCATAGGTATCTTTTGTATTTATATCCTAGCCACGAGGTCTGTGGCATTAGTAGTGACACTTGCGATCTTTTGTTAGTTGTACAACAATGTAGCAAGTTATGTTGGGATGTATTGTATTATTACGCTATGATGCGATATCAGTCGATGTGAACCGAGACTTTCCTTTTGTATCCATGTATGTTGTGATGTATCTATCAATGTTGTGATTTTATTATGGTTGACGTGACTTATTCTTATTGTGGTTGATTTTATCACGCCATATTCTTATCGTGATTTATCCTTGTCGTGATGTATTTTTATCTTGTTGTGGTTGTATCTACTCATGGTGAAAATATGTTATGATTATTGTGATTCATTATGGATTATTCTTATCACGTTATATTTATATCATGATTTGTTTTGTCATGATTTATTCCTATATTGTTGAGATTGATCTTGTTGTGATTTTCACATGTCATGGTTGTATATATATATATATATACTTGTGATGACCTTTGTTACTTATGGATCCTAATTATTGTTGTTTCTTGTGATTAGAAAAACAATGCCACCTAAGAAACAAAGCATGTGTACAACTGAGATCGATCGACTCGTTGCCCAACGGGTTACAGCACAGGTTGCTGCTGCTATGGCTGAATATGAGAACAATCGCAACAGTGGTAACGGCGGAGAAGCTAGTGGAACGGCAACCAGGGGTGAAACCACGACTCGTGGATGTACTTACAAGGAGTTTTTGGGTTGCAAGCCGCATACTTTCATTGGCACGGAAGGAGCTGTCGGTTTGGTAGGATGGTTCGAGAAATTGGAATCGACTTTCCGTATGTGCAACTGCGCGGAAAACTGTAAGGTGAAATATGCTACAGGTACCTTGTTGGATGGTGCCTTATCTTGGTGGAATGTTTTCCCAATCAGTGGGAATTGATGTTGCTTTTGAATTACCATGGACTGAGTTTAAGGAAATGGTAACTGCTGAGTATTGTCCGAGAAATGAAGTTCAAAAATTGGAAGTTGAATTTTGGAATTTAACAGTGAAAGGGTACGACATTGCAGCTTATACTCAACGATATCATGAATTGGCTACTCTCTGTCCTGAGATGGTTTCGACTACTCAGAAAAAGATTGAAAGGCACATCTGGGGTCTTCCATCTTATATTCAAGGAAATGTTACCTCTTCTAAGCTAAGTACTCTAGATGAGACAATCCGAATGTCTCACAATCTGATGGATCAAGTTGTTCGGGCAAAGGCTGCTCGAGATAGCAATAACAGTAACCGCAACAACAACAACAACCGCCACCACAACAGTAACAACAACAAGAGAAAGTGGGATACTACTCAGGGAGGAAATGCTTCCAAGCAACCCAACAAAAGACAAGAAGTTGTTAAGGCTTATGTTGCGGGCCCGACTGAAAGGAGAGGTTATGAAGGAAATCTTCCTAAGTGTGACAAGTGCCAACGCCACCACAATCCTGGACGTTGCCCTACTCCATGTGGCAATTGTAAGAAAATTGGGCACTTAACCAAAGACTGTAGGTCTCCTACTGCAGCAACAAATCAAAGGGTTCCTGGAACATGTTTCGGATGTGGCGAAACAGGACATTTCAAGAAAGAATGCCCGAAGGATAAGAATCAGGGAACTCAGAATAATGGAGCTCGGGGAAGAGTCTACAATCTCAGAAACAGGGAAGCTACTGAGGACCCGACTATTGTCACGGGTACGTTTCTTCTCAATGGTCTTTATGCTTTAGTTTTATTTGATTCGGGTGCCGATAAAAGTTTTGTGTCTACTACTTTTGCTCCTTTACTCAACATCTCACCGACCACCTTAGACACAACCTACGACATTGAATTAGCAAATGGTAACTTAGTTAGCTCCAGAACCATGATCCGCAATTGCACCTTTAACTTCCTAAATCATCCATTTAACATCGACCTCATCCCTATCGAACTCGGTAGTTTTGATGTCATAATCGGTATGGATTGGTTATCTAAAAACCAAGCTAGGATCATTTGCGACGAAAAGGTTGTTCATCTCCTTTTTAATGGTGAAACCTTGATTATCCGTGGTGAACGAAGCGGAACTCGATTAAACATCATATCGTGTGTCAAGACCGAAAAGTTTATAAAGAAGGGATGTCATGCTTTTCTGGCATACATAACCGAAAAGAAGTTGGATGACAGACGATTGGAGGATGTACCGGTTGTTTGAGATTTTCCGGAAGTCTTTCCAGAAGACTTGCCTGGATTACTGCCTACCCGACAAGTAGAGTTTCAGATAGATTTGGTGCCAGGAGCAGCACAAATAGCAAGAGCACCCTATCGACTAGCACCAACAGAGTTGCAGGAATTGTCTAATCAGTTGCAAGAACTATTGGACAAGGGATTCATTAGACCAAGTTCCTAACCTTGGGCAGCACCGGTATTGTTTGTAAAGAAGAAGGATAGATCATTCCAAATGTGCATAGATTATCGTGAATTGAACAAGTTAACGGTGAAGAACCGTTACCCACTTCCAAGAATCAACGATTTGTTCGATCAGTTTCAAGGTTCCAGTTTTTACTCGAAGATTGACTTGAGATCGGGTTATCATCAACTAAGGGTTCGGGAAGAAGATATTCCGAAAATGGCTTTTAGGACTCGTTATGGTCATTATAAGTTTCAAGTGATGCCGTTTGGATTAACTAATGCAACAACAGTATTTATGGATCTCATGAACCGGGTGTGCAAACCGTACCTGGACAAATTTGTAATTGTGTTCATTGATGATATCCTCATTTACTCTAAAAGCAAAGAAGAGCACGAAGAACATCTCAAGACGATCTTAGAATTGCTCAAGAAAGAGAAGTTGTACGCTAAATTTTCTAAGTGTGATTTTTGGATCCGAAAAGTACAATTTCTTGGGCACGTAATCAACAGTCAGGGATTGCATGTTGACCCAGCTAAGGTCGAGGCTATCAAAGATTGGGAAACCCCTAAGACTCCCACAGAGATTCGTCAATTTCTAGGTCTTGCCGAGTATTACAGAAGATCCATTGAGGGTTTCTCGAAAATAGCAAAGCCTTTAACCAAGCTAACGCAGAAGAATCAGAAGTACGAATGGGGAGAGAAACAAGAATTCGCTTTTTAGTTGTTGAAGCAAAAACTTTGCAGTGCGCCGATTTTAGCATTACCCGAAGGAATAAAAAAATTTGTAGTTTATTGTGATGCTTCGCATAAGGGACTTGGGGCAGTGTTAATGCAGAATGAAAAGGTTATAGCTTACGCGTCTAGACAACTCAAGGTTCATGAGAAGAATTACACCACTCATGACTTAGAGTTAGGAGCAGTTGTCTTTGCGCTAAAGATTTGGAGACACTACCTTTACGGTACAAAGTGTACAGTGTACACCGACCACAAAAGTCTTCAACATATATTAAACCATAAATAGCTCAATATGAGACAACGTCGTTGGCTAGAACTACTCAGTGACTATGACTGCGAGATCCGGTATCATCCTGGTATAGCGAACGTAGTAGCAGATGCCCTTAGCAAGAAGGAACGACTTAAACCCTTACGAGTAAGATCATTGGGTATGACCATTAGTTCACCTCTTCCATCCAAAATTCTTGAGGCTCAGGCCAAAGCACTTAAGGCAGAGAACCGACCTAAGGAGAACATTCATGGTATGCCAGAGTTAAGTAAGAATGGTTATGTGAAAAGATCCGATGGAATGTTATGCTTCAAAGATAGAAGTTGGATACCAAATTTTGGTGGCCTACAAGAGTTTATCATGCACGAATCACACAAGTCCGAGTATTTCATACACCCAGGTTCCGATAAAATGTACCAAGATCTCAAAAAGCTGTATTGGTAGCCGAATATGAAGGCCGACAATGCTACTTATGTTAGCAAATGTCTTACATGGTATTCCAAAGTTAAGTTCGAATACCAGAAGCCGTCTGGCTTACTACAGCAACCAGAGATTCCTCATTGGAAATGGGAATGTATCACTATGGACTTTATCACTAAACTTCCTAAAACTCCGAGCGGTCACGACGCGATTTGGGTGATTGTTGATCGTCTCACCAAATCAGCTCATTTCTTGCCCATTAAGGAAACCTACAAGATGGATAAATTAACCAGAATCTATATCCAGGAGATTGTCTCAAAACATGGTGTACCAGTTTCAATCATTTCAGATCGAGACAGTCGATTCACTTCAAGATTTTGGGAATCGCTTAACGATGCCTTTGGAACCCGTCTTGATATGAGTACAGCCTATCATCCACAAACAGATGGTCAGAGTGAGAGGACCATCCAAAAACTAGAGGATATGCTCCGTGCTTGTGTGATTGATTTCGGTAATAGCTAGGATACTCACTTGCCATTGATTGAGTTCTCCTACAACAATAGTTATCACACAAGTATAAAGGCTGCACCATTTGAAGCACTCTACGGAAGGAAATGCCGATCACCAGTCTGTTGGGCCGAAGTCGGAGATGCTCAACTTACCGGTCCAGAAATTGTTCACGAGACAACCGAGAAGATTGTTCAGATTCGGAACAGACTAAAAGCCGCCAGAGACCGCCAGAAAAGTTATGCCAATGTGAGACGTAAGCCCTTAGAATTCAAAGTTGGAGACATGGTAATGTTGAAGGTATTGCCTTGGAAAGGTGTGATACGATTTGGGAAACGCAGGAAATTAAACCCTAGGTATATTGGACCATTTAAGATTCTAGCAAGAATCAGTCCAATGGCATACAGACTTGAACTCCCGCCAGAGCTTAACAGTGTGTACAATACCTTCCATGTTTCTAATCTCAAGAAGTGTTTATCCGACGAATCCCTTGTCATTCCGTTAGAAGAGATTCAGCTCGATGACAAGCTTAATTTCATCGAAGAGCCAGTAGAAATTATGGATCGTGATGTCAAGCAATTAAAGCATAGTAGAATTCCTATCATCAAAGTTCGCTGGAATTCTCAACGAGGTCCCGAGTTCACATGGGAACGAGAAGACCAGATCCGTCAAAAGTATCCGCATCTCTTCACCGACAACACTCCAATGACCAACACTGGCTGAATCTCGAGGACGAGATTCATTTTTATGGGTGGTAGACTATCACAACCCACAAAATTTCAGGTCAATACTACTCGACAAACTTCAATTTATTTTTCTTGCCATTTATTTGCAAACAATTCACATATAATCTTTTACTTGAACCGACGTGAAAACCTAGAATAAATTCCAAGTACACTAGGACTTAGGTAATGTGACAAATGGTAATTTTCACGTTGTTAATTAATCTTATATGAGTATTAATTATTTTTAAGCTAAGCATTTCCATGCGCATTCGCATGTTTCTGAGTATTTTTGAGCATTTTTAGGAGCCGTTTAGCATACTGTAGCTTACAGTCACTGCAAAAAAAGTATATTTTTGTCAGTAAAGTTAAATTATCACATTTCTGATAGTTAATGACAAGTCTTGTAATTAACTGAGATCTTTCTCGTATTTTGTTGAAAAACAACCGCACGCGCGTACCGACAACACAGTACACATGGTAATAGTCAAATAAATATGTTTTTGAGTCAGTAATGACATTTTATTATATTTCTGACAAAAACATGGTTAAAAACTTTATTTTACGTAAACGTGTCCAAAAACGTCAAACCGAGACTTTACGGTAACATTTAAGCTCAAACCGACACACGATACACCAACGCGGAGTAAAAATAAAACCCACCCTCCCCTAAATAAGCCATAACCGGCCATAATACACACTCCACCATAAGAAGCCAAAAGTTTACATGTTATCTTAATGAAATCTAGTTTTTACTAAAAATGGTGTGACAACTTTAAGATTTCCATTTCTTATCTTTAATTCCTTCCTAGATTAAAACTCATATTCACCCTATTATTACCATTTTATATGCCACATACAAGCACACATTCATCATCATCCAAAAATTTTCTCTAAAAGTTCAAGATCATCAAGTGTGTAATTAAGGTTTTTGGGTTGTTTGGAACTTATTTTGGGTAAATTTGGTGAAGCTTTGGGTGTTCTTGTTCTTCCTATCCCACGTTAAACATCAAAAGATTGTAAGGATTCATAAAACTTTTCTAAATTTGTTAATCTCTTATTCATTTGGTGTATAATGATGTTTAAAAGTGTTAAATGTGTATGTTTTGATAATATGATAAAAGCTAGGGTTTGATCTTGTATTTATGGTGCTCGAAATTTTATGATGTATATGAGTTAGTTTGTAGATTTCTTGCTTGTGTGGCAAATCTTGTTACATATAGTGCTTATTTGATAATACAAACATTAGTTATGGTTTTTACACTAATTTAAGCACTATATTGATTTTTGAGGTTGATATATGGTTCGACTAGTTACAAAAATAAAAGATTATTGGGGTTTTGAAAAACATAAAATTTTGGCTCAAATGGTGAAAAGGTGGAAAAATATAGTAAAATGCTTATTTGGATTAGCTTATTTAATAAGCTATAAGTTATTAAAATAGCTAGTAAAAAGGTGAAAATAAGTTAAGACACTATATATGGGTCGAATGGACCATAAAATAGTCAACTTGAAATATTGACTAAATAGCTTATTTATTAGAGCTTATTTGATAAGTAAAAAGTGTATTTAGTAACTAATAATCACTAATAAGTAACAAATAGCTTATTTATTAGCGCGTCGATATATACGTTATAACTAAAAATGTGTTTTGGGTTAAAAATGGTAATTGGGCTTATTTAAGAGTTTCGGCCCAATTAACAAATAAAAATGATAAATTTGATTTTTGGAATATTTTCCGACTCGCCGTAGTTATTAATGTTTAACGAAGCGATAAATATAACGAAAACCATTTTTGGACTTGTTTTGAGACGTTTAGTCTCCGAAAGGGTAAAAATTGACATTTTTACTAAATTGACATTGAGATTGACTTTTGTTGACTTTTTGACAAAATATTGACTTTATGTCGAAACCTAATGTTAATACTTAAAAGTGAATATAACGAATAATATAACGACGAAAATATTCACGGCACTTGAAATACATATCACTAAAGTATTTTTACACTTATAACTAGTTAGTGGAATATTTGAGTAAAAGTTTGCAACACTTGAGATAAATGGAAACGTTGTATAAACGAATGGGTCATGCCCAATTTTTTTTAATATATAACACTTAGATTATTTTTGTGAACCACTAAACTTAAGTAAACTTTATGGAATTACTTAACAAAACTTGTTTTCTTATATTAAAGGTTACATCAAAAATAATAAACGATGTTTCTACTATAATAATTCTTCACCAACATTATTATCTTAACCATTTTTCAAAAGCTTATTTAATTAATTTTTATTAATTAAATAAATAAGTAATTAATTTAATAAATATATATACATATATAATGTATGAGTACATATATATAACACTTGCGTATCTAAGCCGCGAATACTAGCACGGATGTTCCGTTACGTATTCCCACCACGCACTTTCACCATGATCCACCACCACAAGTTACAACGATAAATCGTTTCGAAATATATTTACTACACAGCAAGCAAGAAATACACGAGCACTGGTCAAACGTAAACTTTTCAGATAAAAATAAAGACACTTGAGACACGAATATTTTGCTAAGACTTGCCGTACTGATTTAGGGTGCTGATCGGCGCGGTTGAATTATTTTGATTGATTAGCAGATTTGCTGTATTTGAAAGGTGAGTTTATAGCCCCACATTTTATACGATTACGTTTTATAAGCTTGGGGTGAGAAACATGCAAAACTGTTTTCATGGACCAGAAATGAATTTTGTTTTTAAGTGCACACTAGTATGCAGAAACCTAAGTTTGTTGAATCCCAATTTGTGCCCAATATCATCTGCCGTTAATTCCTGTATAGGGAGCCGTTTGTTATAAATAGATCTATTGGGAGTGACGTCCCCGTTCGGTTGGCTCGGCATAGCCAAGGCGAACGTATACCAAATCGAATAATAGTCCGAGTTTCTGGGGATTAACACTCGCGGGCACCCTTATTTATTTGCTAACGCTAGTCGTGCTGCATTGTCATAGATCGGTAGGATGAGGCTTAGTGTTTGCATAACGGATAGTGTGTATCTGCTAAATTGTTTTTATGATATTGCTATTGGTCCATATGTGCTATTTATTTAAACCTATGAACTCACCAGCGTTAGCTGACTTTTAGCATGTTTTTCTCAGGAAACTGAGGTGCGTTTAGCCGGGTGCAGTGCATGGCGTCGGTCACAATAAATGATGGAAATGTTTTTAAAGCGTTTACTCTGACAGTTGGACCTTTTTAATTTAAATGGGCTTCATTTTCATATGAAATGGATTTCATGTATTGGAACATGACTTGACTTATATAATATATTTTAAAACGGATTTTTAATCCGTTCCCTATATCTTGTGTTGTGTTTACCATTCCGTAGCACCCAAATTGTATGCTTCCGCGAATATTGTGATTTTGGGGGTGTTACAGATTGGCATCAGAGCCTTGGTTATAGAGAACGTGGTTTATAAAAACCTTGAACTATAATCGATTTATGAAAAACTTTCCATCATGACCGCCGGATGCCTGCCAGTTTAGCTTGCTATGATTTGAGCATTGTTTGCTTTATTTGATTAAGTGTTTTGACATGCTATTCGAGTATATTATACTAAGAATATATGATATAAGTATTTTCCATATACTTACACGTGTCGCACCATAATTGTCACAGACCGTCTCCCTACGTAACTTCATCATTTCACTTCGAGTTGAATACTCGCTACATACCACACGAATTCATTTTCTATTTGACTCCAAGTTTGAACTACCGTATTATTCTTTCGAAACACTTATATTACTATTGTAAAGGAACTCACCAACTTAGAAGAGCACGACCTTAACATACCGCCTTATAACGCATCTTCTGGAATCATATACTCTTATGACACATCCTTGCTATGTCTCACACTTCTTTTCTCATTGTAAAAAACCATGTCATATGAGGGGCAAGACCTAAACTCCGCAGCCATGGAACAAATCATAGCCCAGCGAGTTACAGAGGCTATGGCTGCCTACGAGGCGGGAATCCGCATGGCTTGCAATCGAATGGACCGGGAAACACATCAGGAAGTTAAGAGCGTTAACAACAAAAGGAAGTGGAAGGATCACCCAAGGAACGACAATAACCAGAACAAGCGACAAGAGGTCGCCAAAGTTCATACTGCTAGGTCAGGAAGGAAGAAGGTACCATTGTGCAACTGTTGTAAACTACACCACAAAGGACCATGCACGGTTAAATGTCACAACTGCCAGAAAGTAGGACATCTGGCCAGGAACTGCAAGTCCAGACCCCTAGCCACCACTCAAGCAGCACCACTCAACAATCGAAGGGCGGAAGTCAGCTGCTATGGATGTGGTGAGAAGGGTCATTACCGTAATGAGTGCAATAAGCCAGGATTCAGGGCAATGGTGGTGGCTAGGGAAATCGAGGAAAAACGAGGAACCAATTAACCAAGTACACAGGAGCAAACAATGGACACCATAGAACAAGAGGAAACCAGGACTCAGACATGATGACATAAGAATGACTACTCTATGTAATAAGACCTAAGTTTAGACTCTTTTAAGTTCGTTTTTGTAAGACTTCATTAGTATCTTTCTGTGAACCGCATTGTATGGTATGGATTTGGTGAACTTTTATTATGAGATGTAAGCTTATCTGGCTCCAACTACCAACGGTCCTATGCTACCTAGATGTACCAAACGCCGCCCGTTGCACTATTCATTTTTACTATGAGTTAACGAATCACTTGCCATCGTTTTTCAACTATTTAAACTCGTACTATAAACCAGTTGTCTACCATATTATCTTTTCATGAAATAATAAATGGTATTGCTACCAACACTCGAACTTTTGCAAATATTTCACAGACTATCTCGCAGTCATACCTACAAATCGTTTTATTTCCAAATTTCAGAATTAAGGTTTTAACCTCACTACTGTTCTTGAAACGAGGAACTTTCCTCATATTGCCTTACGAAATGTTTTACTAACAATTTATAAACTGAACTATAACGTGGATACCATTTTGCCAACAATGAATTGTTTTCCTATTACTCTATAAATTGTTTGGAAACCATTTTACAAACTATTCTTTCACCGCTCGGCGAATTATTTACTTTTTGAAAGGTAGTTTATGCTGCAAAATCGCAAGCAGAAAAACCGATATGTTTTCTTGTAACTAAACTCAGCATTGCATCGTTGGACCTCAATTATACAAAGCTTGATCACCTTTGTATAATTCGGGTAGGACCATACTATGCTAGGAATGGTTGCCTAAAATTTTATGAAAGACGAATCTATTATTTCCTTTTTCGAGAAATCAGAAACTCGCGTGTGTGAGCACATAAAAGTAGTGAAAGTCATGGGCATCCGTACTAGGGAACACCATAACCAAATAGGCTTTGGCGCCAAGATATCACCTAGAACTAGCCTTACTTCGTACCACGTCCAAAAACTGAAAGGGCAACTTACACTACTAGCCAACATAAGATGACTCCACCGATTTACGTCTCACGGTACACTACTTTTCTGATTCCGAGACACTGCATTGTCTAACGGACAAATCCTTACTGAGCCAACAAACTGACTGCTAGTAGCACTCAACAATATCTCTCAAGGTTATACTCTAGACCTGCCAAACTCCCCAACCAACAGTGACCCTAGGTCCACAAAACATGGAGACTATAACGTCATCCCCAGTATAGATTGGATGTCGAAATACCACGCTATAACCACCCACGATGGGAAACTAGTCCGCATACCTTATGGTAATAGGATCCTAGTAATACAATGAGGACCCCGAGACGGAACTAAGCAATGAGTGCAACAAATCCCGAAACTGAGAAAATGGTGGTGGACCAGGCAATCAAGTAGCAGTAGTCAACAATGGAAACCAGAGCAATGAAGGAGGAGCCCGTGGAAGAGTTTATGTTGTGGGCAGAAGGAAATCCCAGGACGACCCGAATGTGGTGACGGGTAGGTTTCTTTTAGACGTTACGCTTCAGTACTATTCGATACAGGAGCAGATAGAAGCCTTGTGTCGACCGCTTTTAGTCCTTTACTCGATATAGCCCCGACCACCTAAGATAATGCCTTTGACATAGAATTAGCAAACGGAAACCTAGAAAGAGTAGGTACCATTATAAGGAATTGCACTCTAAACTTGTTGAATCGTCCATTCAACATCGACCTAATGCCAGTAGAATTGGATAGTTTTGACGTCATCATAGGGATGGATCGGCTATTGAAGTATCATGCCGTCATCGTCTGTGATGAGAAGATCGTCAGAGTACCCTATGGGAACGAAGTTCTGATCATTGAAGGCTACCGCTTTGATTATGCGCGTTCGTCAAGATTGGGCATCATCTCATGTACGAAGGTGCAGAAGTACATTGAGAAGGGATGCTATCTCTTTTTAGCTCATGTCACTGAAAAGGAGGAAAAGGAACCTGGAGAGAAAAGGTTGGAAGATGTGCCAATCGTAAGGGATTTTCCAGAAGTCATTCCAGAAGACTTACCGGGACTTCCACTGGCCAGACAAACCGAATTCCAAATCGATTTAGTGCCAGGAGCCGCGCCTGTAGCGCGAGCACCCTATCGTTTAGCACCTACGGAATTACAAGAATTATCCGATCAGTTAGTTGAACTGTCTGAAAAAGGTTTTATCAGACCGAGTTCTTCGCCTTGGGAAGCTCGTGTTTTGTTTGATTAAGAAGAAGGATGGATCCTTCAGGATGTGTATTGACTATCAGGAACTGAATAAGCTAACCATTAAGAATAGATACCCACTCCCGAGGATAGACGATTTATTTGATCAGTTGCAAGGATCATCGGTTTATTCTAAGATAGACTTGAGATCGGGTTATCACCAACTTAGAGTCTGGGAAGAGGATGTCCCGAAGACCGCATTCCGAACCCAATATGGCCATTACGAATTCCAAGTTATGCCATTTGGCTTGACAAATGCACCAGCAGTATTCATGGATCTCATGAATCGTGTGTGTAAGCCATATATGGATAAATTCGTGATAGTGTTCATTGACGATATCCTGATATATTCCAAGAATGAGCAAGAGCATGAAGAACATATCAAGCTAATTTTTGAATTATTGAAAAAGGAAGAGTTATATGCTAAGTTTTCGAAGTGTAAATTTTGGATATCGACCGTGCAGTTTCTTGGTCACGTGATAGATAAGCAAGGGATTCACGTAGATCCTGCTAAGATTGAAGCAATTAAGGATTGGGCAACGCCCACAACGCCGACGGAAATCCGACAATTTTTAGGACTTGCCGGCTATTACAGAAGGTTTATAGAAGGTTTCTCTAAGATAGCTAAACCGTTGACAAAATTGACTCAAAAGAATGTGAAATTTCTACTGGAGAAATGAGGAGGAAGAAGCTTTTCAACTCCTTAAGGAAAAATTGTGTAGTGCACCTATTTTAGCTTTACCCGAGGGTAGCGAAGATTTTGTTGTGTATTGTGACGCATCGCACAAAGGTTTGGGAGCCGTGTTGATGTAGAGAGAGAAAGTGATAGCATGCGCTTCTCGACAGCTGAGAACCCATGGAGAAAAAAAAACCCATGACCTAGAATTAGGATCAGTCGTGTTTGCACTGAGGATTTGGAGACACTATCTTTATGGAACTAAGTGTGTAGTGTTTACCGATCACAAGAGTCTACAGCATATATTGAACCAGAAGGGGCTGAACATGAGACAGTGCCGATGGTTGGAGTTGCTTAGTGACTATGATTGTGAGATCCGTTACCACCCAGGCAAGGCAAATGTTGTTGCCGACGCCCTTAGCAGAAAAGAGCGGATCAAACCTCTTAGAGTTAGATCGTTAGGGATGACGATCAGTTCGCCGCTTCCAGCAAAGATTCTTGAGGCTCAGGGTGAGGCACTCAAGGATGAAAATCGACCACATGAGAAGGTTCACGGAATGCCAGATAGTGCAAATGGACTTGTAAGGAGAGCGGATGGAGTTATGTGTTATGGGAACAGGTGTTGGATCCCGCTACATGGAGGAAATTCGTGATTTGATTAAGCACGAATCCCACAAATCTAAGTATATCTTGTCAAATCTAGGTACATCCTGTTACTAGGCTTAAACTTGTAGTTTAACTTAATCTCATGACAGTTCTTGTTTGATGAGTTGTGAAGTTAAGTTAGATTTTAGTTGAGGCTCAACTACCAAAGATGTTCTTAGATTCGAAGAAGTTTTATTGGTGGCCATACATGAAAGCCGACATAGCTGAGTACGTCAGTAAGTGTTTAACGTGCTCGAAGGTCAAGGCTGAACATCAGTGACCGTACGGTCTGCTTGTTCAACCTGAGATCCCAGAATGGAAATAGGAGCGTATTATTATGGATTTTACCACTAAGTTGCCTAAGACGTCGAGTAGTTGTGACACGGTTTGGGTAATCGTTGACCGTCTCAATAAATCAGAGCATTTCCTTCCTATAAAGGAAAATGCCAGCATGGATAAACTCACGCGACTGTCTGTGAAGGAAATTGTCGCAAGGCATGGTGTGCCTGTTTTTATTATCTCTGATCGAGACAGTCGATTCACGTCTAATTTTTGGAGGTCGCTTCAGAATGCATTAGGAACCAACCTTGACATGAGTACAGCTTATCATCCTCAGACTGATGGTCAGAGTGAGAGGACCATTCAGACATTAGAGGACATGCTGAGAGCCTGTGTGATTGATTTTGGAAACGGCTGGGATAGGCATTTGCCTTTAGCCGAGTTTTCCTATAACAACAGCTATCACACTAGTATTAAAGCTGCACCGTATGAGGCACTTTATGGTCGTAAGTACAGATCGCCAGTTTGTTGGGCGGAAGTAGGAGAAAGCCAACTTACCGGACCGGAACTAGTCCACGAGACTACTGAAAAGATCGTGCAGATCAAGAGCCGAATGCAGGCGGCCCGTGATCGTCAAAAGAGTTATGCCGACAAGAGGCGAAAACCCCTTGAGTTTCAAGTGGGAGATAAAGTGATGATAAAGGTCTCGCCCTAGAAAGGCGTGATCAGATTTGGCAAGCATGGTAAGTTGAACCACCGCTATATTGGACCTTTCAAAATTCTTGCCAAGATCGGGCCGGTAGCCTACCGACTCGAACTGCCATCTGAGCTCAGCGCTGTACATGACGTTTTTCATGTCAGCAATTTGAAAAAGTGCTTATCTGATGAAAACGCCGTTATTCCTTTGGATGAAATCCAGCTTGATGAGAGGTTAAATTTTATCGAAGAGCCGATTGAACTCATGGACCGGGAAGTGAAACGACTAAAGCAGAGTCGTATCCCATTTGTGAAGGTCCGATGGAACTCTCGCAGAGACCCCGAATACACTTGGGAACGAGAGGACGAAATCAAGCGAAAATACCCTTATCTCTTTTCAAAACCAACGAGTGACGTAAATTGAAATCCGAGACGGATTTCCCGATTAGATGGGGAGACTGTGACAAATGGTAATTTTCACGTTGTTAATTAATATTATATGAGTATTAATTATTTTTAAGCTAAGCATTTCTATGCGCATTTGCATGTTTCTGAGTATTTTTGAGCATTTTTGGGAGCCGTTTAGCATACTGTAGCTTGCAGTCACTGCAGAAAAAGTATATTTTTGTCAGTAAAGTTAAATTATCACATTTCTGATAGTTAATGACAAGTCTTGTAATTAACTGAGATCTTTCTCGCATTTTGCTGAAAAACAACCGCACGCGCGTACCGACAGCACAGTACACATGGTAATAGTCAAATAAATATGTTTTTGAGTCAGTAATGACATTTTATTATATTTTTGACAAAAACGTGGTTAAAAACTTTATTTTACGTAAACGTGTCCAAAAAGGTCAAACCGGGACTTTACGGTAACATTTAAGCTCAAACCGACACACGATACACCAACGCGGAGTAAAAATAAAACCCACCCTCCCCTAAATAAGCCATAACCGGCCATAATACACACTCCACCACAAGAAGCCAAAAGTTTACATGTTATCTTAATGAAATCTAGTTTTTACTAAAAATGGTGTGACAACTTTAAGATTTCCATTTCTTATCTTTAATTCCTTCCTAGATTAAAACTCATATTCACCCTATTATTACCATTTTATAGCCACATACAAGCACACATTCATCATCATCCAAAATTTTTCTCTAAAAGTTCAAGATCATCAAGTGTGTAATTAAGATTTTTGGGTTGTTTGGAACTTATTTTGGGTAAATTTGGTGAAGCTTTGGGTGTTCTTGTTCTTCCTATCCCACGTTAAACATCAAAAGATTGTAAGGATTCATAAAACTTTTCTAAATTTGTTAATCTCCTGTTCATTTGGTGTATAACGATGTTTAAAAGTGTTAAATGTGTATGTTTTGATAATATGATAAAAGCTAGGGTTTGATCTTGTATTTATGGTGCTCGACATTTTATGATGTATATGAGTTAGTTTGTAGATTTCTTGCTTGTGTGGCAAATCTTGTTACATATAGTGCTTATTTGATAATACAAACATTAGTTATGGTTTTTACACTAATTTGAGCACTATATTGATTTTTGAGTTTGATATATGATTCGACTAGTTACAAAAATAAAAGATTATTGGGGTTTTGAAAAACATAAAATTTTGCCTCAAATGGTGAAAAGGTGAAAAAATATAGTAAAGTGCTTATTTGGATTAGCTTATTTAATAAGCTATAAGTTATTAAAATAGCTAGTAAAAAGGTGAAAATAAGTTAAGACACTATATATGGGTCGAATGGACCATAAAATAGTCAACTTGAAATATTGACTAAATAGCTTATTTATTAGAGCTTATTTGATAAGTAAAAAGTGTATTTGGTAACTAATAATCACTAATAAGTAACAAATAATAATAAATTGGGCAAAAAGGATTTTTGTGCCAAAAAGCCCATTGAGTTACTGTTGGGCCGAAGCCCATAAATATTTTTGGAGTTTTGACTTTTTGACCCAACGGACCTATTGAACGAGTAAAATGATTTTTAGTAACGCGTCGATATATACGTTATAACTAAAAATGTGTTTTGGGTTAAAAATGGTAAATGGGCTTATTTAAGAGTTTCGGCCCTATTAACAAATAAAAATGATGAATTTGATTTTTGGAATATTTTCCGACTTGCCGTAGTTATTAATGTTTAACGAAGCGATAAATATAACGAAAACCATTTTTGGACTTGTTTTGAGACGTTTAGTCTCCGAAAGGGTAAAAATTGACATTTTTACTAAATTGACGTTGAGATTGACTTTTGTTGACTTTTTTACAAAATGTTGACTTTACGTCGAAACCTAATGTTAATACTTAGAAGTGAATATAACGAATAATATAACGACGAAAATATTCACGGCACTTGAAATACATATCACTAAAGTATTTTTACACTTATAACTAGTTAGTGGAATATTTGAGTAAAAGTTTGCAACACTTGAGATAAATGAAAACGTTGTATAAACGAATGGGTCATGCCCAAATTTTTAAAAAATATAACACTTAGAATATTTTTGTGAAACACTAAACTTAAGTAAACTTTATGGAATTACTTAACAAAACTTGTTTTCTTATATTAAAGGTTACATCAAAAATAATAAACGATGTTTCTACTATAATAATTCTTCACCAACATTATTATCTTAACCATTTTTCAAAAGCTTATTTAATTAATTTTTATTAATTAAATACATAAGTAATTAATTTAATAAATATATATACATATATAATGTATGAGTACATATATATAACACTTGCGTATCTAAGCCGCGAATACTAGCACGGATGTTCCGTTACGTATTCCCACCACGCACTTTCACCATGAGCCACCACCACGAGTTACAACGATAAATCGTTTCGAAATATATTTACTACACAGCAAGCATGAAATACACGAGCACTGGTCAAATGTAAACTTTTCAGATAAAAATAAAGACACTTGAGACATGAATATTTTGCTAAGACTTACCGTACTGATTTAGGGTGCTGATCGGCGCGGTTGCATTATTTTGATTGATTAGCAGATTTGCTGTATTTGAAAGGTGAGTTTATAGCCCCACATTTTATACGATTTCGTTTTATAAGCTTTGGGTGAGAAACATGCAAAACTGTTTTCATGGACCAGAAATGAATTTTGTTTTTAAGTGCACACTAGTATGCAGAAACCTAAGTTTGTTGAATCCCAATTTGTGCCCAATATCATCTGCCGTTAATTCCTGTATAGGGAGCCGTTTGTTATAAATAGATCTATTGGGAGTGACGTCCTCGTTCGGTTGGCTCGGCATAGCCAAGGCGAACGTATACCAAATCGAATAATAGTCCGAGTGTCTGGGGATTAACACTCGCGGGCACCCTTATTTATTTGCTAACGCTAGTCGTGCTGCATTGTCATAGATCGGTAGGATGAGGCTTAGTGTTTGCATAACGGATAGTGTGTATCTGCTGAATTGTTTTTATGATATTGCTATTGGTCCATATGTGCTATTTATTTAAACCTATGAACTCACCAGCGTTAGCTGACTTTTAGCATGTTTTTCTCAGGAAACTGAGGTGCGTTTAGCCAGGTGCAGTGCATGGCGTCGGTCACAATAAATTATGGAAATGTTTTTAAAGTGTTTACTCTGACAGTTGGACCTTTTTAATTTAAATGGGCTTCATTTTCATATGAAATGGATTTCATGTATTGCAACATGACTTGACTTATATAATATATTTTAAAACGGATTTTTAATCTGTTCCCTATATCTTGTGTTGTGTTTACCATTCCGTAGCACCCAAATTGTATGCTTCCGCGAATATTGTGATTTTGGGGGTGTTACAGGTAATATTTAGTCCACAACGCTCTAATATCTTGCTCCTGCTCCATTTCACAATTTTAAACTATAAAACAATTTTATATTCTTTAACTACTTACGGTTTGAATTCAACAAACGTTATTTGTTATTCAAAATTTAACACCCGATATACCCGATTCTTTCAACGATTGTTACTAACATATTTTTATACTTCCAAAATTATTAAAAAAGTTCCAAAAATATTTCCTGAAGCCTAAACTAATTTCTTTATAACTTACGTTTAATTACGTATAATTTTCGTTAATCACCGAAATAACGACCAATACATATTTTTAACACCCAATATATACAACACATACACTTTGGTATTAAAACTACTCATTTTTTCCCAAATTATACCCATGGCCGCCCCCCTCTTGCTTTGTACATAATTAGTTAGACAAAAATTTACCTTTCCTAACTTTAGCCACCATTATCCAAACAAAGCAAGTTTAACTTTTGTTACAAAGCCACCATTTTGTCTCCCTTCCCCCCCCCCCAGCCCCCATTCGGCCACCCTCAACGCACTAGAACAAATCATATTTCTTGACCCATTTATAAGGTTGGAAATCTCTTAGTATAAATAGATGTAATCTATACTCATTTTTACTTCTACTAGCTAAGTTAAGAGGGAAAAAAAATAATCCTACCCTTTTATCACATACAATTCGACACACCTATTAAGGAGCAAGAAGGAGAAGATTTGTTGTGGCAAAGATCAAGGATATTAGGGCTCATTAACAAAGGTTTTGGAGCATAAGTCTTGTGGTTAAGCTAGTGATTTACAACTTCCATCTCACTAATCATTCTTGTAAGTGAACTTACTAACACTCCATGGTTTTCATATTTTATATGCTTGTCAAGTATCTATACTCATTATCACTTGGTACATGTTGATAAAAAGCTACATTTATAATGATCCTTTAACAAAGATTATGTTTTTAACAATTCTTGGTTACAAGGAAACTAACTAGAAAAACTTTTCATAAAAAGGGTGGTAATAAACCTTATAAATGTGTATATTAGTAAACTTGTATATTTAGACATGTTTGATGATCTTTCACATGGACTTTGAATGTTGTTAAGTTTATGTTTAGATTACTATTATTATGTTGAGGAGATCGTGGGTGAACTAGGACAAAGTTTGGAGTGATTTGGAATAGGATAGAAACTAGAAAGCCCACTTTTGAAACATTTACATGAGCTGCTGTCCCGTTTTGTAAAAACTGGAAAAATCAGTAGCTCAGGGGTATCATTAGGTTAGAAATATAGAAATTAGACTTAATAAAGAAAATATAGCCGCTTGAATGAGTTAAAACGGGCTTATAACGAAAAAGATACGCTATTTTCAAAGTAGACGACGAAAACTAACATTTTCTGAAAAACCTAAAAAATGCATTCTGTCTAGATTTTTAGAAGTGGAAAACTGAGGTTAAACGATGTTTAGACTAGCCGAGACCTTGAAAAGCCTAGAGTATACTTAAATACCTTCACGGGGATAGGTCAAACTTAAGAAACGGAATTACGACGCAAAAGTTATGGCCTAATTAAGATTTGCGGCAACATATAACTTTGACAGCATATTATTTGTCTAATAGAAAGCTGATGGAATTTTTAGGAATAAATTTTGAACCTGTTTGAGTACATGTTGGTTAAAATAAAGTAAACGAAAATGGTAGGACGATGTATATACTTATTAGACGCATTAGAGAATTTTGAAACACATATTAACACGACGATTAAAACTTGGTTATGAGAGACAAGTTATGTTTCTAAAAAGTGGTGATTTCTAATAAAGGATCAAATTGCCGTAATTATATTTTGACAACAAATGTTACAACAACATGTACAAGTGATAAAGTAGAGTATGAACTTGCATGCTTGACCTTGTTTCCAAAGCCTAAGACATATATACATTTAGGTCGCGATTAGAGTTATTGGACCTATATTGCCGTTTACAAAATACCAAACGAGATTTGCTTTTGCTAAGGTGAGTTCCATAGCCTCGATTTTACATTGTTTATACATGATTTCTAAACCCTCGGGGTGGGAATACAATGCTTGTTTTTACATACGGACACAAGTACTAAAACTGTTACTTTGCCTAAGTTACCACATTGCCATTAAAGTCCCCTACGAATCATGAACCGTTAATTACTTGTAAGCGCGGATGTTATGAATAGATCTATTTGGGTTGACACCCCGTCCGGGTTGGTCGCGCCAACTGGGTAAACAGACGCATATCATTCGAATTATTTTCGAGTGTCTGGCAAACACTTATTTGGGGCATTGTTATTGTGCTTAATTGCATACGGGTACGTCGAGCTTCGGGGTCATGAGCTTAGGCACTGTATTTATTATTTTTGGCTGTGACATTATATTTGTTGTACTATCTTGCTATTGAAATCTTGTGGTCCGCCTTACTGTTTATTTAAACCTATGACTCTTACCAACATTATTGTTGACCCTTTTAACGTGTATTCTCAGGTAACTAGGTGATGTTGATACACCTTTTGTATGGAAGCACTTCGAGTCACATTTTGGAAGCACATCATGATGGAGATTTTTCTACATTATTTAGCATTTGATTATGTCTTTAAATCTTACATTTTGACGGTGAACTCTGATAACTATGTTTTGTAAAACTTAACTTTAAATCAAACGCTTGTTTTTAAAATGACTCACTTAGAGGTCGTTCTTTATTCCTTGTACTTTGTGACCATGTACGTCACGCCCCCGGAATTCCATTCCGCTGCAAACACAGATTTTGGGGGTGTGACAATAACCCAATACCAAAACGTGATGCCCTTTTGAGAAGCTCCAACATTCTTATCCTCGGAAACAGCCACGTAACACTTGGCAAGTAAAACTTCCTCCTCCGGTGTCCAACGTAACGTAGTACCACTCACATCGGGATTTTTATCATCATACACCTCGGGTTCTTTGGCTTTTTTTGCCATACGTTTACCTCCACGTATGTGTTTTCGTGGAGACGTAGCTTCGAGGTCCACAAACGCCGCTTGTGAGGATTGGGTTTGTGGTGTTGGCGGTGTTTGTTGCTCGTTTGGGTTTTGTTGGAACATAAACATCAATTGTTGTTGTTGTTCGGGTGTCAAATTAAGTGGGTTAGGATTTGAAAAAGATCCGGCGTTCGGTTTAGGGAAAACATTTCCAAAACCCATTAAGTTCAAAAAACTTGGATCGTCACATCCCGACTTTTTTTTTTTTTTTTTTTTTTTTCTTTCTTTTTGCGAATATGAGTATATGAGTTGTTTTTTTTTTGTTGGTGAGAATAGAAGTATAGGGTGTGGGTATTTATAAGGGTTTAAAAAAAGAATTTTGTCAACTTTTTTTTTAAAATCAAACCGTTTGAACATAACGGTAACTTTATATATATATATATATATATATATATATATATATATATATATATATATATATATATATATATATATATATATATATATATATATATATATATATATATATATATATATATTGATGCGTGGTTTTGCAACCTTACAACAGGTTTTACCTCTCGAGGGATCTCAAGAGGCTTACAACCCCACCAGACAGTGTACCTGACCGATGTAGTATAGTGTAGTGGTAAGTACGGGGGATTGATCGTTCTCCACAGGGAATAGTGTTCGTTAGGTATGAAAAACTACTTTAATAGGTCTAAGGGTGAGAGAAGATTCTTTTTATGTTTTTATAGTTTTTATGAAAGCAAGTAAAATCTCGGGTTTGAAAGAGTGGGCGGAATTAGTTGCTAGTCAACTAACCCAAATTACTACGAATGCAAGTAAAATAAAATAACAGAAAATGAAAATGTTGTGGAAACTTATATGGAGAGAAATGTGTTTACTTAGATTTCCTTACTCCCTAACTATCTTTTACCGGTTGATTAGTGTGTATTAGTTGCATGGATGACGGGTGTATTCCTTAATACCATTCGTGGGTGGCGTACGTACTTCCCCAACTCTACAAGCTCCTACTTCACTCCTATGTCGAGCCGGCTAGGAAGCTCCTAACATGGGATCACTAGAATTTGCTTGTGCATTAAATACAACCATAAAAACCTTTAGTACGCATTGGTTCATGTTTCTTAAGACGTTCAAGCAAGTTACCGAATAGGAAGTTAGCCAGTTTTCTTAAGCCTAACATAGATGAACAATCATCCAATACAACTAATAACACACTAATAACCAATAATCAATAGCTAGGTTTCATTAGATCTAAGCAAACACAAGATAAATCTAGCCTAGCATGTTAAACAAAAGACAAGAACAAGATAGAATCAAACAACACATAGACATATTGAATGATTAATTGATAACTTATCTTCAATGTAACATGGAAGATCTCAAGGCAAAAAGCCTTGAAAGAGCTGCCAAATTCGTCCTAGGGTTTTCACACACAAAGTTCCCCAATAAGTTCCACACTAATGACAAAGAATTGCAAAACTATATATAGATTTTTAGATCTGACGGCGTCACGTTATGGAGTGTGACGCCGTCACCTCGCCGCTTTTAGGGTTCCCGGATGACCTTCTTGACGCCGTCCCTCTTTAGCTCTCCAAAATCCGTTCTGGCCTATCAAGGCTTGACGCCGTCCCTCTTTAAATTATAACGTGACGACCTTGATCAAATTAAAGGGTGACGCCGTCAGAATTCCCATGCAATTTTCACTGGCTTATCATGAGTAAATTTCACATCCACCACTTTTGCCAAGCCATGACGCCGTCCAGGGATAATCCTGACGCCGTCAAAGGTAACTTCCAGCATGATTTTGAGACTTTGTCGTTTTCTTCACTTTTATGCTCCAAAAACGTCCAAAATGCCTCCTTTTCCAGATTTCTTCTCAAAAGTACCTAAAATGACAAAAGGAACGATTTAGGGCAATATTTGATCAAATAAATACGATTTAGGGCTTAAATGACCCCTTAAAAGCGGTACACTTTTCGCTTCATCAAATACCCTTACACTTGAGATTTGCTTGTCCTCAAGCAAATGCGCTTTTATTCTAATCAAAATACAAGTTAGGGGTCATTTAATGCTAACATAAAAGTAATTACAACAAATATTCGTTCCACTTTAATCATAATAAGCACGGAAATTATAAACTAGCACCTCACAAGTAGTGTTTAGATACTCACATCTCTCAAGTGTCATCAAAATAAATCTCATAAATGAAAACAGATAATATCTCTCACTACCTGTCATAGCAAATAGATTACCATAGGCTTGGGAAAGGATCAAAAACCTCCTCCACTAGGCGTAAGCACCAAGATAAACTATCAAAGAGGGCTTTTAAATGGGTTATAACGTTAGGTGTAGGGAAAAGGAAAACACGGTTTTGTTGGATAAAGGATATTTTACTGGTGGCGAGTTAAAGATCTTGATTAATTACATGTACTATACAATGTTGCTAAGCCAAGACTCGACTCGATCTTAAGCTAAAAACAAAATAACAAAAACATAAAACAAACATAAAATGAAACGGGATGGTAGTCCGTATGTTTTTTCTATTTTTCTTTTTCTCATTTTTTCGTATTTTTCTTGATTTTTCGATTTTTTTTTTTTTTTGCATACACTTTTGCCCTACCATCCAAAATAATACATCATAGGGGCGTTGCATCCCCTTACACTTGAATTTTTACATAACTTTACAAATAACTATTCTAATGACTCGAATTAAGATAATAGAAAAACTTGGAGTACTTTTAAAATATTTAGCACATATGGGGGTAATAAATGATGTTCTTCCCCATTACTCCATTACACTAGTACTTTACCCATGAGTCCCAATCGTCCCAAAACAATATGTACAAGGATATGACTCGACTTAGCAACCATGTAATCAATTAGATAATTAACTTGGGTTTAAACAAATGTTGTCACAATAATGCACTAAAGATGAGTGCATACAAGGTAGGCTAAGGCGATTTGGGTGTACATTTTAGTGGGTGTAACAAATTCTTCCTTTAAGTAAAATGCTTAAAGGTCGAAACGAAAAGATAGGCTCTGAGGGGTGTACTAGGGGTATCGTGTACTAAAAATGAGTACAACGCAAAGGGTGTGGGAGAATTACTTGACCAATGTAGCCAACGTAATTATAACAAAAAAACAGGTGTAAAACAATGGGTTAATCCTAATGCCTCTTATCATGTAGTAAATCTAACTACACGAATGTAGTCTCACTTGTGGCCTCGGAATGGTCCTAACGCAAGTTCTAGAATCTAAGTGCTACCGGTACACACATCATAGCATAAATGCTTTTCCTACCAATTCTAGGGGCGAACCTCACATATTTGGGGGTGGAAAATTTTTTAGTGGTACGGTTTTGTGCTAGTCATATAACTCCTATCCGTGAGACGCTCATTAAGATCAAAGTTTCACTCCTATATGTTGTAAAAAAAATTTTAATTTGGCACTAAAATTACCCTAACAGGTATTTATCTCAGTTTTATTACACATCTACTATTAAACAAACAAAAATCAAGCGTAATAGCATTTTCTAATCGTACTTTTACCCCCCCCCCCTTACACTTAAGATGAACATTGTCCCCAATGTTCAAATAACAAATGTAAAAGCATAAAGTAAAAGAATGAAATCAAATACTCCCCTGATTCGCTCGGTGGATAATGAAGTAACACGGTTAGATCTTCTTCCAAGGTAATGTTGAAGCTCCATGACTAATGCATCGCCAAAAGCTTGATCCAAAAACATTTCCTTGTCCAAAATAACCTGTTAAACCTGAGAAAACAAACACGAAAACCTGCATAACATCGGCGGGATAAACTCTATATATAAGGATATAATGCTTGTGGAATGATAATTTTGCAAATTCCTGGAGATTATAAGTTATAGATTTAATAAAAACTTTTTTATGAAAACAAAACTTTCAAAAAATTTTCAGAAAATTAAACCTGACGCCGTCAGGTTGTAACTCCTGATGCCGTCAGAAATGATTTGACAGAATTCTCATGTTACGTTTCCGGAAAAATTTTGGAAAAACTTATACCTTACTTCCTGGAATTCCTGCAAAACACCATTATGACTCGATACAAGCATTTGACTCAAACAAATACTAATATGTATGTTCATTTATTATTATTACGATTCATGTTCATTTGTGTTCTAATAAACCGATTTAGATTTCCCTTACACTTAACTTTTGCAAAATACCTTTATATGTAGTTAAGACGAAGTTAAAAACAAAATAAAGCATTTTCACAAATTACTTTTGAACATGAATCAACAATAATAAAATTTAAACACACATACGGAAACAAATAAAAACAAACAAACAAATAAACACACAAAGCAAATAAAACTTGGGTTGCCTCCCAAGAAGCGCTTTTCTTTATTAACGAGTCTTGTAGCTAGACTCAAAGTCACGTACATTACGTGACTCCATCATTGGTCACGGTTCCTAGGCCATTCTCCTTTGATTCTCTATCAGAATCACTTTCATAGTAAAGGTATTTCGGGTCCACGAGATCAAAAGGATTGTTTCGGTATTTAGAACTAAGTTCCTTATCGTGCTTAAAGAATCCACTTGACAGGTCAAAAGTGTCCATACATCCCCTTCTCACATCATCATCACATAACACGAGTTGGGAACTTAACCCATCGAGCCCTTCATAATCAATCTCCTTGAATTCTCTCATCTTGTAAGGCGTTTGGTATGAGATTTCCCTAATCCCATCGGTGAAAGTCATGATCCCATTGAGCTCATCCACAACCAAGCTTGTGGCCTTGCAAAAAGGTGCCCCAAAAACGACTTGTGATAACATGGGATCGATGTACTTTTCGATATTATCGATGATTGCGAAGCTCATAGTGAATGTCATGTTTCCTACAAACACCTGTACATCATCATCTATGCCAATGTCGTCCTTCCCTTTATGAATCATTCCCCATCTGCAAATGTTGTTATAATGAAACAAGGACATCACATTTTTGGGTAAACATGTGTCGATGTAAACATTATAAAAATGCTTGTGACCAATCATGCAAGGTATCTTGAGATTATTCGGATCATATCGCTTAATTCGGCCAGGCCTCCTACCGCATAGCCCCCATGTGTTGCCACATGCTGATGGTTGATACTCATACACTTCTTCACAGCCATCCCGAAAAATCACTTTCCTGACACCATCGGTAAATAATGCACTCCTATCATCCTCATCGAGTATCACTCCCGTTGCTTTTATGAATGGTTTGCCTAGAACAAGGCCAGTTAAGGATGGGTTGATGATAGAGTTCATGTTATTAATTATAGTTATCTCGATATGAAAGAGGAACTTTTCTATCACAATTGGTACCCTCCTTATTACCCCGATGATATTAGACCCCTCATATTTGACTTGTTCGGTGAAGGCTTCGTTATATAGAGAAAGGGATATTGCATTCATAGAAGAGTTGGGGTTTATGTAGGCATCTTTTATAAACTTTTTCCTAGTGGTGCAAGATATCTTAAAGACCCTAGGAGCGCCATCCTCTATTCTCTCTCCGAATCCCATAGGCAACCTTGCTGTGCCCCTCTCAAGTTCCTCTACCAGGGGGCGATCTAGCAGTCCTGGGAGCCCATGAGGCATTTCGGATTTCTCTTCCGAGCCCTCCTCATCACTCACCTCTCTTGTACTCGAGTTCTTTGGTGAGTCTAGATAGTCGTCGGGCGCCTCGGGGTTCTTTTCGGGAACTTCACCCTCCATTTCATTGTCCACATTCTTGGTTATTTGTTGGTCCAAATTGGGTTTAGGAACAGGTATGGTTGTAATGGTGTTCACGAAGTGGAGAGGTTTCGAAGGGGTATGAGTATTTCCAGTTTTTTTTTCGTTTTGTGATATGTGTTTGAAGAGTTTACTAGGGTGCTTGATTTTTACAGGAGGGGGTGTTTGGTGAGTCACCGTGACAGATTTGATCTCATTAACTCGTGCCAACTCACAAGTTGACCTGCCAGCAAGGCGATCATTGATAACCTTTAACAGGTTATCAACCTTGTTGTTCATATCAACTTGCTGTTGTCTGAATTGATTCTCAAGTTTGGAGAACTGTGTTTCTTGAGAGAGAATGAATTTTTGCAGTGATTCCTCGCGATTTTGTTGTTTATGTGTATGTTGCTGAGGATAATGTTCAGACCAGGTGAGTGGGGTAGAGTCATTGAATGATACGCTTCGAGTTTGGTTCCAACTAAAATTTGGCTTACTCTTCCATGCCTCATACCTATCTTCGGAATTCTTGTGTCCATAATTAGTAGTGAGCCACCTATCTCCCGCCTTATCGATTCGCGAGGATGCGAATTCTTTGAAAGCTTGTTTGGGGAGTTCCATGCAATCATGAGTGTTGTAGGGACCACTACATAATTTACACGAAGAAGTGATTTTGTTCACTTGGATTGAAGGTTTAGGAGCCTCGTAGGATTTCATGAGAAACTTGACTTGGTCTTCAAGTTCTATGATCCTACGGTCGGAAGTGCTTGAATTGTTCGAAGGCAAAGATATTGCCTTGACCGTTTTATTCAAATCACGGGGATCACTCCAACTTTCGTTGTCATAAAGAGAAAGATCCTCTAGGAGAGCCCATGATTGTTCCGCACTTAGATCACGTAGCTTGCCACCGGCCGATTGGTCAATGGTTTGCCTCGTGTAGAGATTGATATGGTCATAGAAGATCTGGACTTGGAGCCAAAGTTCTATGCCATGGTGAGGGACTTTTTGGAGTAAGTCCTTGAATCGAGTCCATGCCTCGTAGAGGGTTTCGCCTTGACGTTGTTGGAACATCAAGATATCATTCCTTAGCTTGGTAGTTCTTCCCGGTGGGAAAAACTGAGCAAGGAAACGAGTGGTGAGATCATCCCAAGAGGTGATGGATCCTGCGGGTTGACGCTCTAGCCATTGACTAGCTTGGTCCCGCAAAGAAAATTAGAAGAGACGCAGTCGGGTCGTCTCTCGAGTGGCAACATCAAGGTCTATAGAATCAACGATTTTGAGAAAGTCCTTGAGATGTTGGTTAGGATCTTCAGAACGAAGTCCATGGAACGCGCATCCGCTTTGCACCAACCGGATGGTGTCGGATCGCAAGGGAGTGATATTGGCTCCTTGAGTGAGCTCAATGGTGTTTCGATAGCCATGGTGGCTAGGACGGGAGTACTCTCCTAAAGTACGGGCTCTAGGAGGTGGTAGTGGTTGTTGTGGTGGTGGGTTGTTGGGATTAAGGATATTACCATCTTCCATGATGTCTAATGGTAATGGTTACGAACAAAGAAACGAAGAAAATAGATAGACTAAAGAAAACCTAGAAAAAGAAAATAAAAATCTCACTAGAAAGGAATCTAGTGAGTAGACCTATAAAATAAAAATTCAACCTAAACAATAACTATTCCCCGGCAGCGGCGCCAAAAACTTGATGCGTGGTTTTGCAACCTTACAACAGGTTTTACCTCTTGAGGGATCTCAAGAGGCTTACAACCCCACCAGGCAGTGTACCTGACCGATGTAGTATAGTGTAGTGGTAAGTACGGGGGATTGATCGTTCTCCACAGGGAATAGTGTTCGTTAGGTATGAAAAACTACTTTAATAGGTCTAAGGGTGAGAGAAGATTCTTTTTATGTTTTTATAGTTTTTATGAAAGCAAGTAAAATCTCGGGTTTGAAAGAGTGGGCAGAATTAGTTGTTAGTCAACTAACCCAAATTACTACGAATGCAAGTAAAATAAAATAACAGAAAATTAAAATGTGGTAGAAACTTATATGGAGAGAAATGTGTTTACTTAGATTTCCTTACTCCCTAACTATCTTTTACCGGTTGATTAGTGTGTATTAGTTGCATGGATGACGGGTGTATTCCTTAATACCATTCGTGGGGTGGCGTACGTACTTCCCCAACTCTACAAGCTCCTACTTCACTCCTATGTCGAGCCGGCTAGGAAGCTCCTAACATGGGATCACTAGAATTCGCTTGTGCATTAAATACAACCATAAAAACCTTTAGTACGCATTGGTTCATGTTTCTTAAGACGTTCAAGCAAGTTACCGAATAGGAAGTTAGCCAATTTTCTTAAGCCTAACATGGATGAACAATCATCCAATACAACTAATAACACACTAATAACCAATAATCAATAGCTAGGTTTCATTAGATCTAAGCAAACACAAGATAAATCTAGCCTAGCATGTTAAACAAAAGACAAGAACAAGATAGAATCAAACAACACATAGACATATTGAATGATTAATTGATAACTTATCTTCAATGTAACATGGAAGATCTCAAGGCAAAAAGCCTTGAAAGAGCTGCCAAATTCGTCCTAGGGTTTTCACACACAAAGTTCCTCAATAAGTTCCACACTAATAACAAAAAATTGCAAAACTATATATAGAGTTTTAGATCTGACGGCGTCACGTTATGGAGTGTGACGCCGTCACCTCGCCACTTTTAGGGTTCCCGGATGACCTTCTTGACGCCGTCCCTCTTTAGCTCTCCAAAATCCGTTCTGGCTTATCAAGGCTTGACGCCGTCAGACTATGAACGTGACGCCGTCCCTCTTTAAATTATAACGTGACGACCTTGATCAAATTAAAGGGTGACGCCGTCAGAATTCCCATGCAATTTTCACTGGCTTATCATGAGTAAATTTCACATCCACCACTTTTGCCAAGCCATGACGCCATCTGGAGATAATCCTGACGCCGTCAAAGGTAATTTCCAGCATGATTTTGAGACTTTGTCGTTTTCTTCACTTTTATGCTCCAAAAACGTCCAAAATGCTTCCTTTTCCAGATTTCTTCTCAAAAGTACCTAAAATGACAAAAGGAACGATTTAGGGCAATATTTGATCAAATAAATACGATTTAGGGCTTAAATGACCCCTTAAAAGCGGTACACTTTTCGCTTCATCATATATATATATATATATATATATATATATATATATATATATATATATATATATATATATATATATATATATATATATATTTTGAAATCCTAAATCTAGCCGTTGTGACCAAGATTTTCAAAATCGGGATCCTACCCAGGATCGTTTTCGTCTTTGCAAGATCGTGATCGTAAGATCGGATCGGGATCTTAAGATCCTACTCTAATGTTATTTTTTAATAAAATTATGAATGTTTCATATAAATATTGTCCTAAATTATTATTATGAAATGTTTAGAAAGATTAACATGTTGTTTTTTGAATTCTACAAAAAAATCACCCATAAATTTATAGTTTTTTAGTTTGTAATCCAAGAAAAGTAAGATCGGATCGGATTAGATCTTAAGATCGTATTGTCAAGATCGGGATCCTGTAAGATCTTAAGCTTGCAAAGATCCTATGTATGATCCGGATCGTTTTTGCTTTGCAGTATCGTAAAATCGTAAGATCCTAAGATCAGGATCGAGATCCTGACAACTAGCCGTTGTGGTTGTAACACTTGAGGGGTGTGTTTTGTAAATTCGTCCTTGGCCTAACCCATGTTGCAACGTACGTTGCTCTACCAACGTAGAAGCTAACGTCGTGCCAATGTTGATGATCTCGGAGTGGGCATAACGCCATAACGGCGTTGAAAACCTTCCACCTAGGACGATTTTACGTTTCGGCGTTATCACTCCCTAGCCTCTAAGGGAGCGCTTGGTTGAAATGAGGTAATGGGAAAGACAATGATAATTATAATGCAAAGGAATGCAATGGGGTAAATTTTCATTACCCCTAAATTGTTGAGGAGTGGTGGATTACTCACTATAGGGTAATGAGTGATTGCATTCCTTCTAACCAACATCACTATTAATTACCTTTCCCATTTCTTAGTACCAATAACCTCCAATCAAACATGTCCTATGTCTGTAACCATATAAATCATGAAGGCAATATGAACACATAATTCGCATGCACGCTACATATTTAATATGTACATGTATGTGTATTAACTATAGTATGTATAAATATGATTGTATCAAGTAATGATTGATGCATTTAAGAAAATATTTTAAAGGTAAGAAAGAATTAAAGATTTTGTCAGGCGGATGCATCCCCCTTAGGCCACTAGGAGCGCCTTCGGTTTGGGCAAACGGTATCAATCAAACCGGCGATAACACCGCCGCCGGTGTTGATTTTATGGCAAAAATTTTTGAAAAACGGTATGGATCCCCGCTCCTCACAAAATCATTTGGAACAAAAAATGGAACGTTGAAGTGTATTAAATTGAAAAGAATGGAACGTTGGAAGCCACATAAATCCAAAAAAAGAAAAAAAATAGAGGGTTGCCTGAGGGCACATCTTACGAACTCAGACCCCGGAAGGAATCACATCAAGAGGATTTGAGTGAGTTTGAGAGAGAAATGGATCGTAAGACGCTGATCAAGTTGAAGAATCGAGATGACGACAAGGAGGAGCCTGTTGTTTTTACCGACTTTATGGCAATGATGGATAGTAGTGGCAGGTTGTTGAAGAGAAAAGCAGATGAAGGTGATGAAGAAGCAGCCAAAACACTAGCAAAAGTAGCAGCATCACCTACTTTGTTTTAATTTACTTTGTTGAACTACTACTACTGCTTGCTTGTTTGTTTTTAATCCACATTAATATGCACATGCTTATGCTTTTGTATTAATAAAATTGTATGTTTTTATTATAAATTGTTTAGTTTAAATATTAAAAAGAATTTAAAAAAATTTTGGGAGTATGAGAATTTATGACCGCCAGTGATTTAGGTTGGGAGGTATGGGATTTTATGGGTATGAGTTGGCTGAATCTTATTGGTGAAATTTGGGAGGTGTGGATACTTCGGAGGTATGACTCCTAGTACCCTTATCATCGTCATTCTTCTTATCCTCGGCAATATTATACGCTGTAATTTTTATTTTATATTAATTAACAGTATAAAATTGAAGTATATATTGGTATAGTATAGTGTAGATAGATTGTAGTAGAACAGTATTAGGCTTTTGACCTTTGACTGGTAAGCCACTTGCGCGGTATCTTTTGACTCGATGATCTTGGGCTGGCCGCACGTGCATACTCTTTGACTATTGGCTCATACTAAATCATTTTCTTCATATCCTATCTTCAAATTAATTATTATACACCCAAGTCTACAATTTACACAATGTTTGTACGCATTTTCACATGGTGCAATATTATATACGTAAGTGTACCTAACGAACAATTTGTGGTTGGAGGCGGGGTGCGGTAAAGCAACTAAAGCAAGAGTTTTAAGCCTCTGATTTTTTTAAAGCCTTCAACTTTACAAAAGTCTCATGTATATATAGAGAGTCAGTCACATCATATTTTTGGCCATCGTTGCGATTTTGAAAGGCCTTAATTTGCTAAAGCGGATAATTAAAAATATTGAGTTATCTATAATCAAATACTAATATTTAATGAATGACAATACTTTAAAATATAAGGCGTCAAGTGAAATTTTGCTTTAGGCCCCGTAAAGGTTGAGCCGCTCCTGGTTTGAGGATGCAGATTACGTGTTGTTTTCTTCAAAAATTTAGAGAGGTTAACCGAGTTCACAATAATCATAAAAAACATTGTTTTAGATACATCACACAGCTGTCATATAATAAGTTAGTTAAAACGATTATGCACTTTGTATCTTCTAATTAACTTATAACTGAGCTCCAGTTGAAAAGCACTTTAGTCCAAATTATATCACAGCTTCTTAAGATAAAATGATAACACCATCAAAAATTACCAACAACGCGATGTTCTTAGCTTCCGACAATGTATCAACAAATGTTTTGCAACACGATACCCTTGTCCACGCGTCGCAACTGATGCAAAAGCGTTCATTTTTTAGCAGCAAGTTAAAGTTCTTATATTAGTAAAATCATAGCTAATCTCCTATAACGAGCATTTCAGAAAAAGAATGAATATCTGATAAAATTTAAATTGAATCATTAGGATTTAGGAAAGCTTAATTTTGTGAGGTGGCAAAACACACATTCTTAATGGTAAATAAAAGTTAGAAACGAGGCTTTATTTGATCAAAATTATATTAATTTGATTCCATAGAAAACAAATGCAAGCAAGTACTTAGAGATTAATGTTTCTTTCAAATACTAACTAGAGTTGAGATCAATATAAATTCTATATTTGTGATATATTCAATAAATCAATTATGTCCATTCATTTTTTAATTAAAAAAATAAAAAAATAATAATCTTTCATAATTTTTTTTTAAATTAAATATCTCGCAAACCGTTAATCGTTACGCAAAAAAAATCATACCATCGCGGCGAGAATTAAATTGTCTTTCTATAGATATGCACTTCTATATACTTTCGACTATTTTTTTTTCTTCAAAATTTCCGCCTAAAAAATCATATGTGATTTTTAAAAATCACATGTGATTTTTAAAATGAATCACATGTGATTTTTACAAATTACATGTGATTTTTCTTGTCGGAAATTTTGAAAAAAAAAAGTTCGTCGAAAGTATATAGAAGTGAATATCTATAGAAAGATAATTTAATTCTCGTCGCGATGGTGTATTTTTCGTAACTTGAAGATTTACCGTTTGCAAAATATATTTGTTTAAAAAAAGGTGGAAAATATTTTTATTAATTTTGATGAAAAATTAATGGCTAAAATTGGTTCATTTGATCTATGGAAAATATGTAATATATATTGATCTTTTGTCATACTAACTATAGAATCCATTCCGCTTATGACGTTTTGCGGGTTCTATCAATTTTTGCAACTACTTGTTGGTTTATATGACGATCTCGTAATTGCTTTGTCTTTGATAATGTGTTTCTCTCCCCACATAATACGTTAGCTTTGATTAATTCTCAACTTGGCGAGTTTGACAAGTTTGATACCTGTCAATCAAAACCAGACCTTATTAAACTTGATTCCATCTCACATACTTTTCCTCGGTAGATACCCCTACGGATGTATGGTGAACCTAAACTGTGATGCTTCATTCGAGCTTTCTAAGTCTGCTTTAGGTATTGCGGTTCGTGATTCCACTGGTTCTCTCCGTTATGTCCACGTTGATTTAAGTTTTGTCGTTTCTCCCCTCCATGCCAAGGTCATTGCGGTGCATTCTGCTTGCTCGCTTGCATCTAATCACGGGTGGCTAAATGTTATTGTGGAATCTGATTTTCAAGTGGCTATCTCCTTATCATCTTGAGAAGCACAACCACCATGGAGATTTGCAACTCTAATTGATGACATTCGCTTATAGGCAAAGAATATGCAAACTACTTTTTTTGGGTAAGCGTGAACAAAATAAAGTAGTTCACTGGGTTGCTTCTCGCACGTTTTCTTCTGCTTCTGGATTTAATTGGGATAGTACTTTTCCTTGTGAGATTAGTGATTTGCATGTACCTTAATTTTGTCTAATAAAATGTCTTTGTTAAAAAAAAAAGGTATAAAATAGTATCATATTTTGATCAGTCAATTAGGTTTAAGATTTTAAAAATAAAGCTAATTTTGCATAATTAAGTGTGAATTATATTTATGATTAAGTGTGTATCTCTTATATAATAAGAGAATATACAAACTAGACGAATGAACTTTTTAATTAATCAATGAAAGAGTTCAATTTTAAAATCTAGCTTTCTGATTGGCTAATTGGAAGGCAAAACTGGCTTCTATTTGGTTAAACTTATCTAAATTTCGTCCAGCAAAATAAATATGTATAAAACTACATGTGTCGATTTTAATATTTTATTAAAAAAAGATAATAAAAAAAAATGAGGTAATTAATTAAACATTAGTTGTTAAATTTTACATAAATTATAATGATTTAAGTAAACTTATCACTGTAGGATCGAGTGCTTCTAGCTTGATTGAGCTTGTAGGATCGAGTGCTTCTAGCTTGATTGAGCTTGGTTAAACGAGAATCTCTAGGTGTAAGACTTGTGTCTATGCGAAAACTAAACACAAGAATATAAAGAAGAAAATAACTATGAAGGTTTTGATCCTCTATGGATCAGTTATGAACTAACAATGATGTTTATTGAATATTGTGAATCGATACAAAACTCATAGACGGGTGTTTATTTTATACTAACAATAAACCCTAACCCTAACCCGTCATACAAGAAAACGTGTAAAGAGATAACTATCAATCTCTTCTAAAAATAAATCTAACAAACATTCTAAACTTACGGGATAACAATTACTAAAACCCGCAGTAATGACTACTATCAGCAGAAACAAAAATAAACTATCGGCAGGAACCAACTGCAGCAACAATGTATAACTATCAGCAGGAACCAACTTCACTATCAGCAGCAATGAGAAATCTTTATTTCCCAGAGATCCTAACAATCCTCCCCTAATCTTGAAGTTGACTAGGTTAACTTGCAAGATTCCCACGTGATAGAGCTTGAACTTCTCAGGCTTGAGGATTGCATATGAGCAGCAGCAATAGTAAGTAACCAGCAGCAACATCTGTAACTTCCAGCAGCAACTTCTATAGTTCAGCAGCAAAAGGAAATCATCTTCAAGAGAATAATCTGGTTACCATGTCATTCATTTGATCTTGACTGCTACTATGACAATATGTACATCAAATCACTTAAAGTTTCATACTATTCTCATCACTTCCATGTGTGTTAACTCCTGTGAGAGGTGAATCATTGAAAATTAATGGATTTGATGTCTCTTTACCAATAGCCATCACTACTGGAGTAGCCAATGTTGAGGTGTGTTAGACCATGGTACATTGATAACCATCTGATTTTTAGCAAATCAACAACTATAAATGGATTTGACTTGTCTTTACCTGTAGCCGTTTGCTCAGGACTAGCCAATTCTTAGGTTGAAGATAACCTTTGGTGAATTGAGTACCAAGTATGGAATTCCAACTGCCTTTACCACAAACCATACACTTGTGGGCTAGTCAATTCTTTGGAAACCCCAAAGGAGTAAAATCCATGGTGAATTGAAAACCATTTCAACTCTCAGGAATGAACCATGGGTGAGTTGAAGTACCCTATAGCTTTGAGCAAGCTATTACAGCTATCAACAGATTTGATGATCACACCAGAGCCGTACCCTCATGGTGAGTCAACTCTTTCTTGTCTGTGAGACATGGTGAGTTGATTACCATTTGTTGTGTAGGTGTAAACACCAACACTGTACCTGCAAGGGTGTTGCTCAAAACCCACTTATTAGCACACAAAATAGACAAATTTTTTTTTTGAACTAATAATATAAAGAAAATAAACATAAAGAAAATAATATAAAGAAAAGAAAATAAAACCGAAAGAAGAAGACAAAGAAAATAACAAATTATACAACTGAAAGGTCAAACAAAAATACCATAATCAAGCAGATGATCCTTTGGCTGCAGATAGCTGATTTCTAATGAACCTGACTAATTGTTCAGCTGTTGTCAAGTCATTTCCAATTACATACTTCCCAACTTGCAGCTTACACTTAAGCATCCTCTCCATAAGTTCTATGGATAAAGGATAGGGAACATCCACAAACATGCAGAGCACCTTCCCAGTAACAGTCTCCAAAACATGAACCTGGGAAGTAGAATACAATCGCCAACTGTGTACTCTCCAAGATTGTTGATCAGCCCACACAGAATGAGCATTGCCCCCTCCAGAGAATCCATTTGATGAAGCGAAAAGTGTACCGCTTTTAGGGGTAATTTAAGCCCTAAATCGTATTTATTTGATCAAATATTGCCCTAAATCGTTCCTTTTGTCATTTTAGGTACTTTGGAGAAGAAATCTGGAAAAGGAAGCATTTTGGACGTTTTTGGAGCATAAAAGTGAAGAAAACGACAAAGTCTCAAAATCGGCTGGAAAAGTACCTTTGACGGCGTCAGGTCCCATCCTGACGACGTCAGACCTTGACGCGCCAGAGAGGATTTTTCATGTTTAAAGAGGGACGGCGTCACCAAGGTCATCAAGCCTTGATAGGCCAGAACGGATTTTGGAGGATTAAAGAGGGACGGCGTCAGGAAGGCCATCCGGGAACCCTAGCCGCGGCGAGGTGACGGCGTCACCTCCTATAACGTGACGCCGTCAGCCCCTAAACTCTATATATAGTTTTGCAATTTTTCTTCATTGTGTGCAACTTTGTGAGGAGAAACCCTAAGTACGATTTTTCTGCCATTTTTAAGGGTTTTATACCCTTAGATCTCCCATGTTCAATTGAAGATAAGTTGTCATTTAATCATACAATATGTCTATGTGTTGTTTGATTATATCTTGTTCTTGTCTTTTAATTAACATGCTAGGCTAGATTTATCTTGTGTTTGCTTAGATCTAATGAAACCTAGCTATTGAATATTGGTTGTTGGTGTGTCATTGATTGTATTGGATGATTGTTTATCGATGTTAGGCTTAAGAAAACTGGCTAACCTCCTATACGGTAACTTGCTTGAACGTCTTAAGAAACATGAACCAATGCGTACTAAAGGTTATTATGGTTGTATTTAATGCATGAGCGAATTCTAGTGATCCCATGTTAGGAGCTTCTTAGCCGGCTTGACATAGGAGTGAAGTAGGAGCTTGTAGAGTTGGGGAAGTACGTACGCCACCCCACGATTGGTATTAAGGAATACACCCGTCATCCACGCAATTAATACACACTAATCAACCGGTAAAAGATAGTTAGGGAGTAAGGAAATCTAAGTAAACACATTTCTCTCCATATAAGTTCCACCAACCTTTTTATTTTCAGTTATTTTATTTTATTTGCAATCGTAGTTATTTGGGTTAGTTGACTAGCAACTAATTCCGCCCACTCCTTCAAACCCGAGATTTTACTTGCTTTCATAAAAATATAAAAATACAAAAAGAATCTTTTCTCACCCTTGGACCTATTAGAGTAGTTTTTTTAATCCTAACGACACTATTCCCCTAGAGAACGATCAATCCCCCGGTACTTGCCACTACACTATACTACATCGGTCAGGTACACTGCCTGGTGGGGATTGCAAGCCTCTTGAGATCCCTCGAGAGGTAAAACCTGTTGTAAGGTCGCAAAACCACGCATCAAGTTTTTGGCGCCGTTGCCGGGGAATAGTTATTGTTTAGGTTGAATTTTTATTTTATTAGGTCTACTCACTAGATTCCTTTCTAGTGAGATTTTTATTTTATTTTTCTAGGTTTTCTTTAGTCTATCTTTTTTCTTTGTTTCTTTGTTCGTAAGCAATACCATCCGACATCATGGAAGGTGGTAATATCCTTGATCCCAACAACCCACCACAACAACCACCACAATCTCCTAGAGCCCGTACCTTAGAAGACTACTCCCGTCCTAGCCACCATGGCTATCGAAACACCATTAAGCTCACTCAAGGAGCCAATGTCACTCCCTTGCGATCCGACACCATCCGGTTGGTGCAAAGCGGATGCGCATTCCATGGACTTCGTTCCGAAGATCCTAATCAACATCTCAAGGACTTTCTCAAAATCGTTGATTCCATAGACCTTGATGTTGCCACTCGAGAGACGACCCGATTGCGTCTCTTTCAATTCTCTTTGCGGGACCAAGCTAGTCAATGGCTAGAGCGTCTACCCGCAGGATCCATCACCTCTTGGGATGATCTCACCACTCGTTTCCTCGCTCAGTTTTTCCCACTGGGAAGAACTACCAAGCTAAGGAATGATATCTTGATGTTCCAACAACGTCAAGGCGAAACCCTCTACGAGGCATGGACTCGATTCAAGGACTTACTCCAAAAAGTCCCTCACCATGGCATAGAACTTTGGCTCCAAGTCCAAATCTTCTATGACCACATCAATCTCTCCACGAGGCAAACCATTGACCAATCGGCCGGTGGTAAGCTACGTGATCTAAGTGCGGAACAATCATGGGCTCTCCTGGAAGATCTTGCTCTTTATGACAACGAAAGTTGGAATGATCCCCGTGATTTGAATAAAACGGTCAAGGCAATATCTTTGCCTTCGAACAATTCAAGCACTTCCGACCGTAGGATCATAGAACTTGAAGACCAAGTCAAGTTTCTTATGAAATCCTACGAGGCTCCTAAACCTTCGAGCAAAGTGAACAAAATCACTTCTTCATGTGAATTATGTAGTGGTCCCCACGACACTCGTGATTGCATGAAACTCCCCGAACAAGCTTTTGCGGACTACGCATCCTCGCGTACCGACGGAGCGGGAGACAAGTGGTACACTTTTAAACCTGAGCCAAATCCCTACGGTGATTCATACAACCCCTCATGGAGAAATCACCCAAACCTTAGGTGGAAACAAAGCCAAAATGCACAACAAACCAATTCTTCCAACCCACCTAATCATTTCCTATTAAGCGGTTCCAACTCGAACCGTACTTTCAATAACAATCCTTCCAGCAATGGTAGTACCAATAACTTTGAAGGATTGATGTCCCAATTTATGGCATCTCAAGAAGCTCGTTTGGCCAAGTTTGAAGCCGATTTCAAACAAAAACAAAACGAGATGACCAATAAGATTGACACTTTGTTGAAAGCCCTTAATGACCGAGAAATGGGAGCACTCCCTAGCAACACAGTCAAGAACCCGAAACTAAACGTCAACGCCATTTCATCAGTTTCGTCTCCTAGTTCTTGTCCACAATATTAATCGGTCAATTCCATGAGCTCGTGTTTCAAACAAACCCAAGTCGTTCAAAATGACCAAGAAGTTATGATATCAAACACTAGATTGGTCAACAACATAGTTGAAACGCCTCCCACTCAAAACCTTGACAATGAATTCAAGGAGCTCCACCTTGAAAGTCCGGTTATTGATGTGTTGGATGAGAAGAAGCTCAAGTTAGGCGACAAAGGGACCGCCTTCGTTCAAAACAAGCTACCTAAGAAATTAGATGATCCGGGCCTATTTGTTCTACCTTGCAAGATCGGTAATTCGGAGGCTTATGACACATTAGCCGATCTTGGATCAAGCCTTAACCTACTTCCATTACCTCTCTACACTTCTCTAAAACTAGGGAAACTTGAAGAAACCGAGGTAATAATAGGCTTAGCGGATGGAAGTGTTGCTTACCCAGTTGGAGTAGTCAAAGACGTGTTAGTACACATAGGAAAATTAGCCATGTTAGCCGATTTCCACGTCCTTGATATGGTTAGCGACCCTACATGCCCCTTGTTGATAGGTAGAGGATTTTTGGCGACCGCTAGTGCTATGATTGATTGTAAGGAATCTAAGATAGCGGTAGGAGAAGGTGATACTTGGTCAGTCTATGATGTGAAGAAACATGCCTATGATACTAGTGAGGAACCAACACCCCATTGGTTAGAATTAAATAGGAGACCATCTAGATATGGACCTTGGATCGATAGAGACTTCATAGGACCCCAACGCCCATTTTACCTAGAAGAGGACTTTGTGAACCGAACACATACGGTAGAGCAACTCTTGGCTAGGGACACCGAATTGGATCCATTTGAAGACCCTCTAGTTTTTAGGAAGATGATTGATTTCCTAGGAGTTTTGCCAATTAACCTAGGAATGAATAAGTGGACACGTGAAGACAATGATCCTAAGTGGGATTGGAACAAACCACCCAAAGATGGAGATGGGTCATGGCATATTAAGATGACATTGTATGACCCGGATGGAGAGAAGTTTGAAAAGATATATTATACTAAGCGGACCAATAGAAAACTTCAAGCCAAGCTTAACCCTAAAGACGTCCTCGATGACGATCTCACTTACATAGGTTAAAAGGACTTTGAGTCTAGCTACAAGACTCGTTAATAAAGAAAAGCGCTTCTTGGGAGGCAACCCAAGCTTTATTTGCTTTGTGTGTTTATTTATTTGTTTGTTTGATTTTATTTGCTTCCGTATGTATGTTTAATTTTTATTATTATTGATTCATGTTCGAAACTAAATTGTGAAAATGCTTTATCTTGTTTTTAACTTCGTCTTAACTACATATAAAGGTATTTTGCAAAAGATAAGTGTAAGGGAAATCCAAATCGGTTTATTAGAACAAATGAACATGAATCATAACAATATTAAATTAACATACATATTAGTATTTGTTTGAGTCAAATGCTTGTATCGAGTCATAATGATATTTTGAAGGAATTCCAGGAAGTAAGGTATAGGTTTTTCCAAAAATTTTCCGGAAACTTAACATGAGAATTATGTCAGATCATTTCTGACGGCGTCAGGTTTTAATTTTCTGAAATTTTTGAAAGTTTTGTTTTTCTCCCGGAATCATAAAATGCTTTATTAAATCTCTAACTTATAAACTCCAGGAATCTGCAAAATAATCATTCCACAAGCATTATATCCTTATATAGATTTATCCCGCCGATGTTATGCAGGTTTTCGTGTTTGTTTTCTCAGGTTTAACAGGTTATTTTGGACAAGGAGATGTTTGCGGAATCAAGCTTTTGGCGATGCTTTAGTCTTGAAGCTTCAACATTACATTGGAAGAAGATCTAACCATGTCACCTCTTTATCCACCGAACGAATCAGGGGAGTATTTGATTTCATTCTTTTACCTTATTTTACTTTTACATCCTTTGAATGAACATTGGGGACAATGTTCAGCTTAAGTGTAAGGGGAGGGTAAATGATGATACCTTAGAGAATACAATTGCACTTGATTTTTGTTTGTTTGATGGTAGATGTGTAATAAAACTGAGATAAATACTTGTTAGGGCAATTTTAGTGCCAAATTTAAATTTTTTTACAACATTTAGGAGTGAAACTTTGGTCTTAATGAGCGTCTCATGGATAGGAAGTTATATGACTAGCACAAAACCGTACCACTAAAAAATTTTCCACCCCCCAAATATGTGAGGTTCGCCCCTAGAATTGGTAGGAAAAGCATTTATGCTATGATGTGTGTACCGGTAGCACTTAGATTCTAGAACTTGCGTTAGGACCATTCCGAGGCCACAAGTGAGACTACATTCGTGTAGTTAGATTTACTACATGATAAGAGGCATTAGGATTAACCCATTGTTTTACACCTGTGTTTTTGTTATAATTACATTGGCTACATTGGTCAAGTAATTCTCCCACACCCTTTGCGTTGTACTCATTTTTAGTACACGATACCCCTAGTACACCCCTCAGAGCCTATCTTTTCGTTTCGACCTTTAAGCATTTTACTTAAAGGAAGAATTTGTTTACACCCCACTTAAATGTACACCCAAATCGCCTTAGCCTACCTTGTATGCACTCATTTTTAGTGCATTATTGTGACAACATTTGTTTAAACCCCAAGTTAATTATCTAATTGATGGGACGATTGGGACTCATGGGTAAAGTACTAGTGTAATGGAGTAATGGGGAAGAACATCATTATTACCCCCATATGTGCTAAATATTTTAAAAGTACTCCAAGTTTTTCAATTATCTTAATTCGAGTCATTAGAATAGTTATTTGTAAAGTTATGTAAAAGTTCAAGTGTAAGGGGAATGCAACGCCCCTATGATGTATTATTTTGGATGGTAGGGCAAGAGTGTATGAAAAAAAAAAAAAAAAAAAAAAAAAAAAAAAAAAAAAAAAAAAAAAAAAAAAAAAAAAAAGTAGAAAAAACATACGGACTACCATCCCGTTTCATTTTATGTTTATTTTATGTTTTTGTTATTTTGTTTTTAGCTTAAGATTGAGTCGAGTGTTGGCTTAGCAACATTGTATAGTACTTGTAATCAATCAAGATTGTTAACTCGCCACCAGTAAAATATCCCTTATCCAACAAATCCGTGTTTATCATATCCCTACACCTAACGTTATAACCCATTTAAAAGCCCTCTTTGATAGTTTATCTTAGGTACTTACGCCTAGTGGAGGAGGTTTTTGATCCTTTCCCAAGCCTATGGTAATCTATTTGCTATGACAGGTAGTGAGAGATATTATCCATTTTCATTTATGAGATTTACGTTTATGAAACCTGAGAGATGTGAGTAACTAAACACTACTTGTGAGGTGCTAGTTTGTAATCTCCGTGCTTATTATGATTAAAGTGGAACGACTATTTGTTGTAATTACTTTTATATTAGCATTAAATGACCCCTAACTTGTATTTTGATTAGAATAAAAGCACATTTGCTTGAGGACAAGCAAATCTCAAGTGTAAGGGTATTTGATGAAGCGAAAAGTGTACCGCTTTTAGGGGGTCATTTAAGCCCTAAATTGTATTTATTTGATCAAATATTGCCCTAAATCGTTCCTTTTGTCATTTTAGGTACTTTAGAGAAGAAATCTGGAAAAGGAAGCATTTTGGACGTTTTTGGAGCATAAAAGTGAAGAAAACGACAAAGTCTCAAAATCGGCTGGAAAAGTACCTTTGACGGCATCAGGTCCCATCCTGACGACGTCAGACCTTGACGCGCCAGAGAGGATTTTTCATGTTTAAAAAGGGACGGCGTCACCAAGGTCGTCAAGCCTTGATAGGCCAGAGCGGATTTTGGAGGATTAAAGAGGGACGGCGTCAGGAAGGCCATCCGGGAACCCTAGCAGCGGCGAGGTGACGGCGTCACCTCCTATAACGTGACGCCGTCAGCCCTTAAACTCTATATATAGTTTTGCAATTTTTATTCATTGTGTGCAACTTTGTGAGGAGAAACCCTAAATACGATTTTTCTGCCATTTTTAAGGGTTTTATACCCTTGGATCTCCCATGTTCAATTGAAGATAAGTTGTCATTTAATCATACAATATGTCTATGTGTTATTTGATTATATCTTGTTCTTGTCTTTTAATTAACATGCTAGGCTAGATTTATCTTGTGTTTGCTTAGATCTAATGAAACCTAGCTATTGATTATTGGTTGTTGGTGTGTCATTGATTGTATTGGATGATTATTTATCGATGTTAGGCTTAAGAAAACTGGCTAACCTCCTATACGGTAACTTGCTTGAACGTCTTAAGAAACATGAACCAATGCGTACTAAAGGTTATTATGGTTGTATTTAATGCATGAGCGAATTCTAGTGATCCCATGTTAGGAGCTTCTTAGCCGGCTCGACATAGGAGTGAAGTAGGAGCTTGTAGAGTTGGGGAAGTACGTACGCCACCCCACGATTGGTATTAAGGAATACACCCGTCATCCACGCAATTAATACACACTAATCAACCGGTAAAAGATAGTTAGGGAGTAAGGAAATCTAAGTAAACACATTTCTCTCCATATAAGTTCCACCAACCTTTTCATTTTCAGTTATTTTATTTTATTTGCAATCGTAGTTATTTGGGTTAGTTGACTAGCAACTAATTCCGCCCACTCCTTCAAACCCGAGATTTTACTTGCTTTCATAAAAATATAAAAATACAAAAAGAATCTTCTCTCACCCTTAGACCTATTAGAGTAGTTTTTTCAATCCTAACGACACTATTCCCCTAGAGAACGATCAATCCCCCGATACTTGCCACTACACTATACTACATCGGTCAGGTACACTGCCTGGTGGGGATTGCAAGCCTCTTGAGATCCCTCGAGAGGTAAAACCTGTTGTAAGGTCGCAAAACCAAGCATCACCATTAATACTTTCAAATCCCCCAAAGAATAAGACCAATCCCTGTAGCTTGATGAGTTTCATAGTGCTTAGTCACCATACCATAGAGATGTATCAAATCTTGTTTGTCCACCTTATTAAAAATCTCCCTAAGGAATGTGAAATGTTTTATTTTCCCATCAAGGGTGTACAAGGCATGGATTTATCCTTGAGGTATAGGAAGAACCTCCCAACCAGCAATATGTGACCAAGAGTGAGGAGAAACACCTTCAGAATCACTTTCAGAATCAAATTGAATCAATTCCTGATCACTCATGTCGGCAGGAGTCTTGGATGAAGACTTCATAGCATGACTCTTCTTTCTGGTCCTTGGAGTTGTAGAGGAGAAGTGAACTGTGAAAGGTGTCACAGCAGGAATATGAACCTCTTGTGGTGCATCAGATGCACCAACAGAAGGGTTTGGAGAAATAGATGTGGTATCCTGAGAACCCTCAGCAGGAATAGAGGGAGATGCACCAGTCAATGTTTCTCAAGGCTTCAATTTCTTTGTAACATCAGACTCTAAAGATGCAGACTCTCTTTTCTTTCTTTGTTGAATGTCTATTCTGACTGGAGTATTCATCCTTGCATAAATATCAAGGAACGGCTTTTGAATTGCAGCATCAGTCCAACCTTTGAAGTCACTGAGCTTGTAGTTAGCTTGATTCTTCAAATAGTGCATCATGAAATTGACATTATCTTTGTTTGTAGGCATCTTATAACCTGAGTTTTGCCTTTCTCTGATCCTATGCATCAAGTCATTCCAAGTAGATGCTCTATGAGTCTTTAAGATAAATGCCTTGAGCTTATCTGACTTTTCTTCCACATCCAACTCTGAATCTTCAAGAATCATCACCCCATGTGCTCTAATAATCATGTCAGAAGCCAATAAGTATTGAATTTGCTCAGTGAACTCGTCTGGATTAAGATCTTCTGATCTTGTGCTATTCATAAAGCCAGCTATGTTGCTTTCATCAGCAGACATTTGTCTTGCAAACTCCTCATCTTGAGCAACCTGAGCTTGTCTAGCTTGTTCAGCAGCGAGTTCCTGTTCATGCATCTTGCTAGCTATCTCAGCATCATGTTGTGTTGCAGCAGGGGGAATGGTGTCACTACCAGCAGCAATGGATGAGCTACCAGCAGAATTACCAGGAACCTTAGGATCAGTGGAAACACTACCAACTTCAGCAGGAACATCAGAAGCAACACCAGAGACATCAACAGCAATGGTAGATTGAAACTTCTCAAAAGCTAACACTCTTGAGGGCTGCTTGGTCCTTGTTCTTGTAAAAGCCTGAGGTTTAGTAGTTGTAGTGGGCTCAGAAGAGGTAGGTACTTCAGTGTTTGCACTATCAATGGAAACAGAAGCCTACACATTTAGCCCATCAAATGCCATATCAGCCTGATCATCCTCAGACTCAGAGAGCACAACCCTTCTTTTCTTTTGTGGATGTTGAGCTTCTAAAAAGCTAATTCTTTCATTGAGCTGTTGGAGAGACCCACTGAAAGATTCTTTGGTATCCTTGAGCTCCTTCTCCAAAGACTCCACCTTCTCACTAAAATTCCTTTTGGTCTCCTTAAGCTCAGACTCCAATGCTTCAATTTTCTTCATATACCTGTCAAGTAACTTGGACATAGGAGTGAGATCAGCAGCATCCTCAGCTCCACCAGCAGGAATGCCTGAGGTGTTAGGAGCTTCATTGGATCTAGGTGGAGATACATGAAATTCTCCACCAGTATGGGTGTCATCACTAAAAGGCTGCCTAGTAGGACTAGGAGTTGATAGCCTTGAAGAAGAAGGCATATCCATAGAAGGTGTTGGTTGGTCATCAGTTGAGGTCTGAACAATAGGCTCATCAGGGACAAAAGTTTGAGGTATGGAAGGTCTAGGAGATGGTGGCAATGGGGCATCAGCAGCAACCGATGCATTTGCATCAGCAGCAACTGAAGTCCCTTCACCAGCAGCATTGGATGCACTGGCATCAGCTGCATTGGGAGCTGGTGGAATATTTTCATGACCAGCAGGATCTGGATTTCCAGCAGGATTGGCATTGGGCAACATTGCAGGTAATAATGGCAAATGTGGGCCTGCAAAGTTCATCTTCATTGTGGCAAACATTTTAGCAGTCAACCTAGCTACAATCTCATGGGTTGGGTCAATGGTCTGTATGTAACCACTATGAAAAATCCTCATTAAAATAAACTATCTCTCAGAATACTTATCCTTTTTCCACGTAAATTTTTTTTCTTGATTGTAACTATTATCTTATGTGACGGAGATCACATCCCGAATAACCGTGCTTGCAACCCAACCTTAACTGGTTTAGCATTTACCTATGTAAACATCATTGACCTAAAACGTTATGAGGTCCCACTTACCACTTTACGTTATTTCGCTAACGTACGTTTAAAACTGAATGTTTCTTAACTGAAGAGAGTTTTATGAAACTCTAAACTATCATAGCAATGTGTGGAGATAATGAAACCCTAAAAATAGCAACATATAAATAATGTACAAGTGTCTAAAGCACAGAAACCCTAATTCCACTAAACTCCCGATAAAACCCTAATTTCTCAAAACTATTATTATATGTAATAAAACCACGAACCCTAATTAATATTTTTATAAAATATAAAAGTACAAGCCTTCTAAACTAAGGTACAAGTCTTTAAAGCATGAAAACTAATTACTTATAAAAACTTTATATAAAACTTAATAATAAATGTTTTAAAGATATAAAATGTAATAATTTTTATATATTAATTTTTGAAATGAGTTTATTTATTTATAAAATAAGTGTACAAGTCCTTAAACTCAATGTACAACCCTCTAATGCACAAAAACATAAAAACTCATTTATATGTATTTAAAGTTACATAAAAATTATAGAAAATTAAAAAATAATTAAAAATATATTTTTCTTATTTTTCTAACATCAGTACAAGCCTTTTTAGCCTAGAGTACAACTACCTAAAGCACAAAAACTATTTTTCTCTATTCATATACAATTCGATACTTATATAACTATGTCATATAGATTCAAAAATCATTTCTAACTACATCTTAAACCTAGGAACCCTAATTCTACCCTAAACCCTAGTTTACAAGTCAACAAAGCCCTAGGTACAACCTCCCTATGCATAGTTCGATCCAACATAACCTAATTACACCATTTAGTTTAATCCTAACCCTAAACTAACTAACCCTATCCTATTTCTTCCACCTTAAGCCTCAACACATGAGAACCCTAATGGAACACATCATCTCTTTCTAGAAAAAGGCTTAGGTGTATGGCATACAACATGAACACATCTCCTTTCCCCCTCCTTCACCTTGTGGCGCCCTAGTGACCTTACAACACATCAAAACTAACTTATGGTGCTCATAAGAACACATCAAAACTTAACCTACCCTCCTCTATAAATAGGAAGCTCCATAAAACCCTAAAGTGCCATAAACCCATCGAACCAAGCTAAACAGCCTCAACCCTTCACCCAACTGATCCCTAAGTCTAGATTAAGTTCAAATATACCCAAGAAGGCAGTAGGAATAAGCTAGAACCATAGGAGAGCTCAAAACGAATCTTACACCAAAAACTTGCCCTAATCGACCAAACTAGCAAGGTATATCTATGACCCTTTTCCTTTACTTTTCTATACTTATTTTGAGTCTACATAAGTCCTAGAATGTGTCTTAAAAAGGTTATAAGCCCAGAATTAGTAAAAACTTATTTTCCTTCATTTTTGTTCTTATCGACCTAGTAAATAAAAATAATTATGAACTTGAGTTCTAACAAGCCTAGGATGTTAAAAATGGATTAGGAACTCTTTAAATATGTTAGAATAACTAAGCATAACATAAAAACACTAGGTCTAAAGATCGGATTTCGAAAAAATGGATTTTTCTTCTTCAGTTTGTTCCTGTCGACACAGCAGAGTACCTGCTATTTTCGACCTTAGTTTAGTATAGTAAACGTGGCTTATAAATTCTAGTTTTCGACATGGTTAAAGTAAACTAAAAGAGCTACACATAGGAAAAAGAATCAACATTTTTCGATAAGAAACGAGGGAGAACGAGGCAAAACAAGTTGGGTATTTTTCTGTGACGAGTAAAAACAAAAATACGACTTTCTGCTTTAGATCCTGAATTCGTGGGTTCGATTCAGGCCATGACACTTTACAAAAATATTTTTAAAACACTTATAGACATTTTTGAAAAGGATTCGTAAAAGGTCTCGGCCTAAATCGTGGGAAATAAATTGTTTTTGGAATAGAGGATATCGAGTGTAGCGGGTATTAAACACAAGGACCATTTCTGACAAAACTCTATAAATTTTCTGTTTTGGATTTGTTTTGCGATCGGGGAATCCCTAAGGGGGTAAAACTATCTATTTTGAAACTTGAGGGTACAAAGCGACAACTAACTAAAGTCCGAGGGTAAAGGTTGTCACATTCATAAAGTCTAAGGGTAAAAGTTGTTAACTATAGAAACTTGAAGGTTTAAAATGAAATATAACATAAACCCTAATTTTTATTTAATATTATTATAATTTTATTATTATTATTATTATTATTATTATTATTATTATTATTATTATTATTATTATTATTATTATAAAGTTTTATTTAAACTTAATATATGTTTTGTACCATAACTAACGAACGAAGAATCCTTTTAAACGAACGGACAGAATCGAAACCTACAGATAAGAAGATAAGATAAAATCTTACTTGTGAAACTACATATTGGCTCAATTAAGCTTTTAATCACCAACAAGAAGGTTACAAAACGAACACTGGAAACTTATATATATTCAGGAACGATTACTGAACCTTGACATAACAACCCAGGTTGCAAGCCGGAGACATTTATCAACTTTGTGTAACTTTGTTTTCCATCCAGACTATTCAGGTGAGTTTATAGTCCCACTTTTCTTACTTATGTGTTTTCCAAATATGTGGGGAGATACATGCTATTAAACCGAACACAAGTATTTTCCTGATTGTTATTGCACTAGGCTAACTTACCTTATTATTGAGATTGAATTATTTATTTAAAAGACCCTCATATCATGCACCATTAGTCACCTACTAGGTGAGCGCGAATATGTGAATAGATCTATTGGCCTGACGACCCATTTGTACTAACCGGATGGATATCTACGTGGTAGCCGGTTAGGCAGATGCATTATATTTGATATCTTTAACTCGGGGCAAGACCACTCTCATTTCAATCGTGATTGTGGAACCTGGAAACTGTCAACGCATTGCGTGTCATGAGGTTTAGTGCAATATTACCGAACTACGATATAACTGAATTCTCTTACTTTGGCTTGTGTTCAAACTGATTATAACTTTAAACACTATGAATTCACTCAACCTTTGTGTTGACTTTTTAAGCATGTTTATCTCAGGTATCTAGAAGTATGATTAATGGCACGGAGTGGCAGTGGACTTTCTTCTTAAAATAAAAGTGTGTCCACTTTGTTATCATTCAACAGGATAATGTAACTTTTATAATGTAATTCAAAACCTCCCTCTGGGACCCATCTTATGTACTCTGATATTAAATAAATGAATGATAACATTTTTTATTTAAAAACTTCTCTTTTCGAGTCGTTTTCTATTCCCATGACTGTGAACCATGAAGTAGCACCCCAAGCTTATATTCCGCTGCATATTTAGAAAATGGGGGTGTTACAGATTGGTATCAGAGCCTGTGGTTATAGAGAACCAAATGTTTTCAAACATTGGACTATAACCGACTTCCATAAAAACTTAACCAGAGTCCTCCATGCCACGCCGTTACTGAAACGTTATTTGTATATCATCTATTGTTAATCGTTTAAGCTGCATAATGAAATATTTATAAGAGTGGTTACAGAAATCCTGATTCCCCTATCCACATCTATCCCACTCATGTCCAGATTAGGACATCAAGATAATATCATACTTAGAGCCTTATCCATTTAGGATCCTTTATACTAAACTTCGTACTCTTGACATTTATTCTTACCTTTCACCTCTGGTTTCTTTCCCCAATATTGCTAATTTCTTATAATAATTTCTCGTAAATTATTATTTGCAAATTATTACAGTATCATGTCTCCCGAAACACCCAAAGCCAACGAAACTACCCTAAACCTACTTCCATTAACACCTAACCACTCGTCTCCACTTAAGGAAGTAACCGAATCCCACGAAAAGTTGATTGGTTGTCCAACAACATCTGAGGCTGGATATAAAATGCACCCCAAAACAATCCAGAAAAATGAAAAACTAAACTCTCCACTACCTGATGTTCCAAAACCCCCAATACTAAATAACTTAGACGACATATCCTCCTCTAATATTCCCGACACTAGTTTAGATACTACTGAATCAATATGGAACCTTCTTTACCAACAAGCCAACACTCTCGATGCACACACTAAACAGTTGGAGGAGCTACGACCATTACGCTTTGAATGGTACGACCGTAATATTGACACTCTGTTTAGAAAGACCGATGCTGAGAGACGTACGGTGTTTGGATTGGGAGCAAAAGTCGAAAGGATGAAGAATACCTACAATCATAAATTTAGAAACATAGAATCCAGGATCCGCTGTTCAGGAAGAGAACATGATCAATTGTACGGTAGAGTGGAAGACATTGAAAGGACCCTTTGGATAGCCAGCGAAATAGCAAGAAACCAGGATCAGAAGATTTTCGCTTTGGAAACTGTACTAGATAATCAATTGAAGATATCCCAGGAACTTCAGGAACGCTTCTTGGAAATGGAAATTGCGCAACTGAAACTTGAGACTGAAGTTAAGCATTTACGTCAAGAACGTAACTGATCTTGAAAGTCACTTGTATCGTTGTTATAAATCAAATAGTATTTGGCTAGTATTTCCTGTATTACCTAAATAAGCCTGAAACTTTCAGAGTTTGTAATCAATCAATAAATTTATGACAATCCTCTTTTGTTATATATTTACTGTTGTAACCAAATTCATCCTATTGTGTCTTACTATGATGCTGTGCATATATGTAATGAACACTATTCCCTCTATCAAATAAATAACTCCACTAAACCATACTCAAAATCCACGAACAATATTTCCCTATTTTTCCCAAACCTAGATCACCAACCCACTAATAGCGTAATAAGAGACAAAAACTAGGACCACCATCAACAACAAAGGACAAAACCCTTATACTAAAGACAGAAAATCCATGACCTACTACATGCAGTATTAATAAAAGACCTTGTATTAATTGTTTTGTAAAACAATCAAACAAGTTATTAATACCATGTGGTAACCCGACATACTAAGACTAGACTATAAACATAGAAAACCTTAGGAAAACTTCGGAAGAAAAACCTGATGAATGAAGAGAAAGTTGCTGAATTTCGGATGAGTTAGTTTGTTCCTTAGCAGGAGTTAAACATTTATCTACGATATTAACTAAGACATATCGTAAATAATTGGTTCTCAAAAGGAATATAACTTCATGATCACTTGTTAGTAATAATATGTAATTATCCTAACATGTCATTACTGGAATTCTAAACTACATACTTCTTGTGATGTTGTTAGAAGAAAGTCAACATGAAAAATACCAATGTATCGCCAATGACTCCCGAAGATATCCAAAATATGGTAATCAATCTCATTGCAGCAGTACTGGAAGTGACTACAGTATCTCATTTGAGTAACAACCGGATAGCCACTGGAGAAGAAACGAAGACTGTGTCTTGTAATCATACCCCTAAAGGTTTTACGAGTTGCAAATCAGTTCTTCATAAAGGTCCAGAAAGAATAATCAAACCCACCATTTCCCGAGCTTTAGGAGTAAAGAAAACCGGTACATTCAAACAAAATAACCAGAAGCGAAAACTTAAAACCATCATCCCCACCTGCTACCATCATCAACAGAATCTTAGGAATGGTTATATTGGAAGAAAGCCATTGTGCACACAATGCTTGTTGCACCATTACGGTCCATGCATTGTTAGGTGTGCAAAGTGTCAGAAGATTGGACATCAGAACAAAGACTGTAAGACAACAAGAACAAAACTACAGTCAGTAATCGTAACTTGCCATGGATGTGGTGGAAAGAGACATTACAAGAATCAGTGCCCGAACTTCAACCCGAATTGGAAGGACAAGAATGATGCCCAGGAATGAGAACCAAAGTATGAAATCTATGGAGAAGATAAATGATTGTAATAGATAAATAAGTTGAGGATTAGAACTCGCTAAGCTATATTTCCTTTTACCTCTTTATCCTAATGTAATAAATTATCTTTCTACTTTTCATCCTGTAACTTTTCCGCAATAATCTTAATCTACGTTTAGCTTCATTATCTACTCTATTCCTACTTACTCTATTCATAGACTTTACCTACCTAAAACCTAGTATACCTTTAGGAAATTGGTAAAATATTATTTTGAGGAAACAAAAGATTATCCCTAGCTCTTAAGAACATTAGACGAACCCTAAGATTTAAAGATACTCCATTATTACCCTAGGAAAAACCTTAAACCCATTACTGTAGTATGGACTAAAAAAAATTTCCATTCTTTTGAAAAATAAATTATGATATTATTTCCTGAAAAAAAAAAAAAAAAAATCGCGTTGAACACCATCTAAAGCTTTTTGAAAAGGAATAAATATCACATGGCTGAGTCAAAACATCACATCATTTGATCCTCGATTATACATAGCCTGATCAACTATGTATAATTAGGAAGAATCATGTAATGAATTGAACAGTTATTTTCTCAAGACTTTATACTAATTTTTATTCAACAGCAAAAATATCAAAAACCAAAAATCTTTTCATAACCTATCTCTTTTGACTTAATATAATAAAAGTCTGCTACTGCTACTCATTTTTCTAAAATAAGAATTCAACCAAAAATTGAGGATAGAAAAACTATAGGAATTCACAAACCCAAAATTTTATTAGGAATATTGGAAGATATTACATAGAAACATAGTTTGCAACAGAAGTGCTAATATTACAAGGATTACATCAGTTTTATTTTGCTAAGGATTACCTAGGAAAGACAACAAGGACCATACTAATAACCTTAGCGCAAGACTTATTTTCCCCATGACTGATCCACGATAAAGGACACAATAGTAAGCGGTATGACGAACCATTGGATCAAGCCCAAGCCTTCATGATTTTCTTCCGGGTTACACACCATATAGGTAACAATCGCCACAACAAAAACAATTGCTATAAGTGTAACAAAATGCGGCATCTTGAGGTTTTTAGAAGAGAATTTGGTAGTGAAAGAATAAGGATTGAAAATGAGGTATTTATAGGAGAAAAACTAGCCGTTTATAGCCGTTATTTCGACCGTTAAATCGAACTGTTCATCTAACTTTGGGATCTGACCGTTGCACAGTGCTTTTCCCAGCTTTAGATTTATTAGGTGGCAAAACATTCAAATTTAATTTATCCAGTAGGAAAAAGACTGACCAAACTACGTTCCCTTAGGTATCAAATGGAAATTCCTAGACAACTCTATTAGGCCAAAACTATAATTGAGGATTTAGCAGTGAAATAATATTTTTGGAGACATAGGACATAAGAATAAAATAATATCATATTATTTTATTTTTAACTTGAGGCATTTTAAGCATATCAAACTCCTATCGCAACCTATTCTCAAATTCCCTATTTAGGTTAGAAATCTATACCTGATTATCCCTATACTTTATTTTCCCAAATTTCCATAACCAACATAGACTGAATCTCGGGACGAGATTCCCTTAACGGTGGGTGACTGTAACCACTATGAAAAATCCCTCATTAAAATAAATTATCTCTCAGAATACTTATCATTTTTCCACGTAGAATTTTTTTTCTTGATTGTAACTATTATCTTATGTGATGGAGATCACATCCCGAATAACCGTGCTTGCAACCCAACCTTAACTGGTTTAGCATTTACCTATCTAAACATCATTGACCTAAAACGTTATGAAGTCCCACTTATCACTTTACGTTATTTCGCTAACGTACGTTTAAAACTGAATGTTTCTTAACTGAAGAGAGTTTTATGAAACTCTAAACTACCATAGCAATGTGTGAAGATAATGAAACCCTAAAAATAGCAACATATAAATAATGTACAAGTGTCTAAAGCACAGAAACCCTAATTCCACTAAACTCCCGATAAAACCCTAATTTCTCAAAACTATTATTATATGTAATAAAACCACGAACCCTAATTAATATTTTTATAAAATATAAAAGTACAAGCCTTCTAAACTAAGGTACAAGTCTTTAAAGCATGAAAACTAATTACTTATAAAAACTTTATATAAAATTTAATAATAAATGTTTTAAAGATATAAAATGTAATAATTTTTATATATTAATTTTTGAAACGAGTTTATTTATTTATAAAATAAGTGTAAAATTCCTTAAACTCAATGTACAACCCTCTAATGCACAAAAACATAAAAACTCGTTTATATGTAATAAAAATTACATAAAAATTATAGAAAATTAAGAAATAATTAAAAATATATATTTTTTATTTTTCTAACATCAGTACAAGCCTTTTTAGCCTAGAGTACAACTACCTAAAGCACAAAAACTATTTTTCTCTATTCATATACAATTCGATACTTATATAACTATGTCATATAGATTCAAAAATCATTTCTAACTACATCTTAAACCTAGGAACCCTAATTCTACCCTAAACCCTAGTTTACAAGTCAACAAAGCCCTAGGTACAACCTCCCTATGCATAGTTCGATCCAACATAACCTAATTACACCATTTAGTTTAATCCTAACCCTAAACTAACTAACCCTAGCCTATTTTTTCCACCTTAAGCCTCAATACATGAGAACCCTAATGGAACACATCATCTCTTTCTAGAAAAAGGCTTAGGTGTATGGCATACAACATGAACACATCTCCTTTCCCCCTCCTTCACCTTGTGGCGCCCTGATGACCTTACAACACATCAAAACTAACTTATGGTGCTCATAAGAACACATCAAAACTTAACCTACCCTCCTCTATTAATAGGAAGCTCCATAAAACCCTAAAGTGCCATAAACCCATCGAACCAAGCTAAACAGCCTCAACCCTTCACCCAACTGATCCCTATAGTCTAGATTAAGTTCAAATATACCCAAGAAGGCAGTAGGAATAAGCTAGAACCATAGGAGAGCACAAAACGAATCTTACACCAAAAACTTGCCCTAATCGACCAAACTAGCAAGGTATATCTATGACCCTTTTCCTTTACTTTTCTATATTTATTTTGAATCTACATAAGTCCTAGAATGTGTCTTAAAAAGGTTATAAGCCCAGAATTAGTAAAAACTTATTTTCCTTCATTTTTGCTCTTATCGACCTAGTAAATAAAAATAATTATGAACTTGAGTTCTAACAAGCCTAGGATGTTAAAAATGGATTAGTAACTCTTTAAATATGTTAGAATAAGTAAGCATAACATAAAAACACTAGGTCTAAAGATCGGATTTCGAAAAAATGGATCTTTCTTCTTCATTTTGTTCCTGTCTACACAGCAGAGTACCTGCTGCTTTTGACCTTAGTTTAGTATAGTAAACATGGCTTATAAATTTTAGTTTTCGACATGGTTAAAGTAAACTAAAAGAGCTACACATAGGAAAAAGAATCAACGTATTTCGATAAGAAACGAGGGAGAACGAGGCAAAACAAGTTGGGTATTTTTCTGTGACGAGTAAAAACAAAAATACGACTTTCTGTTTTAGATTCTGAATTCGTGGGTTCGATTCAGGCCATGACACTTTACAAAAATATTTTTAAAACACTTATAGACATTTTTGAAAAGGATTCGTAAAAGGTCTCGGCCTAAATCGTGGGAAATAAATTGTTTTTGGTATAGAGGATGTCGAGTGTAGCGGGTATTAAACACAAGGACCATTTCTGTCAAAACTCTATAAATTTTCTGTTTTGGATTTGTTTTGTGATCGGGGATTCCCTAAGGGGGTAAAACTATCTATTTTGAAACTTGAGGGTACAAAGCGACAACTAACTAAAGTCCGAGGGTAAAAGTTGTCATATTCATAAAGTCTAAGGGTAAAAGTTGTCAACTATAGAAACTTGAAGGTTTAAAATGAAATATAACATAAACCCTAATTTTTATTTAATATTATTATTATTATTATTATTATTATTATTATTATTATTATTATTATTATTATTATTATTATTATTATTATTATTAAGTTTTATTTAAACTTAATATATGTTTTGTACCATAACTAACGAACGAAGAATCCTTTTAAATGAACGGACAGAATCGAAACCTACAGATAAGAAGATAAGATAAAATCTTACTTGTGAAACTACATATTGGCTCAATTAAGCTTTTAATCACCAACTAGAAGGTTACAAAACGAACACTGGAAACTTATATATATTCAGGAACGATTACTGAACCTTTACATAACAACCCAGGTTGTAAGCCGTTGACGTTTATCAACTTTGTATAACTTTGTTTTCCATCCAGACTATTCAGGTAAGTTTATAGTCCCACTTTTCTTACTTACGTGTTTTCCAAATATGTGGGGAGATACATGCTATTAAACCGAACACAAGTATTTTCCTGATTGTTATTGCACTAGGCTAACTTACCTTATTATCGAGATTGAATTATTTATTTAAAAGACCCTCATATCATGCACCATTAGTCACCTGCTGGGTGAGCGCGAATATGTGAATAGATCTATTGGCCTGACGACCCATTTGTACTAACCGGATGGATATCTACGTGGTAGCCGGTTAGGCAGATGCATTATATTTGATATCTTTAACTCGGGGGCAAGACCACTCTCATTTCAATCGTGATTGTGGAACCTGGAAACTGTCAACGCATTGCGTGTCATGAGGTTTAGTGCAATATTATCGAACTACGATATAACTTAATTCTCTTACTTTGGCTTGTGTTCAAACTGATTATAACTTTAAACACTATGAATTCACTCAACCTTTGTGTTGACTTTTTAAGCATGTTTATCTCAGGTATCTAGAAGTATGATTAATGAAACGGAGTGGCAGTGGACTTTCTTCTTAAAATAAAAGTGTGTCCACTTTGTTATCATTCAACAGGATAATGCAACTTTTATAATGTAATTCGAAACCTCCCTCTGGGACCCATCTTATGTACTCTGATATTAAATAAATGAATGATAACAATTTTTATTTAAAAACGTCTCTTTTCGAGTCATTTTCTATTCCCATGACTGTGAACCATGAAGTAGCACCCCAAGCTTATATTCCGCTGCATATTTCGAAAATGGGGGTGTTACACTGAACACCTAAAATGATTTGAAGAAACCTAGGGTACATAAGAAATTTGGTTTTCTCAGCAGTGACATTGTCAACCATCCCATCAAAAATGTATTTTGCCCAATTGTATACCCTTCCCTGTGACAAATAAATAAGGCCAGATGCAATAAGACTAGAACATTGGTCCCAACCACCTGTCTTAATGCTAATGCACTGAAGTAAAGTGTGAACAAGAAATCTCCATTGAGGAGAGAGCTTACTTTTATAAAAAGTAAAGTTACCGGTGACAGGGTATCCAATGGCTGCCATCCCATCCAGGATTTCTTGCTTGGGAAGATCATACACTCCATTTTCATCAGGAAGTTGAAGTTGAGTACGAACCAATCCCTCAGTGATGATCTGTTCACAACCATCAATGGTTGCTACAATTTCCCGCTCTCTTCCCACAATATTTCGCACTTCAGCAGTTGCCCAAAACTGCTTAATAAGAGTCGTACACTGTAGCTGGACAGTAAGTAAGGGCATAGTGAATAGAGGACCCACGTAGAAAAACCAACACTTCGTCATAACCTTCACTTCTATCAGAGGACTCTAAATGTGCAACCTTGTTGTGATCATCTTTGTATCGAAGTGTTGCCATTGTATTAGATGATTGAACTAGGGTTTGAAAAGAGAGAAGATGAGCTAGGGTTTGAGAGGATATTGATGATTTGAGATGTGAGAAGTACAATTTTAGGTCAGTTATGATGTTGCTATATGGTTGCCAAATTTAGCGATTTAAATTGTAGGAATTTAGCGCACGTATCATTGACCGATTTGACTTAACTAACTTTCCCAAATTCAATGAAATCAGCAGGAACCATTAGTCAATCAGCAGGAACACTCGGTCAATCAGCAGCAATGGAATGGTTTGACCAAAGTCAACATTGTAAATCCAATTATTAACAATAAATCACCCAAATTAACTCCCAACACCAACCAACAATTAATTCCCGCTAATTATCTTCTCACTATAAAAGGTCTTTATCTCCAAATCGAATTACTTCATCTCCAAACCCTAACCAAAATCGACATAACAAACAAAACCATGAGTTCTTCAAAAGCACCCATCATTGAAATATCATCCGACTCCTCCTCTTCCTCCTCCGAATCATCATCAGGGTGGGGAAAATACTTTCCCCCAACTACATCATCTTCACAAACCAAGGGCAAAGCTAAGGTCGAAGAAGATTCATCCGACCCTCTTCCATCTACTCCTTCTTCTTTTGAATACTCCAGCTCTGATGATGAAGGATCATCATGGCCAAAGTCCTTGACTTATTATCAAGGTGAATGGGAAACATATCCTCCCAATTTTCCCATCTCTGATAAGCTAAGGGAAGAGATGAAGAAGACTGTGGCTATGCTTAGCGAAGAGATGGAGAAGACTGTTGCTGCCTTCTACGAAATACCAGTACCTAAAAGAAATCAGGCAACCCCAATGCCAAGCCAGCCAACTCCTCAGCCAAGCCAGCCAACTGCTAGGTTACGCCCTAGATCACGTCAGACACACTCTACCCCAAGTCATTCAACTCCAAAGAGAGATCAGCCACTCCCTGAACCAAGACTGCCAATCCCAGTGGTGTTGGCACTTCCAGCCCCAAATGTGTATGAAGGAATTAGTCATCAGAGGGGTAGAAGGTTCATGCCCAATAGCAAGGGCAAAGGGAAAGGGAAGATTGAGTAGATGGTTAGGTTTGGGTGGAGTGGTGGTGAGGGATGTGTGACTGAGTAGGTTGGTAGGTTGTTTATAGGTTCTTGATGATGTGAAGCTTATGTGTTTTGAATCTGAATGTAATCACCCTTATGAATATGAATGGAAGTGACTCTCTTTTGGTATTATTCCAAGCATTGTGAATTTGAGAACTGCAAGACAAAGTTAGCTAACAAAACACACTAAAACCTGCAAAACAAAGTTAATTCACACAAAACATAAAACATAAAAGTATGAGAAACATAACAAGCATTAGCCTCCCCTTAGGCTAATGCCTCCCCTCAAAACAAGCAAAGAAAAATACAACAACATGATAAGACAATCAAGACCATTACCAAGGAAACCATGGATAGTAATACAATCCCTCTTCAGGAATTGGCTCATAATAATCAGTCCTATAATTATTTTGAAAATAATGGCTTGAGGGTCTGTAAAATGGTTGAGCAACATTCCTCTTCCAATCAGCAGAATTGGTTTGACCAGCTGGAACTGGATTGTCAGCAGGAATGGTTGCAGGATTGCACTGCCTACCAGCAGCAACCGGATTAGCATTTCCAGCAGGAAATCCTGCTGCCCTAGGCACATAAGGTGGAATTTTATTCACATTATTCCACAGAGGTCTTGTCACTTGTTGCCTAGCATACACACCCATTCTCTTCTCATGATAATCACAATCTTTGATGAGATGAACTTTACTACCACATACAAAACATGACTTCCTCTTAACAGACTTGTTCTTAACATACTTTCTCTTATTACAAACATTGTTGTCACTACTGGAACTAGAGACACATTTGTTTTTAATAGAATTACTTGAGCTGTTGTCTGAGAAAGCTGTTTTAGAAGCAGATTTATCATCAGTTACTCTTGAGGACTCATGGGACTTAGGTGAGGGTGACTCTTCACTTGAATCACATGAAACAAAGTCTTTGGACTCTGCTTCTGAGGACTTGACACTTGTGGAACAAGAGACAAGGTCATCTGGTTCAGGTGAGTCTTTGGACTTTTTACCATAAACCATTTGTGACTCATCTGAGTCAATGTCAGAGAGAGAGTGGACAGGGGTAGGCATAAAAACTCCTCTGATAGGTGGAGGAACAACATTCATTCCTCCTTCTTTTACAAACTTTACAGGAATTTTATAGTCAACAGGTTCAGGGTCAAACACACTATACTCATTAGGGTCATAGACTTGATCTTGCCCTATGTAGTCACCAAACCCTAAACCACGTTTAGTTTTTACAGACATAGAACTATCAACTAACTTGTGTAGGTTTTTAGATGATTCTTTCCATTTATCAAACCTAGCCAAGGAATTGTCTAGCTTAGTCTGCAAATCCTGTTTTTCTAACATAATCTTAGCATTTTGAGACTCAGAATATTTAAGCTCATTAGTGGTGTTCTTTAAGTCTCTCTGCAAAACCTTAATTTTCTCTTCATAAGCTACCTGATTAGCTTGGTACCAAACCTTTTGTTTTTCTAAGGTATTCATTATACTTAGATTTCATGTCATCATATTCTTTATTAAGAGTTGAGTATAATTCATGACAGGCAGGATTACATTTTTGTACCTGAGATGGGAATCCCATTAGTGCATATTCTTCCAAGTTTTCCTTTGCCTCATAGGATTCATCATGAAACAAGGTTCTAATCTTCCTTGCCCACATTTCAAATTTATCTCCTGATAACGACATTGTGAAAAAGGTTCAAGAGAGAAGATTTAGAAATGTTTTCTTCTTTATCAGAGATCCTCACCAGGCTCTGATACCACTTGTAGGATCGAGTGCTTCTAGCTTGATTGAGCTTGGTTAAACGAGAATCTCTAGGTGTAAGACTTGTGTCTATGCGGAAACTAAACACAAGAATATAAAGAAGAAAATAACTATGAAGGTTTTGATCCTCTATGGATCGGTTATGAACTAACAATGATGTTTATTGAATATTGTGAATCGATACAAAACTCATAGACGAGTGTTTATTTTATACTAACAATAAACCCTAACCCTAACCCGTCATACAAGAAAACGTGTAAAGAGATAACTATCAATCTCTTCTAAAAATAAATCTAACAAACATTCTAAACTTACGGGATAACAATTACTAAAACCCGCAGTAATGACTACTATCAGCAGAAACAAAAATAAACTATCGGCAGGAACCAACTGCAGCAGCAATGTATAACTATCAGCAGGAACCAACTTCACTATCAGCAGCAATGAGAAATCTTTATTTCCTAGAGATCCTAACAATCACTTTCCATGTTTTTTAATTTTATAAATTTAATAAATACTTTTAGACTTTATATATTAAAAAAAAAAAAATCATATTTGTTGTTAAATTAATGAATATCCACGAAATTATAAATATCAAAATAAAAGCACGAAATATTGTGATATGTAAATAAATACACAAGATTGTATATATACGAACGACCTATGTTATTCTTCTTTATGAAAATAAGTAAGGAGATCCGAAAAAGTAATTTTTTCACTAATGCGTTCGATAGCGACTCATGTTATTCGGTTATTCCTCTTTATATGTTTAACTCGTGCGTGCACGAATATTAAACTTAAATACAACTAAAATAATTATTAATAGTAATGTAAATATAAAGATGAAAACACGGCCTAATGGGTTACTGTGAGATGAAAATAATACACGAGATTGTATATATAGCAACGACACATTTAATTACTCTTTTAAGTTTAAATAAAAATATCCAGAAAATAATTTTTTAATGATCATTACTTAAACACGTGTAATGTTAGGTACATGGTATCGATAGTTAGTTTTAAACCACATCAACCTCAACATCGTGTCAGTTAAATAAAGTCAAACACTTCGTTCAACAAAAATATGGACACAACATTAATCGATAAAGATGATTCTTAAAGTATGAATAAGAAAAAGGCGGAAGTCTTGGCAGGCGCAGAGGCATATAACAAGCTGCAAATAGTAGATTCCAATCCTCTAATACCAAATGATACACTCAAAATTAAAGACATAATGATACAAAGGATTATTAAACGCGTAACAAGGATTCTCGCATGATAGTTGTGGATCATTAAAAAGAATGTTTAAATTCTATTGGATGTAATACTTTGGATTACTGAATGTTTAATACTAAGTATTGTACATCTCAATGGTGACAATGTTTGTTTAATATTAATTAATTTTGATTACTGTTGATATCTGAATGAACATAGATGCACTAAATTATAAACCGTGTTGCACTGAAAATACTAGTGCATCATAGTGTATACAACTGGTGCATCATAATGTGTATATCAATTGATCACAATGATGTAAATTTACTGCATCAAAATGTATAAATCTTCTGCATCACAATGTTATAAATATTTTTAAAATTATACTGCATCACAATATTGTTTAACTGCATCAGAAAGTTATCATAATACTGCATCAGAATATTATCATATTACTACATGCAGAACACTGTGATGCACTGACATATAACAGTGATGCATTAACATTATAAATATGATGCACTAAACATAAGCACAGAACATTGTGATGCATTGCATGCAAACACAATGATGCACCAGAAATGACAATGTGATCCACTGACATATCATATTGATGCAGTAACATTATAACTATTATCCACTAGATATACAAACAAAGACATTTTGATGCACAACATGCAAACATAGTGATGCACTAGAAAATGACATCGTGATGCACTGACATATAACAGTGATGCAGTAACATTATAATTATGATACACTAGAAATTAAAGTATGATGCAGTACACATTTAATGTTTGGTAATCAATGTTGTACGTTCTACAATCAAAAACTTGTATTATAAGTAATGCTTTAATATCTACATAGTACAACAATGTATATATCTACCGTAATTCAATGTTATAAATCTACTGCATCATAATGTATATATCTCTTGCATCACAATGTTATAAATATACTGCACACAATGTATAGATATGTTGCATCACAATATATATATATATATATATATGTGTGTGTGTGTGTGTGTGTGTGTGTGTGTGTGTGTGTGTGTGTGTGTATGTGTATATTGCATCAAAATGATATAAATCTACTATATCACAATGTATAAATCTACTGCGTCATAATGTATACATCTACTGCATCACAATGTCATTTTACTGCATCATGATGCAATAAACAATAACGGCATGATGCAGTAACTATGATGCATTAATATGAACAGAAAAGATATTGAGGATAATTACTGAACACTAAGGTATTATTTGATTGATGTTTGATAATAAATGCTATAACTTTTCAACTGAAAAATGCTTTAATATCTACACAATATAAATTAGAAACTTGTCCATGTCATACACCAAACGATCAATATTTGATTCAAAAATTTCATACAAATCGAAAACTTCACTCCGCAAGCTCAAATCTAATGCACCAATAGGCGTGCCATATCCTCATCACGTACGTATGCTGGGATCAAGTGAAAAACTGTGAAGAAGTAATAAAAATAATTCAATAGGGGAAATGATGCAGTAAGCTAAAAATTTGTGTTGATGTTACATATGTGATACATTGTAGAGGCACTATCACCTCTATTTCCCTTCTCAACCTCACTATCAAGAATTGAATATTTCTTTGTATTATCAGTTTGAAAAAAACTCATTGAAATACAATGTTTATATAAAGCAAACATCCCATCCTACACATCAAAGAATAGTGTTCGAGTGTATAGTCTATATGTGTCTTGATAAATAATTATGATGCAGTGAATTTTAAGTGTTGATGCAGTGAACACATACTGCATCAACATTACATAAGTACTGCATCACATATAAAACTACAAATACTTGCATATATGTTCAAAAGATAATACCAAAGGTTGACCATAACACAGATTGGATATTTAAAAGATCTATTATACAAACTTAGGAAAGCTTATATGTTCCATAGCAAAGATAATAACCAACACAAAGTTGTGTTAAAACTATTAGTTTATAATTCTTACTGTATTGTTCCAACCATTCTTTTCTGCAAATGCCTTTTCATCTTCTTCTCTGGTGATACTGTGTGCATGATCACCAACATTTGCATAAGTGTAGCAATCTATAAAATTCTCCAGTAATTTGTACATGCTAATAAAGTATTAATTAGTAATATAGTTTAGTTAACCATTTTTATGGGCAAAATTTGAAAATTTTGTTTAATGCATTACGTTAATTCAAACACATTGGAACGAGCTCACACACGGACCACAACGAATCCAACACACTCATTATAAACCAAACGGATCACACTTACTATTCCTGGCCCAACTTTTGGCCTGTTACTATTCAAGCCCAACCCAACTTTATATAATTCTTATTATTACACTCGGTTAAAACACACTTTACTTGGCCTCGATTTCTTTTAAATTCGACGCACAAGATATGCAACTTTTTGGACCACTCGAATTTCTATACACTCAAGAATCAGTATGTCGAATCTCATTTGCTCATTCGAATGCTTGATACATGAACGAGATGCAAAGTAAACCCCTCTCGACCACCTTTACAAGTTCACACATATTAATCCACTTTAACTAAACTCGATCAAACTTAATTTGTACCTAAGCATATATTTATTTCTAGTCGATTTTGAGTTTATGAGATTGTTTCTCACCATTTTCTAACATTTGGACATGTTATAAATCGTTTTGGACCTTTTCTATATGTCAAATGAGACATATGTAACACACAACTTGTGTTATAAACCGAACAACACACAAACCCCCTTAACTCCCTAGCACTCGAGTGATATTCCCTAACCCTACTCCCAAACCTGCTAACAATCAAATCACACAAGTTGTGTGTATAAAATACAATATATACGATACAAATACATGCATATATACACTTACACTAAATCCCATTCACACCTTAAGCCTTTATCCCATTTTCTCTCTAAGTTTTCCCTTTGCCGAGAGCCTCAAGAACAGGAGTGAGTTCTATAGCAAGTTCGAGCCATTTCATAATCGATCAAGCCTCATTCGAACTCCTTGGTGATAGTTCTAGCGTGTTACGTGAGTTCTATCTGAGTTCTAAACCATTCGAACGTATAACACACCACCATTTCGGTGTTGTAAGCCCTCTTAAACTCTTTTCAATTCATTATTTTTTATTTCAACACACCATGCATCGTTATACATTCTACTCGAACGTATATTCATTTTCATGCATTATTTCGATTCTTGTACTTATTTCTTTTGTATATACTCAATGACCTCCTTCATGGATGGCTAGAAATACGAGTTTCATACTTGTTCGACACTTACATATTCGTTTTATTGCTTTTTGAACCTTATTTTAATCATATGTCGAATCGTATAAATCATATCACACTATATATGTCATTTTCACATTTTTGGACTATGTAATATTCGACTAGAAATGGCCATGTAATATCGAATACGTATACACAACATATGGTTTTTATTACTTGACCTATTTCTCAACAAGACCACCTAATAATTTGTTGTTATAAGCTTCCATTAATAAGCTCTTAAAAGTCCTTTTTGAAGCCACAACTAATCGCTACTCGAAACTATCCTTGATATACATTTATATCTGATTGGGCCTTAAAGCCCAATAAGTTGTTTATAAGCAATATCGATAAGCTGATTATATAATCTCTTTTGTATTATTTTTGAGACCTTAAAATAAGCCCAAACTCAGGCCCAACTTGTCCTAAAACCCCTCGGATCAATAAACGTTAATTGGCTTTATCTTAACTCGTTAAAGCCCAATAAGCAGAAAAATAAGCACTTTTGCAAATAAGCAGTTTACTTTGACTCAAATAAGCTTTATAATAATGTTAAAACTCTCGGAAATCATATCCCACTATTTTTGTAATTTTTGGACTTGTTTTGCAAAATATATTTCATTTCGGGTTAAAAGTGTAAGTTTCACATAATTAAGTCCCAAACTGCCATTTCAGTAAATTAAGGGTAGAATATGCTCAAACAGTAAACAGGAGGTTTAATATGTCATTTTGGAAACTTTTGGACTAAAAATGCAATATTTAATTAACCAAGGACTAACTGTGCAAAACTAACTCCGTTATGGTAGAAAGTGTAAAATTTGTATAAGTACAAGGACCAAACTGTAACTTTAACTCATGCTTATTACATTTCATATTTTACACTTTCGCACTCACTCACGTGCATTTTTACATTTCGTTCAATATTTAATCATGTTACGTTTATATTTATATATAACGAATTTTAACGAATAACTTAACGTTTCATTCAATCACTTTCGAGGAAACGATATTTATGAATTCAATGACACAAAAACAAGATAATATTGTGTATAATATTATTTTTGAACTTTAAGCATTTTAAGCATATCACCCACACTCATCTCACACCAATTCGTTATCCGTTACTCATTTTCACACTTAATGTTCATATTAAGTTAAAACTATCAAAATCTCATATTTCACTATTATTCAGGTCGTGTGTTGGAGCCGTCCCCGTAATTAACTTGATTTCACATTTCACCTTGCCAGTTACACTCAAGGTGAGTCATAGCCCCACTTTTACATATTTACAACTTTACACTCTGTGGGGGAGATACATGCTACAAACTATAACACAAGTATTTTTTTTATGCTTCACCTGAATTGATATTGCCTAAGTTACTCTATTGCCAAAAGCCCCTCACATCATGAACCATTAATCACTTGTGAGTGAACGCGAATATAGTGAATAGATCTATTGGAAGCTGACTGCCGATTCCACTAATGCCTAACGGATAGCCTTAGTTGCTAGTCGGATTAGTCGCAATGCACTATATTTGAAGGAAATAGGAAAATGGAAAAATCACCTATTACACGAGGGCCATTATCACCGGTTACTTACACTGTTAACATTTGCGTGTCATGAGACTTAGGGCAATGTACACAACTGCAATATCACCATTTCAAACATGATTGTAATACACAGGCAATCATAAACTTGTGTTCTAAATTGATTATTATTACAAACTCTATGATTTCACTCAACAATTTTGTTGACCTTTTAGCATGTTTATCTCAGGTAAATAACGGAGCAGACAAGGCACGGAGTGCGCATTAAAACCAATGGTTTTTGGTGGTGTAAAATAAATTATGTCATTCATTTCAAAACTACTACACCCTTTTATGGGATTTCACAACTCTGATATTTTCACCTTTGTAACTGAATTATTATTTGAATGACAAACAACTTTCAAAACGCATCTTTTGAGCCATTTTCTATGATTATGACAAAGATCCTCCCCGTAATACCCCAATTAGTCTTCCGCTGTTAACTCATAATTTTGGGGGTGTTACAGATTGACATCAGAGACATCTTTATAGAGAACCAAATATTTTCAAACATTGGACTATAACTACACTTTCAAAATGAATCATTTTACACCATAACACTTTACGCCCTCCATGCCTGCATATCACCGTGCTCAGTATATTACCTTTTAAGATTATTTTGCATTAATCTTCACACACACTTGATTATTTCACATGATTTTCACACACTTGATTTTATTGATTGCTTACATTTTCTATTTACGGGTTATTACAGTACCATGTCTACAGTCTCACACCTTAGCACCTCATCATCGGACATGGATTCTGAGGACACCTTGTCATATATCACCTAACCTATTGTCCCTAGCCCTTTGAGGAGGGTGAAGTTGTCGCTACACCACCCATGTCAACTATTGCTATCGGTAACCCCGATTCACCATTTTCGGAAGACCCATACCTACTAGCTAGACGGGCACATGTCTCACCACCACACCCGGAGAACCGTCCGGTTTCTCCCACTTACACCCCCTTACCGATGACCAGTACATGCAGAGACAAAAATGCCTACCTGCAGAGGATTCAGATACACCATTACCTCCACCACCACCCCTACTTGCACCGGCAGCCCGACGCAGGCAAGTCAGGATCTTAGAACCGTATAAGCCCGAACCATTCATGATACCTTTTCGGAGCCACCCTAACGGTTGTATCAGGATGCATACGCCTCACAAGAGGGTACGCCTACCGATAGTGCCGATTATACCACCATTTCCAGTCGGGCCCCTACTCCCCTACTTCACACCTAGACATGATCGGGATGACACGCCCATCATCACCCGAGTACCAGTATGCATTTCCACCCCTACGATCATCACCCCCTCCACCGTCGGTTAGACCCGACCACCTATTCGACCAACTTACCCATTTTCACCCCACCAGCGGGAGCCGACTCCAGAGGAAGATCTACCACCTCTTCGAGTCGGGCTCGTACAGCAGGTCCCAGCCATCCATCTTCATCATCATTACGATTCCCACCTGGTTTCACTCCTCCATCTCGAGTCTTCGAGACTAGAGAGAGCTCCCGGGCAGTCATAGCCCGCACACCCACTCCATCCACCATCGTGACGCATCTGGAGCGTCATGAGGAGCAGATCGATACCCTCCTGAGCATAGTTGACAGAACACCGCTTGACCGCCCCGAGACGGTCAACGGCACCATACATGGTCTCATATCTGATAGGGTGGATCTTCAGGACGGTCTGACTAGGATACAGTCAGATATGTTCGAGACATGCTCCCACCTGACGATGTTACAATGAGAGGAACAAAGAAGGAATGAGGAAGCCTTACGAGCGCGCCACAGAGCCGATACATTAGAGACCCTCATGGAATACATGCAGGTCCAACATCAGACTGACATACAGAGGCTTCTGGAGCAGATTTTACAGCTCACAGGGCCCATGGACGAGACTTCTAGCTGTTAGTCATAGTTTACATCTGTATAGTTTTTAGGCATCTTAGCCTGCCGCATGTGGCATTAATAAAGGACCTTGTAATCATTCTGTTCTGTAACAAAATTGATTCAAGTTATCAATATATGTTGTTGGTTATGATTTACTATATATTGATGTTGATTTATGCTACTATGGTTGTTCATGTGTATTGTGATTGTATTCAGACATGTCGTGATGTTACTTGTGATTGTTATGGTTCTTTGAATGTTACAAATGGGATGTAATTACAAACTTATAACAAGGAAAATTTCAAAAGAAACTTGATTAATGTAGAGAAAGTTGCTGAACTTCAGCTTTTGTAGATGATGAATCACTTTATTCCTTAGCAATCCTATACCAAGAGTTTATCATTTACTTACGATAATACCCAAACATGTCGTGATTATATGACTCTCAGTTGATTGTAATTTCATATTGTGACAATATTGTTAGAAATTGTATCCATTTTCCCTATTACTCAACTTATTCTAACATGGTCATTATGTGAATTCTAAATATGTGTTTTCTTGTGGTATTAATAGAACAATGCCTCGCACAAGAAAGGAAACTGCGACTCCCGCAACAGCAATGACTCCTGCTGCTATCCAGAAACTGGTAGGAGATAGCGTTGCTGCAGCTCTTGAAACTCAAGCGGCAACCATAGCCCGCTCGAGTAACAACAACCGATCAACAGCTAAAAGCGAGGCATCTGCGTCTCGCAAGTGCACATATAAAGATTTCATGAGTTGCCAGCTAACTTATTTCAAAGGTTCCGAAGGAGTCACCGAACTAGCTCAGTGGTTTGAGCGTACCGAAACGGTATTCATGAGGTGCAACTGTCCAGATAATAGCAAGATTACCTTTGCTACGGGAACACTTCTAGAAGATGCAGCATCATGGTGGAACGCTACCGCCCAGACCATGGGTATGGAAGAAGCGTATCGGATTTCCTGGGTCGAACTAAAAACAAAAATGCTAAAGAAATACTGCCCTCGAACAGAAATCAGGAAACTAGAGGAAGAATTCCACCAGTTGATTGTAAGGGGGAACGATGTAAAAACCTACAACCGAAGGTTCCAAGAACTGTCGGTACTATGTCCCACTATGGTACCGGATCTTGAAAGAACTCTGGAGAAATACGTTGAGGGTTTACCTCGAAGCATCGAGGGAAATGTCACCTAGTCAAAATCGACAACTCTTGAGGAAGCTATCACAATAGCTCAACGATTATTAGAACTGGAAATCAAACGGAGTTCTACCTCCGCAAACAATGATCACAAACGAAGTCTAGATAATCGTGGAACCACCACCCACAACAACAGAAACCCCAACAACAACAACCACAACAACAACAACCCCAACAATAACAACAACCACCACAACAGGAACCCTAATAAAAACAACCACCACCACAACAACAACCGTAACCACAAATACCAACAGAACCGCAATAACCACCACCACCAACAGAATCGCAAACAGGAAGCTGCTAGAGCTTATGTTGCTACACCCACAGGAGAAAAAGCTTATATCGGAACCCAACCCCAGTGCAACCAATGTAAACTACATCACACTGGGCCTTGTCGTGCAATTTGCGGCAATTGCCAAAAAGTGGGTCACAAAACTATTGACTATAGAGCCACGGGTGCAAATACACAGCCGATAGCAGTTGTGTGCCACGGTTGTGGTGAAAAAGGGCATTACAAGAACAACTGCCCAAAACAAAATCAAAACAATGTTGCTCATGGGAGAGCATATGTGCTTGGTGAAAGAAATGCACCACAGGACCCCGGCGTCGTCACGGGTACATTCTTACTAAACCAACACAATGCTAAAATATTATTTGATTCAGGACCTGATAAGAGCTTTGTGTCTACTTCATTTAATTCACTGCTTAATATTGCCCCAGTAGAACTAGAAACCACATACGAAATCGAAATAACTAACGGAAACCTCATAGGCACCAACACAATGATCCAGGGTTGCACCCTAACACTTCTAAACAAACCTTTTCCCATTGATCTCATGCCTATCCAACTCGGTAGCTTTGATGTCGTTATTGGCATGGATTGGTTATCCAAGCACCACGCCAGAATCATCTGTGACGAGAAGGTCGTCCAAATTCCACTAAATGGTGAAACTCTTATCGTTCGTGGCGATCACAGCAAAACTCGACTCAATATCATCTCGTATATCAAGACGATGAAGTACATGAACAAAGGATGTCACGTTTTTTTTATTCAGGTGATGGAGAATGAATCAAAGGAAAAAAAACTTGAAGAAGTGCCAGTTGTCAAAGACTTTTCTGAAGTATTTCCGGAAGATTTGCTGGGTATTCCACTAGTTCGGCAAGTAGAATTTCAAATTGATTTAGTGCCTGGAGCAGCACCAGTTGCAAAAGCACCTTATCGGTTAGCACCTTCCAAAATGAAAGAATTGTCTGAGCAGTTGAAAGAGCTGTTAGATAAAGGTTTTATCCGACCAAGTTCATCACCTTAGGGAGCACCGGTCTTATTTGTCAAAAAGAAAGACAGAACTTTCCAAATGTGTATTGATTACAGGGAGTTGAACAAACTCACCGTAAAGAATCGTTATCCATTGCCCAGGATTGATGATTTGTCTGACCAGTTGCAAGGATCGAGTGTCTACTCGAAAATTGATATGAGATCGGGATATCATCAGCTAAGAGTCAAAGAAGAAGACATTCCCAAAACAGCCTTCCGAACGCGGTACGGGCATTATGAATTTCAAGTAATGCCATTTGGTCTCACGAATGCACCCGCAGTGTTCATGGATTTGATGAACCGAGTATGCAAACCATACTTGGACAAATTTGTGATCGTGTTTATCGATGACATCCTAATCTACTCACGCAGCAAGGAAGAACATGCTGAACACTTGAGAACCATTTTGGAGTTACTCAAGGAAGAAAAGTTATAAGCTAAATTCTCCAAATGTGATTTTTGGATTCCAACAGTACAATTTCTTGGCCATATCATCAACAGTCAAGGTATCCACATAGACCCTACCAAAATTGAGGCGGTTAAAGGTTGGGCATCTCCTACAACCCCAACCGAGATTCGTCAATTTCTAGGTCTCGCTGGTTACTACTGAAGGTTCATAGAAGATTTTTCAAAGATTGCAAAGCCTTTGACCGAATTAACACAGAACAACAAGAAGTATATCTGGGAAGAAAAACAAGAGTCAGCTTTCCAACTCTTAAAATGAAAACTCTGTGAAGCACCCATCTTAGCACTACCTGAAGGAAGTGATGACTTCGTAGTGTATTGTGATGCATCACATCATGGTTTAGGTGCAGTGTTGATGCAAAGAAGCAAGGTAATAGCATATGCTTCTAGACAACTCAAGAAAAATGAAGAAAACTACACCACTCATGATCTAGAATTAGGAGCAGTGGTATTTGCTCTTAAGATATGGAGACACTACTTATACGGTACCAAGTGCACAGTTTTCACCGATCACAAGAGTCTTCAATACATTCTGGATCAAAAGGAGTTGAACATGAGACAGCGCCGATGGTTAGAATTGCTCAATGATTACGATTGTGAAATTCACTATCACCCCGGTAAAGCGAATGTTGTGGCTGATGCCTTGAGCAGAAAAGAACGAATCAAACCTCTCAGAGTCCGATCTCTGGGAATGACCATTACTCATCATAGCCTAATCAGAAGATCTCAAAGAAGAGAACAGACCCCATGAGAAAATTTACGGCATGCCAGAGAATGAAAATGGTTTTGTAAAAAGATCAGACGGAATACTGTGTTTCAAAGAAAGAAATTGGGTCCCTCTCTACAGAGGTATTCGAGACCTCATCATGCATGAATCTCACAAATCCAAGTACTATATTCACCCAGGTTCTGACAAGATGTATCAGGGTCTCAAAAAGCTCTATTGGTGGCCAAACATGAAAGCCGACATAGCTGAGTATGTTGGGAAATGTTTGACTTGTTCAAGAGTCAAGGCGGAAAGTCAAAATCCATCGGGATTGCTTGTACAACCTGAACTACCAGTATAGAAATGGGAAAGAATTGCCATGGATTTAATCACTAAATTACCAAAGACGTCAACTGGATTAGACACCATCTGGGTCATCATTTATCGTCTCACCAAGTCCGCTCATTTTCTACCAATCAAGGAAACTGACGAGATGAACACCCTCGCTCAGTTGTATCTAAAGGAAATAGTGACTCGACATGGAGTTCCAATCTCCATTATCTCATATAGAGATAGCCGATTTACCTCAAGATTTTGGCAAACTCTACAAAAAGCTCTCGGTACGCGTCTAGATATAAGCACCGCTTATCACCCTCAGACTGATGGTCAGAGTGAAAGAACGATCCAAACCTTAGAATACATGCTCCGGGCATGTGTGATAGACTTCGAAAAAGGTTGGGATAAACACTTGCCTTTGGCTGAATTTTCATACAACAACAGTTACCATGCTAGCATCAAGGCGGCACCATTTGAAGCACTTTATGGTCGAAGGTGCAGATAGCCTGTTTGTTGGGCTGAAGTTGGTGACGTACAACTCACAGGACCAGAACTGATACACGAAACAACCGAAAAGATTTTTAAGATCAGGCAACGACTACAAGCCGCTCGTGAAAGACAAAAGAGTTACGCTGATGTAAGACGAAAACCCATGGAATTTTAAGTTGGTGACATGTTTATGTTGAAAGTTTCCCCATGGAAGGGAATGGTACGCTTTGAAAAGCGTGGAAAGTTGAATCCCAAGTACATTGGACCATTCAAAATCCTTGAAAGGATTGGTCCAGTTGCTTACTATAACAACCCCAAAATCAGATCGCAGCGGAAATAATATTTGGGTGCTACGTAATTGAATCACAACACAAGTAATAGAGAACGAATTTATCAAATCCGTTTTAAAAGCTTCATTAATCAAAACATAAGTTTTACATAATTGAAATGCGGAAAACAAGGCCCATAATAGTTTTAAGTTGTCCCATAGTACAAAAACTCTAGTCATGAGTGTTGTGTGTACACTCCAAAAGTGTGCCTATGGCCCTGCCAAACGCTGCCTTGCTTCATCATATATCAAACAACTAAACGCCTGAGAAAAACATGTTAAAAAGTGTCAACACAAAGGTTGGTGAGTTCATAGGTTTATATAAAGCAGTAAAGTTGAACCATAGTTGAAGCATGTGACCATAACAACAAATATGATGACACATCAATATAAATGTCTAATTACGCTAGCATTAAGTTCATGCAACCAAAGCTTGACCATATGCATGCTCTAGAAGCACGTTAAATAAAGGCCCGTGTAAGTGTCTATCCCGAGACACTCGTGTTTTGACATGTTATACGCTCACATTTGGTCAACCTGACCAAACCGAACGGGGGTGTCATCCCCAATAGATCTATTTATAGCATTCGCGCTTCCCAAGTGGAATTGACGGTTCATGAGTTTGGGCATGAGGGGGGGATACAATACTTAGGCTAATCGTTGCGTAATAGTTTGATAAAACATGAGTATAATGTCATTCCTTAAAAAGTGTTTTGCATGTTTCTCACCCCAATGTAAAGCAAGTAATAATAGTAAAAGTGGGGTTATGACTCACCTTGAGCGTAAAGGCAAGGTAAAATGTAAAATCAAGTAAGCTATGGGAACTGCTCCAACACACGACCTGAATAATGGTAAAGTCATAGAATTTGACTATATATGAATATTGATTGTGAAAGTAGGTAACGGATAACGATTTGGTTTGTGATGTGAGTGTGTGATATGCTTAAAATGCTTAAAGTTCAAAAATAATATTATATATAATATTATCGTGTTTTTATGTCTTTAAATCCAATAATATCGTTTTCTCGAAAGTGGTAAAACAAAACGTTAAGTTAAATCGTTAAAAACTCGTTATATAAACGTATAAATGTTATGTGATTAAATATGTGAACAAAACGTAAAAATGCACGTGATTGAGTTGAAAATGTAAAATATGGAATAGAAATGAAAATGAAATAAAGTTACAGTTGGTCCTTGAACTTTTACAGATTTTACACTTTTTACCCTAACGGAGTTAGCGTTGCACCGTTAGTCCTTGGTTACATTTTTAGTCCAAAAAGGGTCAAATGTTACACTTTATGACTTCTAGTTATTATTTTATCCTTTTATACCCATGAGTTACTGATTTGATAGTTTGTACCCTATTTTCCCAAAAGTTACAATTTTTTCCCCTAATAGTAAATATGTTTTGCAAATTTAGTCCAAAAATTACAAAAAAGGTAGGAAAAATTATCCGAGAGTTTTACTAACTTTATATAGCTTATTGGAGTCTATATAAACTGCTTATTGGCCGAAGTGCTTATTTTTAAGCTTATTGGACTTAACGAGTATAATTAAAGGCCCGTTAAGAGTTTATGATCCATGGCGTTTTAAGACAAAGTGGGCTTATGTTTGGGCTTATTTTATGGTTAGAAAAACATAACTAAAGAGCTTATAACAGTAGCATATCACAATTGCTTAATAATAAATTATTGGGCTTAAAAGCCCATGTCGCTAATATACGTATATAAATAGAACAATTTGAGTAGCTTAGCTTTAGGGTTTAAAAATTGCTTGTATGAACTTATTAAAGAAAACTTATATCATCAACTTGTTAGGTGAACTTGTTGATAATCAAGATGTGTAATAAAATTTATAGGTTGTGTGTATGATTTCTATTTTATCGAGCCTTTTCTAGTCGACACAGTAAAGGTGTTCAAAAAAAGAAAATGACTTATATAAGTGTGATTTATTATATGCGATGTAACAAGAATGGTAAATGGTGTTCGTTAAACATAAAAACGAATATGTAAATGTCGTGTGATGGTGTAGCCTTGGTTTCTAGCCTTCCATCATAGGAGGCAACCATTGTTCTCGTGAAAATGAATAATAAAGCTCGTAAAAATACGTAAAAAAATATATACGTTCGAATAAAATTTAAGTACGATGCATGTGTGATTTATATCAAAGGAATGAATTCGAAATGAGTTTATAAAGACTTACAACCTTAAAGGTGGAGAGTTTTACGAGTAAAACGATCTAGAACTTGGATAGAAATCAAGTAACCCGATATAACTATAACCAAATGCTTCGAAATGGAACTTTCGACATGGAAATTGGCTTGAACAAAATGGAAAAGTGCTTCTGGTCTTCTGTGGTTCGAATGGAGAGTGAAATATTTAGGAGAAATGCATGAAAAGGCTATGGTGTGAATGTGAGTTATTAGCAAGTGAAATATGTGTATATTTATACACGTATAAGTGTATTTGTTTGATTTTTGAGACACAAGTTGGTTCGAACAATAGCTTGGCAGAGAATATTGGACTTTAGAAAGATATGCAATATATTTCTAGGACTTTAGAAAGGCTAGTGAGTGTAGGAGTGTCATATGAATCGAGTTATGTATATATACTTATGTCGACATGCTCAAAAGGACCAAAATGATTTAGTAACGTGTGATTTTTTTATAGCAGGTGAGAAATAAACTTAGGATCTCATATATGATCATAAAAAAATAATTGGCCTAGGTGAAATTGAGTTTAAACCGATTTGGATATTATGTGTGAAAAATGGATTGAACTTGATCGAGTGTTGATGGTGATTTACTTTGTACTTCGTTAGGTAATCAAACATTCGTAATAAAATGTGAAAGTCGACTTACCGTTTCTTTGGTGGGAGAGGAGTCGATTGATGTAAAATGTTTCATAGTTCATTTGTCGAATTTAGAAGAAATCACGGCTAAGTGAGGTGAGTTTAGTCGAGCGAAATATGTGAAATAATTAAAACTAAAAAATGGGTTGGGCTTATGAATAGTAACAGGCCAATGGAAAATTGGGTTGTGAATTAATACAAGGATCTGTTTGGTGTATAAAGAGTGTGTTTATTTCGTCGTGGTCCGCGTGTGAGCTCGTTCCAATATTTGGTGAATCGCGTATCAACGTTTTTGAGTTATTATAATGTAATCACGTAATTGAATGAGATAACCTCTCATTAATAGATGTCAATTGTAACGCCCCGTGCCCGTTTAGACTAAAATTTTAAACTTTTTACGCAAAAATGATTTACTTTTATGGACATCTGACCACTTTTTTGATGAATGAAAAAAATGTATAAACATTCAGCCCTTGAGGCTATTTTTAAATGAAAGTACACTCAATTACCTTCGAAACGATAGGTGGCACGACCCGTTTTGACTTACGGATTAAAAGATATGATTTTTCGAAAATCGACTAAAACCGACAAAATCTGGAAAGGTACCATATGGCTGTATGGGAAAATACCATACGTCCGTATGGCCACCTGAACTTTCTGAGGAAATCACCATACGGCTGTATGGGAAAAACACCATACGGCCGTATACCCCTTCTTTCCCAAAAATCCATTTTCAAAATCCCCGGCCGAAACTCCGACCTCCCGGACTCGAAACTTGACCAAACCTTCCAGATTTCTTTACTATATCTATGGGCTCATTTCCATATAAAAACATTTACCATTTGACCCTCGGAAAGCGTACTTCCACAATCACGGGTTTTACACCAAAAACCCGTTTTGACCCATTTCATGACATATGCCACATACGACTTCCACAACACCTCAAACTTGACAAAAATCATATATTAAATACATCAAACATGTTTCTTATATACTCAACCCATGAACCCACCCAAAATGGGTACTTTTATACATTAGCCAAATACCCCCTTAACTTAACCTATAAACACATAAAACATACTTGACACATTGTTAGACCACCAAATCATTACACGACTACGACACACAATATACGACTCGTAAAAGAGACTCTCGGGGGTACAACTTTGACTCGAGCTCGGTATTCTACCTAGCTCCTATCATTCACTACCTTCCAACCACTTCCAAATCCTTAAGCTATAAACCAAGTCTTACTTCCTTCCAAGCCATAAGATCCACATACGAACCTACAAAACGTTGAAACACTAACACGTAAGCTTTCGCTTAGTAAGTAACCCAACATAAAACATATTTCATATACATATTTCCACAAAAGCATCATAATCACACGAAAGCTTCTAAACTACGACATACTACTCATATCATATGCAACATCATAACATGATCGTATCCATTCATCACAACCATTATCAAAACATACCTTAACTAGTCCAAGTCCAACAAGATAACATACCCTTAGTCAAGATCACTAGCCATCCACCCTTAGCTTATAATCATTCTAAGTCCAACTCCTATACTCTTATACAACCACAATACATACATGATAATACACATATAATACATGTTTTAAGGAGAGTTACTTACCTTCAAACCAAGCTAACTACCATATCATGATTTCACCAACATCATCATCATTCTTACTAGTCATCATCATCATCATCATCATCATCATCATCATCAATACTTCCTAACCATAACCATCACCAAAACTTATTATCACAACATATCAAGATCAAGGGATTATAAAACCCATTTAACTTACCCATCATCTTTCTATATCATCACATGATCATCCCATGATCATGTGATCAAAACCCACTTAACCCATAACCCTTCACTTCAATAATCATCATTAACTCATAGATTAGAACACTTACTTGGAGTGGATTATTGCTAGGGAAGACTATGGTCACTTGCTCTTCATCTTCTTCTTCTTCATAAGACACCACAACTTTTCCCTCTCTTTTTCCCTCACTAAGAACCGGCCTCCCACATCAATAATGGAGGAAAACTCTAGATAATCCTAGATATAACTAGTTAGGTAGCAAGTTTGGTCCTTTAGCAAGAGTGGCCCCTCAAGTACCTTTCCTCCTATTTTAGCCACAACTAACTTATAACATATTTAGCCCTTGGCAACTTAGGTCCCTCTAATTTATGCATCATATTCCATATTACTACATTAGTCATACTTTGACTATTAATTTGACCATCGGGTTTGACTTTCACGTAACTTTGTTGACCCACCAATCACATTAGGTCTTCATCCATTTTCATCTAGGGTGGGGTCTCAACACCTGGGAAATGGGTCTAACAAATAAATAAATAATGCGCATTTTCTGATAATTAATCATAATTATTAAAATGGAAAATTACCATTTGTCACAGTCTCCCAACCTTATTTGAATATCGTCCCGACATTCACTTCGTGTTATCAGGTGAAGATGCAAAAAGATGGGGATATTTGGCCTTGAATTCATCTTCACGTTCCCACGTGAATTCGAGTTCTTACTGAAAGTTCTAACGAATTTTGGGTAATAGGGATGCGACTTTACTTAAGTCGTTTGATCACTCATACTAAATGAAACAATTTGAATGTCTCGCCACCTAGTGAACCCAACGGTTATGAATAGTAATTTCCAACGGCTATGAACAGTGATTTCTAACGGCTATGAATAGTGAATTTTAACGGCTTTGAATAGTGATTCCAATGGCTACTTTCCTCCTTATAAATACCCCATTTTAATTTTCATTCTTCCACCAACCATATTTCTCTCATTTAATTCTTTCAAAATGCCGCACCTTGTTACCATTCTTGCGATTGTGTATGTTGTTGTTGCCGCCATCTACTTGGCCTACGTTCCGGATGAAGACTATGAATTTTTGGTCGGTGTTCTATTGATTCTCGTACCACTTGTGGGTTTAGCCATCGGCGTGGATAAGATATGGGGGTAATAGTTTTGCGTTAGGATTGTTGAAGTAAATCTTTGTTGTGTTTTCATGTAATCTTTAATGAATGTGTAATAAGACTTGTTTGTTTTTATGTATAAGACTATGTCTTTAGTTACCGCGTTAATGATTTGTTTGTATTTATCGTACAGAATACTCAAGGTGATACATCTCGTAGTGGCTCTCGCTCTCGTAGGTGTAGTTGTGTTTTTCATTGGCTTGGCGGGTCAACCAATTGGCGATTCTAAACCTTACTTAGTGATCTTTGTAACATTAGCACTACCATTGCTAATTATATCGTTATGTATTAATTTTCGTGGATTCTAATAAAATTTACGTTATTTATGCTTTCCATATATTTTTATGAATTCTTGTGATTCTCGAGTTCGTACTCATGTCGGATTTCTTTTATTGGGTCGATGGGTAATAGGTGTAGATATCTATAGAGTGTTGTCAAGCGGGATATTTACGAACAGTTTGTCTTGTCGCAAGGCTTTGCTTTTGAATGAAGATTGTTTAAGAAAATTTGAAAAGATGACTGTTTTATTCATGACATGATTCTTCCCAAATTAGACATAAGTAGCTAGGCTATGTATAATTGAGGACCAATGATGTGATGCTTGGCTCAGTCAAAGTAGTATTATGTTTCTCAAGAGTTTTAGATGGTGTTCAACGCGTTGTCTTTGTAAAATGGCAACAAAAAAAAATTTCAAGGTAACAAGAAGAATCGGTTCGCACGACGGTGATGGATTAGAAATTTTTGGGGTGGTAACAGGATAGCTCTGAAATGGATCCTAGTGTTTGTGAGAATCTTATAGGATGGTAATAGTCTATTGTTCGGTCAGAAATGAAATTAACCAGATTCCTAATAGGATAGCAGTGTATTGTTGCGAAATGACTATGAATAGGGTAAATGGAATAGAAAATGTAATAGACGTAGGTTGTGATTATCATGAAAATAGTACAAGATAGAGATCTCGTAAGATAGAAAGGTAGTTGTTACACTCAGGTTACTTCATCGTACTTAAGGTAAAGTACAAAAGGAAATACAACTATAGAGGGCTTGAACTATGGTTTATTATTATAGCAGAAACTTCTTCCTTCATTTAAACATTGTTGTTGCCCTTTGACGTTGTTGAGGTTCTAACGGGCTTCCAATTTCTTCCACTAGCCTTGTTGTTCTAATTGGTATTCTGATTCGGGCACTTATTCTTTTAGTGTCCTTTCTTTCCGCACCCATAGCAGGTTACCTCAGTCCTTTTGATTATTCTCTGGCGCTGTTTGTGCCCCTGCGAGGGCTTTAGACCTGCAGTCTTTGCCCATGTGTCCTATCTTCTGACAGTTGTGACACCTTCCAGCACACTGCCCGTTGTAGTGGTAGTTACAATGGTTACACAAGGGCAACTTCCCTGCGTAAACCTTCTCTTCTCCCGAACCAACAGTATAGACCTTGGCGACCTCTTGTCGGTTGTTCTGGTTGTTGTCGTTATTGGGGTTTTTGTTTGGCTGATGGTTGGCTCTTGAGTTGTCCTCCCATTTCCTTTTGTTATCTCCTCCTTTTTCTGCCATGTCTTGGATCACCTGATCCATTAAGTTGTGAGAGATGGAGATTGTGTTATGTAAGTCAATAGGATTAACAGCCAATATATTCCCTCTGATGTTCATGGGTAATCCTTCGATGTAACGCTCTATCATTCGCGATTCAGTAGCAACCAATTTGGGACATAGTAATGCTAATTCTTGGAAGCGTTGTGTGTACACTAAAATGTTGGTGCCTTGAACTTTCAAGTTCCAAAATTCTGCTTCCATCTTTTCGACCTCAATGCGAGGACAATACTTCTGAAGCATTAAAGCCTTGAATTGCTCCCACGCCATAGCGTAAGCAATATCCATCCCTGATGACTTCATGTAAGAGTTCCACCAAGTTAAAGCACTGTCTGTCAAAGTATACGAGGCATACTTAACTTTGGATTCTTCTTCGCAATTGCAGATGCGAAACACAGTTTCCAACTTTTCTAGCCATCTTGCCAAGCTGACAGCTCCCTCTGTACCTCCAAAACTTTTTGGATCACAAGCATGAAATTCCTTGTATGTGTAGCCCCGACTGATATTAGTGGGTCTCGCGGCTCTATCACCGGTGTTTGTGCTTGATCCCACGTTGGCAGCAGCGGCCATGGATTCTGCCACCTGTTGTGCCAAAGTTGGCTGGTTGGCTACGTTTGGAGGGGGAGTGGAATTAGTTGCGTTTCGAGTACGGTTTGATTTGCGTGGAGCCATTTGTCTACAAAAAGCACAAATGATGATATTTATCAATAGAAATCATCACATGAAAGGATAGCATCACAAATAGAGTGTGAATGGAAAGAATTCAATCAAGATGATCAATAACAAAGAGATATAATAAAATGAGCTAGTTATATATTTAAAAATCGTGTCCAAATAAATGGGTGGGTTCCTATAGTGATATAAGTGTTTCAAAGGAATAAAACGAGTGGTCAGACTCAGAGTCGAATGACTGTTAACGTAGAATGTGGCGAGGGTTTAAAATCGAAGTTGAATAGTAAGACTTCATAAGGGAAGGCATAGTTCGTGACTTTCTCTTGTAGATAAATATATCAAATGATTTGGAAGACATGATCTGTGACAAAGATGGTATACGTGTATAAGTATATAGAAGATACTTAAAATCTTGAGTGTAATGCTAGAAAGTATTAGCCATAATGTAAGTACATATGTATATGTATATAATTAACACGAAGGCATGTGTTATCAAAGTAGCACGTAAGTATATGCTAAGCATGCTGAAACAATAAGTAGAGTAGCAGGTAAAGTGGCAAGTAAGGCAGGCTGGCAGATGGCAGTCATAGGTTGAGTTTTTGTAAAAAGCGGTTATAGTCTAGGTTTTATGTGTACCTAGTTCTCTATAACCTTAGCTCTGATGCCAATCTGTAACACCCCCAAATCTGATCGCAGCGGAAATAATATCTGGGTGCTACGTAATTGGATCACAACACAAGTAATAGAGAACGAATTTATCAAATCCGTTTTAAAAGCTTCATTAATCAAAACATAAGTTTTACATAATTGAAATGCGGAAAACAAGGCCCATAATAGTTTTAAGTTGTCCCATAGTATAAAAACTCTGGTCATGAGTGTTATGTGTACACTCCAAAAGTGTGCCTATGCCCCTGTCAAACGCTGCCTTGCTTCATCATATATCAAACAACTAAACACCTGAGAAAAACATGCTAAAAAGTGTCAACATAAAGGTTGGTGAGTTCATAGGTTTATATAAAGCAGTAAAGTTGAACCATAGTTGAAGCATGTGACCATCCCAACAAATATGATGACACATCAATATAAATGTCTAATTACGCTAGCACTAAGTTCATGTAACCGAAGCTTGACCATATGCATGCTTTAGAAGCACGTTAAATAAAGGCCCGTGTAAGTGTCTATCCCGAGACACTCGTGTTTCGACATGTTATACGCTCGCATTTGGTCAACCTGACCAAACCGAACGGGGGTGTCATCCCCAATAGATCTATTTATAGCATTCGCGCTTCTCAAGTGGATCACAACGGTTCATGAGTTTGGGCATGAGGGGGGATACAATGCTTAGGCTAATCGTTGCATAATAGTTTGATAAAACATGAGTATAGTGTCGTTCCTTAAAAAGTATTTTGCATGTTTCTCACCCCAATGTAAAGCAAGTAATAATAGTAAAAGTGGGGTTATGACTCACCTTGAGCGTAACTGGCAAGGTAAAATGTAAAATCAAGTAAGTTATGGGAACGACTCCAACACACGACCTGAATAATGGTAAAGTCTGAGAATTTGACTATATATGAATAGTGATTGTGAAAGTGGGTAACGGATAACGATTTGGTTTGTGATGTGAGTGTGTGATATGCTTAAAATGCTTAAAGTTCAAAAATAATATTATATATAATATTACCTTATTTTTATGTCTTTAAATCCAATAATATCGTTTCCTCGAAAGTGGTGAAACGAAACGTTAAGTTAAATCGTTAAAACTCGTTATATAAACGTATAAACGTTATGTGATTAAATATGTGAACGAAACGTAAAAATGCACGTGATTGAGTTGAAAATGTAAAATATGGAATAGAAATGAAAATGAAATAAAGTTACAGTTGGTCCTTGAACTTTTATAGATTTTACACTTTTTACCCTAACGGAGTTAGCGTTGCACCGTTAGTCCTTGGTTACATTTTTAGTCCAAAAAGGGTCAAATGTTACACTTTATGACTTCTAGTTATTATTTTATCCTTTTATACCCATGAGTTACTGATTTGACAGTTTGTACCCTATTTTTCTGAAAGTTATAATTTTTACCCCTAATAGTAAATATGTTTTGCAAATTTAGTCCAAAAATCACAAAAAGGTAGGAAAAATTATCTGAGAGTTTTACTAACTTTATATAGCTTATTGGAGTCTATATAAACTGCTTATTGGCCGAAGTGCTTATTTTTAAGCTTATTGGACTTAACGAGTATAATTAAAGGCCCGTTAAGAGTTTATGATCCATGGCGTTTTAAGACAAAGTGGGCTTATGTTTGGGCTTATTTTATGGTTAGAAAAACATAACTAAAGAGCTTATAACAGTAGCATATCACAATTGCTTAATAATAACTTATTGGGCTTAAAAGCCCATGTCGCTTGATGAAGCGAAAAGTGTACCGCTTTTAGGGGGTCATTTAAGCCCTAAATCGTATTTATTTGATCAAATATTGCCCTAAATCGTTCCTTTTGTCATTTTAGGTACTTTGGAGAAGAAATCTGGAAAAGGAAGCATTTTGGACGTTTTTGGAGCATAAAAGTGAAGAAAACGACAAAGTCTCTAAATGGGCAGGAAAAGTACCTTTGATGGCGTCAAGACCAAGCCTGACGACGTCAGACCTTGACGCGCCAGAGAGGATTTTTGATGTTTAAAGGGGGACGGCGTCACCAAGGTCGTCAACCCTTGATAGGCCAGAGCGGATTTTGGAGGATTAAAGAGGGACGGCGTCAGGAAGACCATCCGGGAACCCTAGCCGCGGCGAGGTGACGGCGTCACCTCCTACAACGTGACGCCGTCAGCCCCTAAACTCTATATATAGTTTTGCAATTTTTAGTCATTGTGTGCAACTTTGTGAGGAGAAATCCTAAGACGAATTTTTTGCCATTTTTAAGGGTTTTATACCCTTGGATCTCCCATGTTCAATTGAAGATAAGTTGTCAATTAATCATACAATATGTCTATGTGTTGTTTGATTATATCTTGTTCTTGTCTTTTAATTAACATGCTAGGCTAGATTTATCTTGTGTTTGCTTAGATCTAATGTAACCTAACTATTGATTATTGGTTGTTGGTGTGTTATTAATTGTATTGGATGATTGTTTATCAATGTTAGGCTTAAGAGAACTGGCTAACCTCCTATACGGTAACTTGCTTGAACGTCTTAAGAAACATGAACCAATACGTACTAAAGGTTATTACGGTTTTATTTAATGCATGAGCGAATTCTAGTGATCCCATGTTAGGAGCTTCTTAGCCGGCTCGACATAGGAGTGAATTAGGAGCTTGTAGAGTTGGGGAAGTACGTACGCCACCCCACGATTGGTATTAAGGAATACACCCGTCATCCACGCAATTAATACACACTAATCAACCGGTAAAAGATAGTTAGGGAGTAAGGAAATCTAAGTAAACACATTTCTCTCCACATAAGTTTCACCAACCTTTTCATTTTCAGTTATTTTATTTTATTTGCATTTGTAGTTATTTGGGTTAGTTGACTAGCAACTAATTCCGCCCACTCCTTCAAACCCGAGATTTTACTTGCTTTCATAAAAAAAATGCAAAAAGAATCTTCTCTCACCCTTAGACCTATTAGAGTAGTTTTTCAATCCTAACGACACTATTCCCCTAGAGAACGATCAATCCCCCGGTACTTGCCACTACACTATACTACATCGGTCAGGTACACTGCCTGGTGGGGATTGCAAGCCTCTTGAGATCCCTCGAGAGGTAAAACCTGTTGTAAGGTCGCAAAACCACGCATCAAGTTTTTGGCGCCGCTGCCGGGGAATAGTTATTGTTTAGGTTGAATTTTTATTTTATTAGGTCTACTCACTAGATTCCTTTCTAGTGAGATTTTTATTTTATTTTTTTAGATTTTCTTTAGTCTATCTTTTTTCTTCGTTTCTTTGTTCGTAACCATTACCATCCGACATCATGGAAGGTGGTAATATCCTTGATCCCAACAACCCACCACAACAACCACCACAACCTCCTAGAGCCCGTACCTTAGGAGACTACTCCTGTCCTAGCCACCATGGCTATCGAAACACCATTGAGCTCACTCAAGGAGCCAATGTCACTCCCTTGCGATCCGACACCATCCGGTTGGTGCAAAGCGGATGCGCATTCCATGGACTTCGTTCCGAAGATCCTAATCAACATCTCAAGGACTTTTTCTAAATCGTTGATTCCATAGACCTTGATGTTGCCACTCGAGAGACGACCCGACTGCGTCTCTTTCAATTCTCTCTGCGGGACCAAGCTAGTCAATGGCTAGAGCGCCTACCCGCAGGATCCATCACCTCTTGGGATGATCTCATCACTCGTTTCCTGGCTCAGTTTTTCCCACCGGGAAGAACTACCAAGCTAAGGAATGATATCTTGATGTTCCAACAACGTCAAGGCGAAACCCTCTACGAGGCATGGACTCGATTCAAGGACTTACTCCAAAAAGTCCCTCACCATGACATAGAACTTTGGCTCCAAGTCCAAATCTTCTGTGACCACATCAATCTCTCCACGAGGCAAACCATTGACCAATCGGACGGTGGTAAGCTACGTGATCTAAGTGCGAAACAATCATGGGCTCTCCTGGAAGATCTTGCTCTTTATGACAACGAAAGTTGGAATGATCCCCGTGATTTGAATAAAATGGTCAAGGCAATATCTTTGCCTTCGAACAATTCAAGCACTTCCGACCGTAGGATCATAGAACTTGAAGACCAAGTCAAGTTTCTTATGAAATCCTACAAGGCTCCTAAACCTTCAAGCCAAGTGAACAAAGTCACTTCTTCGTGTGAATTATGTAGTGGTCCCCACGACACTCGTGATTGCGTGGAACTCCCCGAACAAGCTTTTGCGGACTACGCATCCTCGCGTACCGACGGAGCGGGAGACAAGTGGTACACTTTTAAACCCGAGCCAAATCCCTACGGTGATTCATAAAACCCCTCATGGAGAAATCACCCAAACCTTAGGTGGAAACAAAGCCAAAACACACAACAAACCAATTCTTCCAACCCACCTAATCGTTTCCAATCAAGCGGTTCCAACTCGAACCGTACTTTCAACAACAATCCTTCCAGCAATGGTAGTACCAATAACTTTGAAGGATTGATGTCCCAATTTATGGCATCTCAAGAAGCTCGTTTGGCAAAGTTTGAAGCCGATTTCAAACAAAAACAAAGCGAGATGACCAATAAGATTGACACTTTGTTGAAAGCCCTTAATGACCGAGAAATGGGAGCACTCCCTAGCAACACAGTCAAGAACCCGAAACTAAACGTCAACGCCATTTCATCAGTTTCGTCTCCTAGTTCTTGTCCACAAAATTATTCGGTCAATTCCATGAGCTCGTGTTTCAAACAAACCCAAGTCGTTCAAAATGACCAAGAAGTTATGATATCAAACACTAGATTGGTCAACAACATAGTTGAAACGCCTCCCACTCAAAACCTTGACAATGAATTCAAGGAGCTCCACCTTGAAAGTCTGGTTATTGATGTGTTGGATGAGAAGAAGCTCAAGTTAGGCGACAAAGGGACCGCCTTCGTTCAAAACAAGTTACCTAAGAAATTAGATGATCCGGGCCTATTTGTCCTACCTTGCAAGATCGGTAATTCGGAGGCTTATGACACATTAGCCGATCTTGGATCAAGCCTTAACCTACTTCCATTACCTCTCTACACTTCTTTAAAACTAGGGAAACTTGAAGAAACCGAGATAATAATAGGCTTAGCGGATGGAAGTGTTGCTTACCCAGTTGGAGTAGTCAAAGACGTGTTAGTACACATAGGAAAATTAACCATGTTAGCCGATTTTCACGTCCTTGATATGATTAGCGACCCTACATTCCCCTTGTTGATAGGTAGAGGATTTTTGGCGACCGCTAGTGCTATGATTGATTGTAAGGAATCTAAGATAGCGGTAGGAGAAGGTGATACTTGGTCAGTCTATGATGTGAAGAAACATGCCTATGATACTAGTGAGGAACCAACACCCCATTGGTTAGAATTAAATAGGAGACCATCTAGATATGGACCTTGGATTGATAGAGACTTCATAGGACCCCAACGCCCATTTTACCTAGAAGAGGACTTTGTGAACCGAACACATACGGTAGAGCAACTCTTGGCTAGGGACACTGAATTGGATCCATTTGAAGACCCTCTAGTTTTTAGGAAGATGATTGATTTCCTAGGAGTTTTGCCAATTAACCTAGGAATGAATAAGTGGACATGTGAAGACAATGATCCTAAGTGGGATTGGAACAAACCACCCAAAGATGGAGATGGGTCATGGCATATTAAGATGACATTGTATGACCCGGATGGAGAGAAGTTTGAAAAGATATATTATACTAAGCGGACCAATAGAAAACTTCAAACCAAGCTTAACCCTAAAGACGTCCTCGATGACGATCTCACTTACATTGGTTAAAAGGACTTTGAGTCTAGCTGCAAGACTCGTTAATAAAGAAAAGCGCTTCTTGGGAGGCAACCCAAGCTTTATTTGCTTTGTGTGTTTATTTATTTGTTTGTTTGATTTTATTTGCTTCCGTATGTATGTTTAATTTTTATTATTATTGATTCATGTTCGAAACTAAATTGTGAAAATGCTTTATCTTGTTTTTAACTTCGTCTTAACTACATATAAAGGTATTTTGCAAAAGATAAGTGTAAGGGAAATCCAAATCGGTTTATTAGAACAAAATGAACAAGAATCATAACAATATTAAATTAACATACATATTTGTAATTGTTTGAGTCAAATGCTTGTATCGAGTCAAAATGATATTTTGCAGGAATTCCAGGAAGTAAGGTATAGGTTTTTCCAAAAATTTTCCGGAATCTTAACATGAGAATTCTGTCAGATCATTTCTGACGGCGTCAGGACTTATAACCTGACGGCGTCAGGTTTTAATTTTCTGAAATTTTTGAAAGTTTTGTTTTTCTTCCGGAATCATAAAATGCTTTATTAAATCTCTAACTTATAAACTCCAGGAATCTGAAAAATAATCATTCCACAAGCATTATATCCTTATATAGATTTATCCCGCCGATGTTATGCAGGTTTTCGTGTTAGTTTTCTCAGGTTTAACAGGTTATTTTGGACAAGGAGATGTTTGTGGCATCTAGCTTTTGGCGATGCTTTAGTCTTGAAGCTTCAACATTACCTTGGAAGAAGATCTAACCATGTCACCTCTTTATCCACCGAACGAATCAGGGGAGTATTTGATTTCATTCTTTTACCTTAATTTACTTTTACATCTTGTTATTTGAACATTAGGGACAATGTTCATCTTAAGTGTAAGGGGGGGTAAAGTACGATACTTCAGAAAATGCAATTACGCTTGATTTTTGTTTGTTTAATGGTAGATGTGTAATAAAACTGAGAGAAATACCTGTTAAGGCAATTTTAGTGCCAAATTTAAAATTTTTTACAGCATATAGGAGTGAAACTTTGATCTTAATGAGCGTCTCACGGATAGGAGTTATATGACTAGCACAAAACCGTACCACTAAAAAATTTTCCACCCCCAAATATGTGAGGTTCGCCCCTAGAATTGGTACGAAATGCATTTATGCTATGATGTGTGTACCGGTAGCACTTAGATTCTAGAACTTGCGCTAGGACCATTCTGAGGCCACAAGTGAGACTACATTCGTGTAGTTAGATTTACTACATGATAAGAGGCATTAGGATTAACCCATTGTTTTACACCTGTGTTTTTGTTATACTTACATTGGCTACATTGGTCAAGTAATTCTCCCACACCCTTTGCGTTGTACTCATTTTTAGTACACGATACCCCTAGTACACCCCTCAGAGCCTATCTTTTCGTTTCTAACTTTAAGCATTTTACTTAAAGTAAGAATTTGTTTACACCCCACTTAAATGTACACCTAAATCACCTTAGCCTGCCTTATATGCACTCACTTTTAGTGCATTATTGTGACAACATTTGTTTAAACCCCAAGTTAATTATCTAATTGATTACATGGTTGCTAAGTCGAGTCATATCCTTGTACATATTGTTTTGGGACGATTGGGACTCATGGGTAAAGTACTAGTGTAATGGAGTAATGGGGAAGAACAACATTATTACCCCCATATGTGCTAAATATTTGAAAAGTACTCCAAGTGTTTTGATTATCTTAATTCGAGTCATTAGAATAGTTATTTGTAAAGTTATATAAAAGTTCAAGTGTAAGGGGAATGCAACGCCCCTATGATGTATTATTTTGGATGGTAAGGCAAGAGTGTATGAAAAAAAAATCAATAAAAATACAAAAAAAATGAGAAAAAGAAAAGTAGAAAAAACATACGGACTACCATCCCGTTTCATTTTATGTTTATTTTATGTTTTTGTTATTTTGTTTTTAGCTTAAGATTGAGTCGAGTCTTGGCTTAGCAACATTGTATAGTACTTGTAATCAACCAAGATCGTTAACTCGCCACCAGTAAAATATCCCTTATCCAACAAATCCGTGTTTATCATATCCCTACACCTAACGTTATAACCCGTTTAAAAGCCCTCTTTGATAGTTTATCTTAGGTGCTTACGCCTAGTGGAGGAGGTTTTTGATCCTTTCCCAAGCCTATGGTAATCTATTTGATATGACAGGTAGTGAGAGATATTATCCATTTTCATTTATGAGATTTACGTTTATGACACCTGAGAGATGTGAGTATCTAAACACTACTTGTGAGGTGCTAGTTTGTAATCTCCGTGCTTATTATGATTAAAGTGGAACGACTATTTGTTGTAATTACTTTTATATTAGCATTAAATGACCCCCAACTGGTTACAGAAAGGTAAGAAAATTATAAAAACAGAAAGTGCTTAATTAAAAAGCAGAAAAATAAGCTAAAAAGCTCAAGCTTCTTAAATAGAAGCTATCACTTTCTTAAAAGTGGTTTTTATCTAAAACTTTCTACTACAAACTTATTACACTACTGAAAATAAACAACTTTAATGAAGACAAAAATTTTAGAACTAAGAAAATAAGCAGTTTGAAGCTTATAAGCTAAACAGTTGAGCTTTTGAGCTCAAAATGGGAAATAAGCTCAAAACAAGCTACAAGCTAGAAACAAGGGCAAAATAAGATCTAAATAAGTTAAATGAACTAGGAATGAGCTAAAAGAAGCAGAGGATTACACTCATAAGCTCAAAATAAGCTAATAAGCAAATCCAAACCCAACTGACCCAAACAAACAGCCTGCAGTGATTTTTGAAGGTAAATTAAGCTAGGGGCAAAGCTCCAAAGCTCAAAATAAGCACTGAGGTATTGAGTTGAGCTGGTGGGGAATCCAAAAAGCCAAAGCTCTCACTGTGGGGTCCACTAGAGAGCTTATGAATAGCTTATGAAAACTGCCCAAATACACTGACAACTCAGTGTATGCTGAGAAATGGGATAAAATTAGAGCTGATTGCAGCCCTATCAAATAAGCTAGGAATGGGAAAATTATTGCTGGAACTTGAAGATGGGTTGCTAAGCTTTACAAAGAACCAAAAATCAAAAGCTAAGTCTAAGGATTGAAGCTTATGCAAGCTTTTGAAAAACTGGCTAAACTGGGTGCACAGGGGAAAATGAGTGACTTTCAAGCTATCCAAAAGCTACTATAAGCTACTCTAATAATCTTAGAAAAAAAATACTAGAGCTAGGTGAACTGGTGAACTATGATAATCCACAAACTTTAGCTTATAATAACTTAAACTGAGAGAACTAGAAAATCTCAAAAATCTGAGAAAGTATGAAATATCAAAAACTAGGACTGCTAAGTTGGGTATGGACTTAATTGAAAGGGTTCTTAAAACTAGGACTATAAAGGCTTAGTACAAACTTGAAATAGGATAATAAGAACCTGAGAACTGCAAAAATAGCTTCAAAATAAGCCCAGCTTATTTAGAGCTTGTGAGGGCAGTTGAGAGCTTGTGACTGCAGTGCTTAACTTCAAACTGTCAAAAGCTTCAAAACACACAATTAGGTGATAAAACAGCTTATACAAGTTATTTTAAGCTCAATCTAATCTGACTAAATGGTAAATGAATAGTGTAGACTCTTTTTAACCCATTTTGACCCAGGTTGACTGATTAAACCAAACACCCTTTAATGTGACAATTTTGAACTTTAAAACTGATAATGACTAAATTAAACTAAGACTTTGACTTATTATTAACTAACTAACTTATAAAAACTGAGAAAAGACAATTGCAACTGAAATTAAGCCCTAATAAGCTAATTATTGAAAATGGACTAGTTTGACTGTTTTGAGTTCTAAGAGTGAAAATAAGATATAATCTGAAACTAACCATCTAACTATCCAATATTAATCTCAAATATGACTAGCAAGCAAGTAAAAGTTCAATAAGCTCAGAAATAAGCTCATGAACAGTTATAGTTGACCATAGTTGACTTTGTTTGACTTTTTCTTGATTTTGGAATTGAGGCTAATTAGAATGATTACTAACTGGTCAAAAGCTTCAATAAGCTTATGTGAATCTATTGGAACAGGAAACAAGATATTTAAACAACTTTCAAGTAAAGATGTCAATTTCACTTGAAAATGCAAAATACGAATTTTAAGAAGATGACTTGAAATTAAGGGTAAAAAGAGTTCAAATTACACTATTGAAGCTGAATACAACAAGTTTTAATTAAAAATTACAAATAAAGACTGAATTACACTAATGTTGTTGGGAATTTTGGAAGTTCCTACTGATGAAGTTCTTCTGACAGGTTCCTGCTGAAGCTATAGATGGTTTCTGCTGATGACATGGTTTCTGCTGAAGACTTATTTCTACGGATATAGTGAATCCGTATCTTTATTATTAGTTTGTTAGGATATGCATGAACTATTTTAGGTAGTGATATGCATTGATATTTTTGTTTATGTTTGTATTAGTGTTCCTGGTATATAAAAGGAACATAGGTCATTTGTATGAGACATGCTTCTTGAGAGAAAAACATAACTCCAGGAAAACATTTTTAGGGAAAAATAATAGAGATCCCTAGAGGATCATTGTTCTTGTTATTAGAAAAACCTTGTTAAGAAACTTTGATTGTGTTCTTGTTCTTATTCCGCTGTGCAACAATCATTGTCTCTATAATCCTAGAAGAGCTAGATCTTGGATTTTACAATTGGTATCAAAGCCTCGTGCTCTGGAGATCTAGGGATTAAACAAGGTTTTTATCGGTTGAAGAAGAGTAGATTCAAAGACAATAGAAGACGGTAGCAGTTTGGGTTTTTGGTGCAAATTCGTTGAAAGAAAATAACAGATCTGGGTTTGATAGTCAACATAATTCTTCTCGGTAAATCAATTTTTTTTTTATCAGTTGAATATTATATCTTTTTGTCGACTACTGCTTGTGGGATCATTGTGTATACGGATTTGTTATTAAAATCCTCGTACAATTTTAATTACTCGGTTCGAGAAAGTGGGGCTGGGCACGTGGTGTTAATTGTGTGGTAATATTAAATTCAGTTGTGGGGCTAAGTTAATTAATTCCTCGTACTGAATTTCTGGTTGTTTGTCGCATTCGGTTTGTTCAAGTAAATTGAATTGGTCGGTGGTTTTGTGGGGCTGAATAAGACGCTGGGCGCACAGAAGCAATATTTAATTCGTTTTTGTTCTATTGACTACTCGTATTAATTATTGTTGAAAGTTTGACATAGCAGTAAAATTAATTGGTTGAATCGTGAGAGTGAATTTAATTTCACCTCGTACTGATCGAAGTCTGGTCTATTGATTGGTGCGAGTGATTGGTGGACTCATTTTATTGCTGGTTTTTGAAAAGTTCCCGCTGATACGTTATTGTGTTTCCACTGATCATCTTCGTTCCTGTTGATTGGGTTCTACTTCTCTTCATACCATTTAAAATGGCAGAATTTGACAATGAAAGGGATGATATAATGTTTCCTTATTTGATGGATGATGAGTACGAGGTCTGGGCTGAGCAGATGGAACATTGGATCATGAAAAATGATATGAATATCTGGAAGGTGATTCAAAATGGCAATAGCTTGAAAAGGCATAGAAGAGATCAAGATGGAAATGTCATTATTCTTCCTCCAACGACTGCTGATGAACACATTGCTGTACAAAGGGAATCAAAGGCAAGAACTACCTTGCTTAAATCTATTCCTGCTGATCATGTAGCAGATTTCCATTATATGGATGAGGCAAGTGATATATGGAATGCAATCAAAGCAAGGTATGGTGGAAAGGCTGAATCCAAGAAGATGAGAAAGGAAGCTTGCACTATATCCAAGACTCAAGAATTTGCACTGATGGGACACTCTTCTCAGGTACATAATTGTGTCTTTGGTTGTAGTGAAAGATATAATGAACTTAAGGAGGCTTATGATGAATTGAAACCTAAATATAATGAATGTTATGTAGAGGTTGAGGCTTACAAACAGGCTTTAAAAACTCTAGAAAAACAAAAGGTTTGGTTTCAAAAGAATCAACTTGCTTATGATGAAAAGATAAGGGTGTTAGAGAGTGATTTAAAATGTGCTAGAATTGATTTAAAACGTACTGAGAAAGAAAAAGCTGAGGTAGTGTTAGAAAAACAGGAAGTGCAGACTAAACTAGACAATAGCTTGGCTAGGTTTGATAAATGGAAAGAGTCATCTAAAAATCTAAACAGGTTAGTTAATAGTTCTATGTCTGTAAAAACTAAACTTGGTTTAGGGTTTGGTGACTACATAGGGAAAGATCAATTCTATGACCCTAATGAGTATAGTGTGTTTGACCCTGAACCTGTAGACTATCAAATCCCTGTTAAGTTTGTCAAGGAAGGAGAATTACATGCTGTACCTGGACCTATTAGAGGTGAGTTTATGCCTAGCTCTCCTCAAAAAGACTTTGATGGATCACACCATCTATATGGCAAAAAGTCAAGTGACTTGCCAGACCCTGATTGTAAGTCTATTGACTATGCCTCATGTGATTCAAGTGACAAGTCTTCCAAGGTCAATGTCTCTGCCCCCAGTGTTGTTAATGTTAAAAGCTCAGAGTCCATCTCAACTGAGTCTACCTCCTTTACTTCTACTTCTAGTGTTTCCACATCCAATAGTAAAGTTGAGATTGAATCCAAAGTTAGGGCACCCAAACAAGAATCCATTGTTGTTCAAGATTTACCTAGTTTCACTTGTCATAAATCTGATAAGAATACAAACAATTCTAGGAATTCTTGTAATAAGAATGGTTGTTTTAATAAAAAGGCTGGTAATGTTAAGAAGAAAACTTGTTTTGTGTGTGGTAGTAAGTCTCATCTCATTAAGGATTGTGATTTTCATGAGAAGAGAATAGGTGTGTATGCTTACCAAAAGAGATCTAGACCAATGTGGAAAAATGTTAATGACATACCACCATATGTTCCACAAGCAACACATAAAACCAGCAAACCCAATTGGAAAAGACATGTTGCTAGACCATTCTACATACCTACTAGCACTTACTTTCAGAATGGTTTTTGGCCTGGTTATTATGACCCAAGGTATATGGGGGGAACAAGAAGGGATACTGGTGTTAAGCTCTCAACAGGTTGTTCTTGGATAAATAAAAGGAAATGTTCATTCTGGGTACCCAAGAACAATAGTCCTTGTCAGGTGCACTGATTGAGGGGAGGCATAAGCCTAAGGGGAGGCTTATATAAGCCTAAGGGGAGGCTTATTATTGTTGTATATATTCTGTGCTAACTAACAATTTTTTTTAGTTTGTTTGTGCTCAAATATTGCTGCTGTTGAATAATTTTGGTCAAATTATTGGGGTCAGTATTATTAAAGAGCAGTTGTCCTCATGCCAATTTGTTTATTCGAATTGAAATATTCTTTAAAATGGTATTTGGTCAATTGTCTATTCCATGATACTGAGTTAAGGTACATGTGGGAATGGTTCATTCGATGGTTGGTTATTTAATTGGTTGGATAATGATTCAGTTACATGGTTTGATGCATTTAGTCAACTAGTGCACGTGGTATACAAGTTTGTTTCTGTTGCTACATCTTTTGTCATATACGGCTCTTATTAATTGGGATAGGAAGTTAGCATGTGAGACATATCTGTTTGTGATATATTATTGTAGGGTAGACAGTTTATTTATGCGAAGATTGCAGCAATATACTGATTCTTCACGTGGGTGCATTAATTCATTGCTGCTGATGATTCTGCTGATCGCTCATCTGTACCTGCTGATAACACCATTTCTGCTGAAGATCACCATTTTTGCTGACTGCATTCGAATTCTGCTGCTCATTGATGGTATCTATGGTTTATTGTTTTTAATTTTTTTTCTTTTATTAGTTAAAAAAAAAAAAAAAAAAAAAAAAAAAAAAAAAAAAAAAAAAAAAATCTTTTTCTTTCTTTTCGTAGTTAGTTTCTTATTCTTAAAAAAAAAAAAAAAAAAAAAATCGCACTTGTATACTAACTTTTGTGCAGGTACAGTGTTGGTGTTTACACCTACACAATAAATGGTAATCAACTCACCATGTCTCATAGACAAGAAAGAGTTGACTCACCATGAGGGTACGGCTCTGGTGTGATTCTCAAATCCGTTGATAGCTGTAATGGTTTGCTCAAAATCATAGGGTACTCAACTCACCCATGCTTCATTGCTGAGAGTTGAAATGGTCATCAATTCACCATGGTTGCTGCCCTATTGGGTAACCAAAGGATTGGCTAGTCCTGAGCAAACGGCTACAGGTAAAGACATCTCAAATCCGTTTATAGCTGATGATTTGCTAAAAATCATATGGTTATCAGTGTACCATAGTTTTCGAACTTAAACATTTGGCTACTCCAGTAGTGATGGCTATTGGTAAAGAGACATCAAATCCATTATTTTCAATGATTCACCTCTCACAGGTGTTAACACACCTGGATGTGATGAGAATAGTATGAAACTAATATGTTTTGATGTACAATCTGCCATTTGTTGCTACAAAGACCTGAAGTTTTAAGTTTTGCCATTCATAGAGATATGGTTCATTTGATTCTTTGCTGTTGCTGTTCGATTTCAATCCTCTTATTATGAAGTGTTAAAGATCTATCAGGAATCTTGAACTTAACGTAGTCAAATTCAAGATTAGGGGAGGATTGTTGGGAATTTTGGAAGTTCCTACTGATGAAGTTCTTCTGACAGGTTCCTGCTGAAGCTATAGATGGTTTCTGCTGATGACATGGTTTCTGCTGAAGACTTATTTCTACGGATATAGTGAATCCGTATCTTTATTATTAGTTTGTTAGGATATGCATGAACTATTTTAGGTAGTGATATGCATTGATATTTTTGTTTATGTTTGTATTAGTGTTCCTGGTATATAAAAGGAACATAGGTCATTTGTATGAGACATGCTTCTTGAGAGAAAAACATAACTCCAGGAAAACATTTTTAGGGAAAAATAATAGAGATCCATAGAGGATCATTGTTCTTGTTATTAGAAAAACCTTGTTAAGAAACTTTGATTGTGTTCTTGTTCTTATTCCGCTGTGCAACAATCATTGTCTCTATAATCCTAGAAGAGCTAGATCTTGGATTTTACAAATGTCGACATAATTAAGCTACACTACTCCTACATATCTTCCTCTGTGCTTCTACTTCTTTTTTATATCAATCCAAAATGCTTCATCTCTCTCTTCTGAACCTTTCCCACCACTAATCTTGGCCATTGGATGTCTGCAATCAATCTTAGCCTTTGATTTAGATTTTGGCGCCAAAAGTGTCAATAGATATTTTTAGTTAACGTAAAGCAATTTGAGGGCATTTATTGACTCTTGGTGTGTTGTGGAGGTGGAGGGGAGTGGGCATCCAGCTGGGGGGTGAGGTGGAAGAATTGGGGTGGAATACCAGGTATGTGGATGGTGGTATTGATTCAGTGAGGGAGAAGGAGGGAATGGAGTGGGTTTGACCCTGGTTTAAATACCAGGGTGGGTTTTTTTTTGTTGGGCTAAGGGGTTGGGCCTGGTGAGTGGTTTGTTTTGGATTTGGATTATGGCTTTGGATTTAAAAGGTTTGGTTTGGTTTTTAATATTTAAGCCCAAGGACCAAACTCGTAAACTGCTGAAACTTGAGGGGCCTTGTTTGCCAACTTTCCAAAACTTAATTCAAAGGACCAAACCTGCTAATAAACAATAACACAAGGACCAAAGTTGATAATTTTAACATTTTAAAACTTTAAGGACCATTTGTGTCAATTTTGGATTTTGAGGGGTAAAAGTTGCCAATTTGTGAAAACTTTTATCCAGGGATTATTTGTGAATATGTTTGATATCCCAAGGACTAAAGTTGAATTATCATTTTAAACTTTCAGGGACTAGTTTTGCCAATTTTGTGAAACTTCAGGGACTGAAAATGTCAATTGTGTGAACTTTGATCATTTTTCACTTGTTTTCAATCTTTTTATACCTGAATCACATAAAAACACATTTCAATGATATTTGTAAAATTTATATTGTCATTTGTGTGTTTTTAGTCGTTTTTGTGGGTTTAACAATATAAAATATATGTGTATTTAGACACATATCATTAGCATTAAATGAACCCTAACTTGTATTTTGATTAGAATAAAAGCGCATTTGCTTGAGGACAAGCAAATCTCAAGTGTAAGGGTATTTGATGAAGCAAAAAGTGTACCGCTTTTAGGGGGTCATTTAAGCCCTAAATCGTATTTATTTGATCAAATATTGCCCTAAATCGTTCCTTTTGTCATTTTAGGTACTTTGGAGAAGAAATCTGGAAAAGGAAGCATTTTGGACGTTTTTGGAGCATAAAAGTGAAGAAAACGACAAAGTCTCCAAATCGGCTGGAAAAGTACCTTTGACGGCGTCAAGACCAAGCCTGACGACGTCAGACCTTGACGCGCCAGAGAGGATTTTTGATGTTTAAAGGGGGACGGCGTCACCAAGGTCGTCAACCCTTGATAGGCCAGAGCGGATTTTGGAGGATTAAAGAGGGACGGCGTCAGGAAGACCATCCGGGAACCCTAGCCGCGGCGAGGTGACGGCGTCACCTCCTACAACGTGACGCCGTCAGACCCTAAATTCTATATATAGTTTTGCAATTTTTATTCATTGTGTGCAACTTTGTGAGGAGAAACCCTAAAGACGAATTTTCTGCCATTTTTAAGGGTTTTATAACCTTGGATCTCCCATGTTCAATTAAAGATAAGTTGTCAATTAATCATACAATATGTCTATGTGTTGTTTGATTATATCTTGTTCTTGTCTTTTAATTAACATGCTAGGCTAGATTTATCTTGTGTTTGCTTAGATCTAATGAAACCTAACTAATGATTATTGGTTGTTGGTGTGTTATTAATTGTATTGGATGATTGTTTATCGATGTTAGGCTTAAGAAAACTGGCTAACCTCCTATACTGTAACTTGCTTGAACGTCTTAAGAAACATGAACCAATGCGTACTAAAGGTTATTATGGTTGTATTTAATGCATGAGCGAATTCTAGTGATCCCATGTTAGGAGCTTCTTAGCCGGCTCGACATAGGAGTGAAGTAGGAGCTTGTAGAGTTGGGGAAGTACGTACGCCACCCCACGATTGGTATTAAGGAATACACCCGTTGTAACACCCTAACCCGAAAAGGGTAGAAGTATCACATTATGGCGACAAATCAAAGCATACATAAACACACAGCGGAAGTCTTAATAAATAAATAAGAGAAAGTCAAGTCAACACGACTTGAATTTACATAAGTTCAAGGAAAGGAAAATAATCCAAAGGTACGAATACAATGAAATCCAAGTTCAGAACAAAGACATAAGATAAAGGTGGTCATCTAAGGTCAAAGCTTCGTCTATCTCTCATCCCATCCAAAGCATAATCCAAAAGCTCCTAGCTTAGATACCTGCCGCACACGAAAAGGAAACGTGCGGCTGAGCTTAAAAAGCCCAGTGAACAGATATATATAATAAACGGAAACGAACAAACGAAACATAATGAAAGAGATATAAATAAGGTACAAGAGTAAAGGTTAGGACAGTCATCCACCACGAGCCCAAACAAATCACATATCATATCATAATCATATCATAATCATGTAGAGGGGATGCCTCTCAAATAAGCCGATAATATGAGGGGTGTCCTCATGTACCAGTTGGAGTGATCAGCTCCCGAACTTGTGAAAGGAGTGGATTGCACCCATCCCCAGTCACCACATCATATCAAAACGAACTGTCCACGAACACGGACACGAACCTAGGATGCATCCATTCGCCCCCCGAACAATAATATAGGCCATAACAAATCATATAGTGTGCATGCATATCATAATCAAAATGGGGACGGTGTAACCAAATCACTAGGGCTACACGCTAGTCATGCCAGTGGTGCATCACAGACACGGCCATGTTACCTTCATGGCTAGGAAACGAACTTGGCTCGGGTATCAAACTGGGGTCAAATGTCAAAGTCCAAATCAAAGTCCAAATCTCAGGGTTCATATCAAAAGGTTCATATGCCAAAGGTTCCAATGTCAAAGGTTCAAATGTCAAAGGTTCATAGCAAAGGTTCAAATATCAAAGGTTCATAGCAAAGGTCAAGGTCAAATCAAATCAGTGTTCAAGAGACCGAAGGCACCTTATTAAAAAGGGCAGAATATCTGTACCTTATTCCAAAAGCAAACACAACCAGAAATGAATAAGATGAAACGATCAGGTCCTCTCCTTCTTCACACCTAAAGGGGTAGAAAAGAATTACAAACCTTTCCATTTTAAGTAACTTTCCATTTTTAGCAGGTTTCCATATTTAGTAAGTTTCTATTTTTAGAAAGTTTCCATAATTAGTAAGATTTCCATATTCTCATTTAGTTTAAGTCATTATTGAATCATATTAGGGTTTTAGGGTGTATTTTAACAAGTCACAAAAGTTTAGGGTTAATTATGACAACTTTACATAAATTAGGGTTTTGAGTGTAATTATATCAAAGTTCAAGTTTCAAATATGAAAATATCTCAAATGATCTGTTTTGAATCCATCTTTATCAAGTTAACAAATTCAGTGTAAAACCCGAAAATTTAAAACATGCAAAAATTACCAAAATGCCCCTGAAACTTTAAAAATTTAATTAAAACTTAATTAAAGTTCCGAATCGATCCCAAACTTCTGGAAACGAGCAAGATATGGTACAAAATAATTTTGAAGACTTCGATTAATATTTATACAAGTTTTGAAATGACCAAAATACCCTTGTGTGTACCAAAAATTTAAATACACAATTATTATTAATTAAAAACCATTTAAATTACAAGATTAATTAAGGAAATAAATTTAAAAAAAAGGGTAAATTGATTCTTGGGCCTTGAAGGCCGGCTCTTAGTCAATTCCCCCTCCTCCTAATTCAGTCCATCCCATTTTATATCATCCCATAATTTTATTTCTTCCATAAAACCCTAAAAACAACCTAGCCGCCACTCTTAAAAATCCCACACACCACATCCGATTTTTAGAAATCAAAAACCCATTTTTCTGGAGTGCTTGATGATGCAAGGAAGGTGAGAAAAATAGCCACAAGGTCCTGGAGTCGATCGTGTGTTCGTGGTGATTTAATTGGGTCGAAAATCTTGAACCGAACCAAAGAAATTCATAGCGTGTAAATCCATTGATCTATAATTTTTCTGGTAATTTTCTAGCCCTCTCCTAATCATATATAATGTGGGAAAAATGATAAAAACGAGCCATGCACTATATATTAATCGTATGGAAAATTATGTGTTATAAACCCTAAAATCGAATTAAATCTAAAAATCTTGTATCCGAATTTTCTGGGCCAGGTTATTATTTTTTGTGGCTTCTATGATGATCATATAACATGAGAAAAATGGTACTTCGAATTTTTGAGGCCTAAAAACATGTATGTCGAATTTAAGATAAAACCGGATTTATGAAATAAAAAGGGAAAATTGTGGAAAAAATTATTATATCAATCGACCTAGGGTTTTTGTGTGAGGAAATCTGGAAATAAAAGTGATACAATGATGATTCAATGATGGCCTAATGATTGGGATTGCTAGGGTTTGATTTTGTTATAGTTTTATGCAAACCGATTTAATAATTAAATGTTAAGGGGCTGTTTTGTAATTATTAAAACTTGTGGGATATTTTTGTAATATTGTATGGACCTGGGAGAATATGTAAAAATTATAACATGAGGGTCTTATTTGTAATTTTGGCAAGATAATGATTTAATTTGTAAGTTATAAATCGATTTGAAAATAAATAAAAATGAGGGACTAAATATGTAATTTCTGGAAACTTGGTGCTGTTTTGAGTAATGAATTATATTCAGGGGGTTATGTGTAATTTTGGTAATTTAATGGCTTAATATGTAATTGTTAATAATTAAAGGTTGAAATTGTAAATTAAAGGACTAAATATGTAACTTTGATAACTAGAGGGACTTAATGTGAAAATTGTGAATGTTTAAGGGTGTTTTTGTATAACATGTTAAAATAAGTACTCATGGTGTAAAATTGGTAAATTAAAGGTTTAATATGTAATTATAGTAAATTATATAATTCGAAATTGTAATTTAAAAAGTATAAGGACCAAATGTGTAAATTACCGAAAGTTTAAGGGCTGGTTGTAACATGATAATATTGAGGGCTATTTTCTGTAATTTGAAGGAATAAAAAGGACTTGATGTTTAATACGAATCTTGTGAAGGTTAATTTGTAAATTATATAAGTATAAGGTTTAATTTGTAATTAATTAATTAAAGGGTGTAAATCGTAAATTATGAAACTTGAAGGGCTTGTCGTGCCATAATTAATTTAAAGGTTATTTTTCTGTAAATATGAGTAATGAAGGGCTTGATGTGCAAATGTAATATTAATAAGGTTTAGATTGTAAATTATATAAGTATAAGATTAATTTGTAAATTAATAAAGTAAAGGGGTGTAATTCGTAAATATTGGAAACTTGGAAGGCTAAATGTGTAATTCTGGAAAGTATAAGTGTTTGAATGGTAAAATTATAATAATTTTTAATGTGGACCTTTAACTTTGGTAAAGTTACGTTTATAACCCTGAACTATGAAAACTTGTCATAATTAACCCTGAACTTGTGTAACTTGTTAAAATGAATGTAACTTCCATAATAAGCTAATTAAAGACTTGACTCAAATTATATCACTTGAATCTTGCTAAATGTGGTAACTAACTAATTATGGAAACCTGCTAAAAATGGAAAGTTACTAAAAATAGAAGTTACTTATAATGGGAAGATAACTGAACCCCTTTCGTACTTCTGTCTTCTACTCCTTTAGGTTCAAGGAGGGAGTGATCTTGATCCCTGTCAGCTACCCTTGTGTTTGTGATTGCTATTTGAATAAGGTACAGATATTCTGCTCTTTGTATAAGGAGCCTTCGGTCTCTATTTTGATTCGTATTAGGGTTTCCCTATACCATTGCTATGTTCCCTACACTTTGATATGAACCTTTGATTTCTGAACCTCTTATATGAACCTTTGGCATATGAACCTTTTGACATGAACCTTTGATATGAACTTTGAGATTCGGACTATGACTATATGAACCTTTGCTTTGATATGAACCCTTTGCTATGAACCTTTGATATTTGAATCTTTGACCTTTGACCTCAGTTTGATACTACGAGCCAAAATTTGTTTCCTAGCCATGAAGGTAACATGGCCGTGTCATTGATGCACCAATGGCATGACTCTTGTGTGGTCAGAGTGATTAACCACACCGTCCCCATTTTGATTTGATATGAGCTCACTATGATTTGTTATGGCCGATATGATTTGTTTGGGGGGCGTATGGATGCATCCTAGATTTGCTTTGTATATGATATGATATGATATGATTTGATTTGGTGACTGATGATGGGTGCAATCCACGTCTTTCACAAAATATGGGAGCTAGCTACTCCATTTGAAGAATGAGGACACCCCTCATATTATCTGATTATCTGAGAGGTCTCCCCTCTATATGATTATGAAGATATGATACGATTTGATATGTGATGTGATATGTGGGCTCGTGGTGGATTACTGTCCTAAACCTTTACTCTTTATTTCCTTTCCTATATCTCATTCATTTTGATATGCCTGTTCATTTTCCGTTTGCTTTTGTTCCCGTTTATTATATATCTGTTCACTGGGCTTTTTAAGCTCAGCCGCATTTCTTTTCCTGCGGCAAGTTTTTAGTAGGAAGCCAGGAGCTTGGGTTTGCTTTGGGATGAGAGATTAGCTTATGAAGACGATACCCTAGTTTTAGTATTCATTTATGTATGACTACGTAGATTTGGTATATTTTCCTTTGTAACATTGTAAACCATTTGTATTATGTAAGTCGTATGTTATGCTTGCCTTTGATATGTCACCATTTTCGTGACACTTCTACCCTTGCCGGGTTGGGGTGTTACAATTATGGTATCAGAGCCAGGTTTGCGACTTGTAGTACATCTACCCTTGGCCTGTGTAAGTTAGGACCCCTAAGTTTCCACTGTAGGCGCTCGTAGGATAACCTTTGCGAAGTTGCGTAGAATTTTCCCATAGGAATATAAGTCATAACCGGTGAGGAATGGGTAGTCTAGGACATCCATGTGAGTAGTAATTGCTTCCGCATCACTCTGAATCTTGCCTTTGCCTTTAGTCATGCCTTATAAGAACGTTTGTCGCAGAAGACGAGGAAGTTTTACCTTCCGTCATTTGAATGATGAACGTTGTATTTTAACCAATTTTCCTTTAGAAGGATTTGATGTTGATATTTGTCCAGTACGGAATTGTTATCTAAGCATGCTGATGCTAATAACTGATATTCCATACATCTCAACTCTGATAGTTAAACGATGTTCGTATTACTATCGGTGCACACCCTACCATTCCTATGTTATAAGCTAAACAAGATTTCAATCCTTTGAACTGTTCACGATTCTAAATTTGATATATTTGACCTTGATATATTCTAATACTCTCCCATCCTACACTTTGATGAACCATGTACCTAAATTGGATATGTGAACTATCCGTATGATTTGACAACCACATTCGCTCTGAGAATCCGTTTCCCTTTGGATGTATTTGACTTTGAGGTCTCTTGATTATGGATTGGTGGTTTTTGTAAAGCTATCATGGACTACGATATTTGAAATACGACCTTTAATAATCTGCTTCACCATATTTTGATATGATATTCTCAATCATTTGAATCTGTTAAAATTATTGTTGCTATGAAGCACATACTCCGATCTCTTTGATTCCCAATTTTCTCCTAACGCCTGTTAGTATCCACTCTTAGAAAGCTCTGGAATTTGAAAGTTTGTTGTACGAATTTCTGGTGCTTCTGATGAACCTTTTGAGATCCGTTTGGGAAGTAAAGTTTGCATTGAACTAATCTGAATTGGCGAAACCACGATATTGAAGAAGTTAAGAGATTGTAGGAACTGATGGGATATGAGTTTGTTCACTTCAGTGATCTCTTGAATGCTCCTGTTGGGTTATGAGGAAGAAAGAGAGAAGTGTGCGGCGGCACACCGACCATCGTGAATGTAACCGTAATCATTATTCCATTTCCGCGTATCAATATTTGATTTGTTCTATTTTTGAAACTCCGTAGCAGACGACCTCATTTGAGTTTGAAAGACGGAAGAAGCAACCACAAGAACATCTGAGAAGGAAGTTAATTAGTTGAGATTAAGTTCCGCGAAGCATTACAATTTGATTTGTGAAGATAAAGATTTGTGATATAAAGTTTTTCCCTAAGAAGATTTCCTGAAGTTGCTTTAGTACCCGTGTGACCACTATGAGTTTTGAATGATGTCAATTGTATTGACTAGAAGATTCATGTTTTCGTAAGTATTCGGACAATTGTCATAGTATGACAGTATGTTTGTGCTCAGAGACGATCGAGGAACACGTTGACCATTTTAGTATGAAGTGAACTGACCCTTTGTTCTAGAAGAATAGATTCACTTGATGATCGGAGATTGTAGCAAACAACACCACCAGGTATCCGATGACTAAAGAGCTTCCACAAAAAGGACCAGGTCTGAAGACCACTGTCAGAGTTAGAAACCTTGTAGAAGATGTGCAGAAGAGTTTCGTGACAGGCATTACCAAGAGAGAAGCAGGTGAGAAGAAGACAGACTGAGATGAGACTCGATTATACCCCAAGCAGCACGTGGAGACTTCAGTTGGGCATCAAGACGACCAGACTGTAGGAGATGAGCTTCCAGCACATAAACCAGGAAGTCCACAGCAGTTTGAGTTGGTGAATTCTGAATCATGTTAGAAGACCTGTAGGAGGCACGCAACCTTGTTTCTCTAGTCATTTTAGTTGTACTAAGATGAATTGAGAGCTGAAGCAGACTCGCAAATGGAGGAATGCACGGTGATCACGTCAGAGATTCACGCTACCACACCCAAGTGTCAAGAAGAAGTGTCGAAGACTTGAGGAACCAGACTCAAGTTTATGATTTCCTTTTCACCCTATGATCGTATGATTAGACAAGAGAGCGGCTACTTGGAATTTGAAAGGATTCGAGATCATGAAATTGAAGGGATGAAATTTTGTAGTAAACGTTTGGATTCGGAAGTTTTGATTTTTGTAAAGGATGAAGATATTGAAGACGTAATTCATTTCCTCTTAGACCACTCAAGTTTCCGTTACCTTTCGATAAGATCTTGAATGAGCCTTTTCCCTATTATAAATTCCATTCGATGTCCATTATGCATGTGTTGGACGTTGGTTCGTTATGAGAAGGATGATGAATTGTGGAAGACCTAACGTCTCGACGACGAGTTTCATTTTGAGGTGTACACATTTCGTTACGCTATTTGTACGTCCAAATTCCTCCGATTTAGAATCCGTAGTGATGTTTGTTTTGGACCAACCTTAGGAGGTAGAAAGACTGATAGGTGGTTAAGGTAAGTAGTTCTGTTCGCGACTTGAGATAAAGTATGACCATCATGATGGTATACTCATATGATGCTGGTATTATGACGGTTCGCGAACGTGATAATACTTACGTCATATGACGTACCCTCATTGTGTTCATAGGATATTTCGAGGAGTACTTTAGAAACCTTAGAATTTTGATTAGAGATGTGAGAAATTTCGTATTTGTAAGATTTAGGTTCGTTCCACCTATACGCTTAATCTGTTTTGCCGTTATACGATTTGATACGTTTGGATTCTCGGTAAGCGGTTGTTGACCTTTGTAATTCCGATAAGAATCTTAAGTTCTGCTATAAGTTTCTTCCATTTGATATCACCTACAATTTATTTTCTGTACGATCTCATCAGATTTGTCTAATCGAATGCTATGGACGGCATATCCGTCACAATCTTGCGTATCCTTGTATCTCTTCTGAGAGAATATGATAACCATTCGTCATGTTTGAATATGATCCTTGCAATCTGAATTCCGTATGATATGTCAATTCTGGGAACTGAAGTTACTTTTGGATCGGCAATGAAGAGTCATGAGAAACAAGTCTTTTTACATTTCCGTTCGCTGTCCGTTGTGTCTTCTGTTTCGTTTCATCTCCGTTCGCAAAGATTCTTTGGAAGAACCACCTAGAGCGGGAAGCTACCTGGGAAACCGAGGAATCAATACGAGCTAGTTATCCGCATTCTGATCTAGTACGTCCCTATTTTGTTTTCGATCCTTTCACTTCTGATGCTTTGAAAATTTCGAGGACGAAATTTTTCTGTTAGAGGGGAAGAGTTGTAAAACCCGAAAATTTAAAACATGCAAAAATTACCAAAATGCCCCTGAAACTTTAAAAATTTAATTAAAACTTAATTAAAGTTCCGAATCGATCCCAAACTTCTGGAAACGAGCAAGATATGGTACAAAATAATTTTGAAGACTTCGATTAATATTTATACAAGTTGTGAAATGACCAAAATACCCTTGTGTGTACCAAAAATTTAAATACACAATTATTATTAATTAAAAACCATTTAAATTACAAGATTAATTAAGGAAATAAATTAAAAAAAGGGTAAATTGATTCTTGGGCCTTGAAGGCCGGCTCTTAGTCAATTCCCCCTCCTCCTAATTCAGTCCATCCCATTTTATATCATCCCATAATTTTATTTCTTCCATAAAACCCTAAAAACAACCTAGCCGCCACTCTTAAAAATCCCACACACCACATCCGATTTTTAGAAATCAAAAACCCATTTTTTTGGAGTGCTTGATGATGCAAGGAAGGTGAGAAAAATAGCCACAAGGTCCTGGAGTCGATCGTGTGTTCGTGGTGATTTAATTGGGTCGAAAAGCTTGAACCGAACCAAAGAAATTCATAGCGTGTAAATCCATTGATCTATAATTTTTCTGGTAATTTTCTAGCCCTCTCCTAATCATATATAATGTGGGAAAAATGATAAAAATGAGCCATGCACTATATATTAATCGTATGGAAAATTATGTGTTATAAACCCTAAAATCGAATTAAATCTAAAAATCTTGTATGCAAATTTTTTGGGCCAGGTTATTATTTTTCGTGGCTTCTATGATGATCATATAACATGAGAAAAATGGTACTTCGAATTTTTGAGGCCTAAAAACATGTATGTCGAATTTAAGATAAAACCGGATTTATGAAATAAAAAGGGAAAATTGTGGAAAAATTATTATATCAATCGACCTAGGGTTTTTGTGTGAGGAAATATGGAAATAAAAGTGATACAATGATGATTCAATGATGGCCTAATGATTGGGATTGCTAGGGTTTGATTTTGTTATAGTTTTATGCAAACCGATTTAATAATTAAATGTTAAGGGGCTGTTTTGTAATTATTAAAACTTGTGGGATATTTTTGTAATATTGTATGGACCTGGGAGAATATGTAAAAATTATAACATGAGGGTCTTATTTGTAATTTTGGCAAGATAATGATTTAATTTGTAAGTTATAAATCGATTTGAAAATAAATAAAAATGAGGGACTAAATATGTAATTTCTGGAAACTTGGTGCTGTTTTGAGTAATGAATTATATTCAGGGGGTTATGTGTAATTTTGGTAATTTAATGGCTTAATATGTAATTGTTAATAATTAAAGGTTGAAATTGTAAATTAAAGGACTAAATATGTAACTTTGATAACTAGAGGGACTTAATGTGAAAATTGTGAATGTTTAAGGGTGTTTTTGTATAACATGTTAAAATAAGTACTCATGGTGTAAAATTGGTAAATTAAAGGTTTAATATGTAATTATAGTAAATTATATAATTCGAAATTGTAATTTAAAAAGTATAAGGACCAAATGTGTAAATTACCGAAAGTTTAAGGGCTGGTTGTAACATGATAATATTGAGGGCTATTTTCTGTAATTTGAAGGAATAAAAAGGACTTGATGTTTCATACGAATCTTGTGAAGGTTAATTTGTAAATTATATAAGTATAAGGTTTAATTTGTAATTAATTAATTAAAGGGTGTAAATCGTAAATTATGAAACTTGAAGGGCTTGTCGTGCCATAATTAATTTAAAGGTTATTTTTCTGTAAATATGAGTAATGAAGGGCTTGATGTGCAAATGTAATATTAATAAGGTTTAGATTGTAAATTATATAAGTATAAGATTAATTTGTAAATTAATAAAGTAAAGGGGTGTAATTCGTAAATATTGGAAACTTGGAAGGCTAAATGTGTAATTCTGGAAAGTATAAGTGTTTGAATGGTAAAATGATAATAATTTTTAATGTGGACCTTTAACTTTGGTAAAGTTACGTTTATAACCCTGAACTATGAAAACTTGTCATAATTAACCCTGAACTTGTGTAACTTGTTAAAATGAATGTAACTTCCATAATAAGCTAATTAAAGACTTGACTCAAATTATATCACTTGAATCTTGCTAAATGTGGTAACTTACTAATTATGGAAACCTGCTAAAAATGGAAAGTTACTAAAAATAGAAGTTACTTATAATGGGAAGATAACTGAACCCCTTTCGTACTTCTGTCTTCTACTCCTTTAGGTTCAAGGAGGGAGTGATCTTGATCCCTGTCAGCTACCCTTGTGTTTGTGATTGCTATTTGAATAAGGTACAGATATTCTGCTCTTTGTATAAGGAGCCTTCGGTCTCTATTTTGATTCGTATTAGGGTTTCCCTATACCATTGCTATGTTCCCTACACTTTGATATGAACCTTTGATTTCTGAACCTCTTATATGAACCTTTGGCATATGAACCTTTTGACATGAACCTTTGATATGAACTTTGAGATTCGGACTATGACTATATGAACCTTTTCTTTGATATGAACCCTTTGCTATGAACCTTTGATATTTGAATCTTTGACCTTTGACCTCAGTTTGATACTACGAGCCAAATTTGTTTCCTAGCCATGAAGGTAACATGGCCGTGTCATTGATGCACCAATGGCATGACTCTTGTGTGGTCAGAGTGATTAACCACACCGTCCCCATTTTGATTTGATATGAGCTCACTATGATTTGTTATGGCCAATATGATTTGTTTGGGGGGCGTATGGATGCATCCTAGATTTGTTATGTATATGATATGATATGATATGATTTGATTTGGTGACTGATGATGGGTGCAATCCACGTCTTTCACAAAATTTGGGAGCTAGCTACTCCATTTGAAGAATGAGGACACCCCTCATATTATCTGATTATCTGAGAGGTCTCCCCTCTATATGATTATGAAGATATGATACGATTTGATATGTGATGTGATATGTGGGCTCGTGGTGGATTACTGTCCTAAACCTTTACTCTTTATTTCCTTTCCTATATCTCATTCATTTTGATATGCCTATTCATTTTCCGTTTGCTTTTGTTCCCGTTTATTATATATCTGTTCACTGGGCTTTTTAAGCTCAGCCGCATTTCTTTTCCTGCGGCAGGTTTTTAGTAGGAAGCCAGGAGCTTGGGTTTGCTTTGGGATGAGAGATTAGCTTATGAAGACGATACCCTAGTTTTAGTATTCATTTATGTATGTCTACGTAGATTTGGTATATTTTCCTTTATAACATTGTAAACCATTTGTATTATGTAAGTCGTATGTTATGCTTGCCTTTGATATGTCACCATTTTCGTGACACTTCTACCCTTGCCGGGTTGGGGTGTTACAATTATGGTATCAGAGCCAGGTTTACGACTTGTAGTACATCTACCCTTGGCCTGTGTAAGTTAGGACCCCTAAGTTTCCACTGTAGGCGCTCGTAGGATAACCTTTGCGAAGTTGCGTAGAATTTTCCCATAGGAATATAAGTCATAACCGGTGAGGAATGGGTAGTCTAGGACATCCATGTGAGTAGTAATTGCTTCCGCATCACTCTGAATCTTGCCTTTGCCTTTAGTCATGCCTTATAAGAACGTTTGTCGCAGAAGACGAGGAAGTTTTACCTTCCGTCATTTGAATGATGAACGTTGTATGTTAACCAATTTTCCTTTAGAAGGATTTGATGTTGATATTTGTCCAGTACGGAATTGTTATCTAAGCATGCTGATGCTAATAACTGATATTCCATACATCTCAACTCTGATAGTTAAACGATGTTCGTATTACTATCGGTGCACACCCTACCATTCCTATGTTATAAGCTAAACAAGATTTCAATCCTTTGAACTGTTCACGATTCTAAATTTGATATATTTGACCTTGATATATTCTAATACTCTCCCATCCTACACCTTGATGAACCATGTACCTAAATTGGATATGTGAACTATCCGTATGATTTGACAACCACATTCGCTCTGAGAATCCGTTTCCCTTTGGATGTATTTGACTTTGAGGTCTCTTGATTATGGATTGGTGGTTTTTGTAAAGCTATCATGGACTACGATATTTGAAATACGACCTTTAATAATCTGCTTCACCATATTTTGATATGATATTCTCAATCATTTGAATCTGTTAAAATTATTGTTGCTATGAAGCACATACTCCGATCTCTTTGATTCCCAATTTTCTCCTAACGCCTGTTAGTATCCACTCTTAGAAAGCTCCGGCATTTGAAAGTTTGTTGTACGAATTTCTGGTGCTTCTGATGAACCTTTTGAGATCCGTTTGGGAAGTAAAGTTTGCATTGAACTAATCTGAATTGGCGAAACCACGATATTGAAGAAGTTAAGAGATTGTAGGAACTGATGGGATATGAGTTTGTTCACTTCAGTGATCTCTTGAATGCTCCTGTTGGGTTATGAGGAAGAAAGAGAGAAGTGTGCGGCGGCACACCGACCATTGTGAATGTAACCGTAATCATTATTCCATTTCCGCGTATCAATATTTGATTTGTTCTATTTTTGAAACTCCGTAGCAGACGACCTCATTTGAGTTTGAAAGACGGAAGAAGCAACCACAAGAACATCTGAGAAGGAAGTTAATTAGTTGAGATTAAGTTCCGCGAAGCATTACAATTTGATTTGTGAAGATAAAGATTTGTGATATAAAGTTTTCCCTAAGAAGATTTCCTGAAGTTGCTTTAGTACCCGTGTGACCACTATGAGTTTTGAATGATGTCAATTGTATTGACTAGAAGATTCATGTTTTCGTAAGTATTCGGACAATTGTCATAGTATGACAGTATGTTTGTGCTCAGAGACGATCGAGGAACACGTTGACCATTTTAGTATGAAGTAAACCGACCCTTTGTTCTAGAAGAATAGATTCACTTGATGATCGGAGATTGTAGCAAACAACACCACCAGGTATCCGATGACTAAAGAGCTTCCACAAAAAGGACCAGGTCTGAAGACCACTGTCAGAGTTAGAAACCTTGTAGAAGATGTGCAGAAGAGTTTCGTGACAGGCATTACCAAGAGAGAAGCAGGTGAGAAGAAGACAGACTGAGATGAGACTCGATTATACCCCAAGCAGCACGTGGAGACTTCAGTTGGGCATCAAGACGACCAGACCGTAGGAGATGAGCTTCCAGCACATAAACCAGGAAGTCCACAGCAGTTTGAGTTGGTGAATTCTGAATCATGTTAGAAGACCTGTAGGAGGCACGCAACCTTGTTTCTCTAGTCATTTTAGTTGTACTAAGATGAATTGAGAGCTGAAGCAGACTCGCAAATGGAGGAATACACGGTGATCACGTCAGAGATTCACGCTACCACACCCAAGTGTCAAGAAGAAGTGTCGAAGACTTGAGGAACCAGACTCAAGTTTATGATTTCCTTTTCACCCTATGATCGTATGATTAGACAAGAGAGCGGCTACTTGGAATTTGAAAGGATTCGAGATCATGAAATTGAAGGGATGAAATTTTGTAGTAAACGTTTGGATTCGGAAGATTTGATTTTTGTAAAGGATGAAGATATTGAAGACGTAATTCATTTCCTCTTAGACCACTCAAGTTTCCGTTACCTTTCGATAAGATCTTGAATGAGCCTTTTCCCTATTAGAAATTCCATTCGATGTCCATTATGCATGTGTTGGACGTTGGTTCGTTATGAGAAGGATGATGAATTGTGGAAGACCTAACGTCTCGACGACGAGTTTCATTTTGAGGTGTACACATTTCGTTACGCTATTTGTACGTCCAAATTCCTCCGATTTAGAATCCGTAGTGATGTTTGTTTTGGACCAACCTTAGGAGGTAGAAAGACTGATAGGTGGTTAAGGTAAGTAGTTCTGTTCGCGACTTGAGATAAAGTATGACCATCATGATGGTATACTCATATGATGCTGGTATTATGACGGTTCGCGAACGTGATAATACTTACGTCATATGACGTACCCTCATTGTGTTCATAGGATATTTCGAGGAGTACTTTAGAAACCTTAGAATTTTGATTAGAGATGTGAGAAATTTCGCATTTGTAAGATTTAGGTTCGTTCCACCTATACGCTTAATCTGTTTCGCCGTTATACGATTTGATACGTTTGGATTCTCGGTACGCGGTTGTTGACCTTTGTAATTCCGATAAGAATCTTAAGTTCTGCTATAAGTTTCTTCCATTTGATATCACCTACAATTTATTTTCTGTACGATCTCATCTGATTTGTCTAATCGAATGCTATGGACGGCATATCCGTCACAATCTTGCGTATCCTTGTATCTCTTCTGAGAGAATATGATAACCATTCGTCATGTTTGAATATGATCCTTGCAATCTGAATTCCGTATGATATGTCAATTCTGGGAACTGAAGTTACTTTTGGATCGGCAATGAAGAGTCATGAGAAACAAGTCTTTTTACATTTCCGTTCGCTGTCCGTTGTGTCTTCTGTTTCGTTTCATCTCCGTTCGCAAAGATTCTTTGGAAGAACCACCCAGAGCGGGAAGCTACCTGGGAAACCGAGGAATCAATACGAGCTAGTTATCCGCATTCTGATCTAGTGCGTCCCAATTTTGTTTTCGATCCTTTCACTTCTGATGCTTTGCAAATTTCGAGGATGAAATTTTTCTGTTAGAGGGGAAGAGTTGTAAAACCCGAAAATTTAAAACATGCAAAAATTACCAAAATGCCCCTGAAACTTTAAAAATTTAATTAAAACTTAATTAAAGTTCCGAATCGATCCCAAACTTCTGGAAACGAGCAAGATATGGTACAAAATAATTTTGAAGACTTCGATTAATATTTATACAAGTTGTGAAATGACCAAAATACCCTTGTGTGTACCAAAAATTTAAATACACAATTCTTATTAATTAAAAACCATTTAAATTACAAGATTAATTAAGGAAATAAATTAAAAAAAAGGGTAAATTGATTCTTGGGCCTTGAAGGCCGGCTCTCTAGTCAATTCAGCCCCTCAAGTTTCCCAATTTTACACTTTACACCCTTAAGTTATATAATTTACATTTTAAACCTTATAATATCCATAATTACACATTAAACCCTTAGTTTATCAAAATTACATAATGATCACTTATTTTATCGTATTATACGAATCTACCCTTAAGTATTCATAATTTACACATCAAGTCCCTCAAGTTATCAAAGTTTCATATTTAGTCCCTTAAATTACAATTTCAACTTTTAATTATCAATAATTACATATTAAGCCATTAATTTACCAAAATGACACCTAACCCCTTGAATATGATTTATTACTCAAATCAACCTTAATTTTCCAGAAATTACATAATTAGTCCCTCTATTTTAATTATTTACAAATCGAACCCTAATTAAATAATAAATACATTTTAATCCTTTAAAACATAAAATTTACACATGACACCCCCAACTTATATTTTATTCAAATAATATGCAGTCCAAATTAAGTTCTAAAAATAACCCTTGAGTTTTAAAAGTTACAAAACACCCCCTAGACATTTAAACATAATCGAATACCATTTTTATTCACAAAATCCTAACCCTAAAAATACCAATCACTCCCAAATCATTAATTCATCATTATAACATCATTAATTAGTCAAAATCAAGCCCTAATTCCAAACCCTAGCTCGACCCACATTTTATTTCTATTTCTTCTATATATAACTTAAATCCGGTAAAACAAATAAATCAAAAATAATTAGATCAGGCCATAACAAATCGAATTAGCATTTTTCCCAGGCTAACATGATCATGTAGAGCCCAAATAAAATAAATATGAGGCCTCAAAAATTCGGATTGAATTATTTAGGTATTATGCCCGTTTTTAAGATTAAATTCACAAATAATTCATTGGGTGTGCATGGATCGAATTTCTTATTTTATCTAAGTTATAAGAGACCAAAGGATCATAGGAAAAATACCAAACCAAGGATTGAACGTGTGATTGAGCAGAAACAATTTACACCTTGTCGAGTGGTGTTTTTGAACCAAATATTCCTAGCGATCGATCCACAGCCTCCACGACCTTAGGAACATTTTTCACAGAGCATATATGATATGAGGATCATAAGAAAAATGATAAAAGAATTTTACAAGGCTCACACAAATTGATTTGGGATTTACCTTGAAAACTAGGGCGCGACAAGGAATATTTCCCTTGGATCGAATCCGGCCACAAACCACTTCAAAACAATTTTTATAGCCCTCTAATGGTGACTAAGAACACAGGAAAAATGATCTTTAGCTTTGGAAAAATCGGATGAGGAGGATACGAATTTCTTTGTGTTTTAGGGTTTCTTGGATGGATCGGTTTTGGTTTTAAAGAGAAAAATGAGATGAGGATGAAATAAATGGAGGGTTGCCGAGTCCTAGGGGAGGGCTTTGACCCTGATTTTCGGTGCTATTGATTAGGCCCATGATGGGATTGATTATTTCCAAAATTGTTCCATTTTAAATCTTCTTTATTAAACATAATGTTAATTATAATTAATTAGGTCCATATAGGGGTATTTTAGTCATTTCATAATTTGTATAAATGTTAAATAAAGTTGTCAAAATTATTTGGTCACATATTTTATGCATTTCCAGAAGTTTGGGATTTATTGGATACTTTATAAGCTTTAAATAAATTTTTAAACTTGCAGGGGCATTATGGTCATTTTACATGTTTTAGATTTTTAGGGTTTTACACCCGTCATCCACGCAATTAATACACACTAATCAACCGGTAAAAGATAGTTAGGGAGTAAGGAAATCTAAGTAAACACATTTCTCTCCATATAAGTTCCACCAACCTTTTCATTTTCAGTTATTTTATTTTATTTGCAATCGTAGTTATTTGGGTTAGTTGACTAGCAACTAATTCTGCCCACTCCTTAAAACCCGAGATTTTACTTGCTTTCATAAAAATATAAAAATACAAAAAGAATCTTCTCTCACCCTTAGACCTATTAGAGTAGTTTTTCAATCCTAACGACACTATTCCCCTAGAGAACGATCAATCCCCCGGTACTTGCCACTACACTATACTACATCGGTCAGGTATACTACCTGGTGGGGATTGCAAGCCTCTTGAGATCCCTCAAGAGGTAAAACCTGTTGTAAGGTCGCAAAACCACGCATCATCGCTAATATATGTGTATAAATAGAACAATTTGAGTAGCTTAGCTTTAGGGTTTAAAAATTGCTTGTATGAACTTATTAAAGAAAACTTATAACATCAACTTGTTAGGTGAACTTGTTGAGAATCAAGATGTGTAATAAAATTGATAGGTTGTGTGTATGATTTCTACTTTATCGAGCCTTGTCTAGTCGACACAATAAAGGTGTTCAAAAAAAGAAAATGACTTATATAAGTGTGATTTATTATATGCGATGTAACAAGAATGGTAAATGGTGTTCGTTAAACATAAAAACGAATATGTAAATGTCGTGTGATTGTGTAACCATGGTTTCTAGCCTTCCATCATAGGAGGCAACCATTGTTCACGTGAAAATGAATAATAAAGCTCGTAAAAATACGTAAAAAAATATATACGTTCGAATAAAATTTAAGTACGATGCATGTGTGATTTATATCAAAGGAATGAATTTGAAATGAGTTTATAAAGACTTACAACCTTAAAGGTGGAGAGTTTTACATGTAAAACGATCTAGAACTTGGATAGAAATCAAGTAAATCGATATAACTATAACCAAATGCTTCGAAATGGAACTTTCGACTTGGAAATTGGCTTGAACAAAATGGAAAAGTGCTTCTGGTCTTCTGTGGTTCGAATGGAGAGTGAAATATTTAGGAGAAATGCATGAAAAGGCTATGGTGTGAATGTGAGTTATTAGCAAGTGAAAATGTGTATACTTGTACACGTATAAGTGTATTTGTTTGATTTTTGAAACACAAGTTGGTTCGAAAAGTAGCTTGGCATAGAATATTGGACTTTAGAAAGATATGCAATATATTTCTAGGACTTTAGAAAGGCTAGTGAGTGTAGGAGTGTCATATGAATCGATTTATGTATATATACTTATGTCGGCATGCTCAAAAGGATCAAAATGATTTAGTAACGTGTGATTTTGTTATAGAAGGTGAGAAATAAACTTAGGATCTCATATATGATCATAGAAAAATAATTGGCCTAGGTGAAATTGAGTTTAAACCGATTTGGATATTATGTGTGAAAAATGGATTGAACTTGATCGAGTGTTGATGGTGATTTACTTTGTACTTCGTTAGGTGATCAAAAATTCATAATAAAATGTGAAAGTCGACTTACCGTTTCTTTGGTGGGAGAGGATTCGAGTGATGTAAAATGTTTTATAGTTCATGTGTCGAATTTAGAAGAAATCACGGCCAAGTGAGGTGAGTTTAGTCGAGTGAAATATGTGAAATAATTAAAACTTAAAAATAGGTTGGGCTTATGAATAGTAACAGGCCAAGGGAAAATTGGGTTGTGACTTAATACAAGGATCCGTTTGGTGTATAAAGAGTGTGTTTATTTCGTCGTGGTCCGCGTGTGAGCTCGTTCCAATATTTGGTGAATCACGTATCAACGTTTTCGAGTTATTATAATGTAATCACGTAATTAAATGAGATAACCTCTCATTAATAGATGTCAATAAATAAATAATGCGCACTTTCTGATAATTAATCATAATTATTAAAATGGAAAATTACCATTTTTCACACTTACAAACTCGAGCTCCTAGAGGAACTCAGTAGAGTACACCCCACATTTCACGTTTCACAGCTAAAGAAGTGTTTGTTAGATGAAACTCTTGTCATCCCAATGAAAGAAATCCAACTCGATGACAAACTCGTATTCACAGAAGAACCAGTGGAAATAATGGATAGGGAGGTGAAACAACTAAAGCAAAACCGTATTCTCATTGTCAAAGTTCGATGGAACTCTAAACGAGGACCAGGGTACACATGGAAATGTGAAGACCAAATTCGCGACAAATACCCCCATTTATTCTCATAGACAACCCTAACTACTATCTTAGATTTAAATTCCGGGACGGAATTCTGTTTGACGGGTAGGTATTGTAGCAATCTGTAAAATTCCCAAGTAATTTGTACATGCTAATCAAGTATTAATTAGTAATACAGTTCAGTTAACCATTTTTATGGGCAAAATTTGAAAATTTTGTTTAATGCATTACGTTAATTCAAACACATTGGAACGAGCTCACACACGGACCACAACGAATCTAGCACACTCATTATAAACCAAACAGATCACACTTACTATTCCTGGCCCAACTTTTGGCCTGTTACTATTCAAGCCCAACCCAACTTTATATAATTCTTATTATTACACTCGGCTGAACACACTTTACTTGGCATCGATTTCTTTTAAATTCGACACACAAGATATGCAACTTTTTGCACCACTCGAATCTCTATACACCCAAGAATCAGTATGTCGAATCTCATTTGCTCATTCGAATGTTTGATACATGAACGAGATGCAAAGTAAACCCCTCTCGACCACCTTTACAAGTTCACACATATTAATCCATTTTAACTAAACTCGATTAAACTTAATTTGTACCTAAGCATATATTTATTTCTAGTCAATTTTGAGTTTATGAGATTGTTTCTCACCATTTTCTAACATTTGGACACGTTATAAATCGTTTTGGACCTTTTCTATATGTCGAATGAGACATATGTAACACACAACTTGTGTTATAAACCGAACAACACACAAACCCCCCTAACTCCCTAGCACTCGAGTGATATTCCCTAACCCTTATCCCAAACCTGCTAACAATCAAATCACACAAGTTGTGTGTATAAAATACAATATATACGATAAAAATACATGCATATATATACTTACATTAAATCCCATTCACACCTTAAGCCTTTATCCCATTTTCTCTCTAAGTTTTCCCTTTGTCGAGAGCCTCAAGAACAGGAGTGAGTTCTATAGCAAGTTCGAGCCATTTCCTAATCGATCAAGCCTCATTCGAACTCCTTGGTGATAGTTCTAGCGTGTTACGTGAGTTCTATCCGAGTTCTAAACCATTCGAACGTATAACACACCACCATTTCGGTGTTGTAAGCCCTCTTAAACTCTTTTCAATTCATTATTTTTTATTTCAACACACCATGCATCGTTATACATTTCTACTCGAACGTATATTCATTTTCATGCATTATTTCGATTCTTGTACTTATTTCTTTCGTATATACTCAATGACCTCCTTCATGGATGGCTAGAAATACGAGTTTCATACTTTTTCGACACTTACATATTCGTTTTATTGCTTTTTGAACCTTATTTTAATCATATGTCGAATCGTATAAATCATATCACAATATATATGTCATTTTCACATTTTTGGACTATGTAATATTCGACTAGAAATGGCCATGTAATATCGAATACGTATACACAACATATGGTTTTTATTACTCGACCTATTTCTCAGCAAGACCACCTAATAAGTTGTTGTTATAAGCTTCCATTAATAAGCTCTTAAAAGTCCTTTTTGAAGCCACAACTAATCGCTACTCAAAACTGTCCTTGATATACATTTATATCCGATTGGGCCTTAAAGCCCAATAAGCTGTTTATAAGCAATATCAATAAGCTGATTATATAAGCTCTTTTGTATTATTTTTGATACCTTAAAATAAGCCCAAACTCAGGCCCAACTTGTCCTAAAACCCCTCGGATCAATAAACGTTATTGGGCTTTATCTTAACTCGTTAAAGCCCAATAAGCAGAAAATAAGCACTTTTGCAAATAAGCAGTTTACTTTGACTCAAATAAGCTTTATAAGAATGTTAAAACTCTCGGAAATCATTTCCCACTATTTTTGTGATTTTTGGACTTGTTTTGCAAACTATATTTCATTTCGGGTTAAAAGTGTAAGTTTCACATAATTAAGTCCCAAACTGCCATTTCAGTAAATTAAGGGTAGAATATGCTCAAACAGTAAACAGAAGGTTTAATATGTCATTTTGGAAACTTTTAGACTAAAGATGCAATATATAATTAACCAAGGACTAACAGTGCAAAACTAACTCCGTTATGGTAGAAAGTGTATAATTTGTATAAGTACAAGGACCAAACTGTAACTTTAACTCATGCATATTACATTTCATATTTTACACTTTCCCACTCACTCACGTGCATTTTTACATTTCGTTCAATATTTAATCACGTTACGTTTATATTTATATATAACGAATTTTAACGAATAACTTAACGTTTCGTTCAATCACTATCGATGAAATGATATTTATGAATTCAATGACATAAAAACAAGATAATATTATGTATAATATTATTTTTGAACTTTAAGCATTTTAAGCATATCATCTACACTCATCTCACACCAATTCGTTATCCGTTACTCATTTTCACACTCAATGTTCATATTAAGTCAAAACTATCAAAATCTCAGACTTCACTATTATTCAGGTCGTGTGTTGGAGCCGTTCCCGTAATTCACTTGATTTCACATTTCACCTTGCCAGTTACATTCAAGGTGAGTCATAGCCCCACTTTTACATATTTACAACTTTACACTCTATGGGGGAGATACATGCTACAAACTATAACACAAGTATTTTATGTATGCTTCACCTGAATTGATATTGCCTAAGTTACTCTATTGCCAAAAGCCCCTCACATCATGAACCATTAATCACTTGCGAGTGAACGCGAATATAGTGAATAGATCTATTGGAGGCTGACTGCCTATTCCACTAATGCCTGACGGATAGCCTTAGTTGCTAGTCAGATTAGTCGCAATGCACTATATTTGAAGGGAATAGGAAAATGGCAAAATCACCTATTACACAAGGGCCATTATCACCGGTTACTAACACTATTAACGTTTTCGTGTCATGAGACTTAGGGCAATATACACTGTTAATACAAATATCGTCTCAAAAACGTTATTTATATTCTTTGATCTTTTCTTAGTTTTGTTAATGATAAATAAAAGGAATATCTTTTAGCAAATAATAAATACTAGTTTAAGTCTCTTAAATTACACATTTTACACTTCACATAATAACCAAGAATTACAAGTTTGCTTATTTAGTAACTTGTTTCCTTAAAAGGAAACTTTAATTCTAAAATCATTCCATGACATCATTGCATACATCACATATAATATCTTTGATATATCTTGTTTAGATTTACAAGTTACATAGTTGACATTTGAGGATCTTGGATGATTTGGTAAGATATGGTAAGATACAACAAATCCTTAGCTGTCACATCCCACGGATCCAAGTCCAATGAAGGACGGATCCCTATTATGGGATCCGTGGGATCCGTCAGCTGAAGATCAGCTTGCCTATAAATAGCAAGCTGATCATTTGGTTTTATCATCACTCATATAGCTTAACACGCATATTCATTCAGTACATATCTTACTAACATCATTCATAGTTGCATTTCACTTTGATTTTTCATTTTGTAGAAGAGAGATCAAGCTTTCAAGGATCTACAGAACCATAATCCTTTAGTTGCATTACTGTGTGATATTGTAGTTTGTTTCACACATCATATCTATCATTTGTAATCAGTGAGTGTGGTTAGTGCTTTAGTCCTTAAAGCACAAAGAGTGTAGGGAGTGGTTGTACCCTTGTAAAGAACTCGACATCTAGCTTAGTGTCGGTAAAGTAAATAGGCGACGTCAGGTTGGTTCTACCTTGTGAAAGAACCCGGTGTTTAGCTTAGTACCGAAAAAGGAAGTAAGCGACATGTAAAGGTTTTCTCCGCCTAGAAAAAGGAGTTTGTTTCTTAGTGAAAGATAAACTCTCGAGTAGGAAGCTCGGGGAGTGGAGTAGGGCAAGGAAGAGAGTCCTTGTAGCCGAACCACTATAAACAACAGTGTTGTGTGGTTTGATCTTTCCACTCTTTATTTTTTGTTTACATTGTGTGATTATTTATTTGTGATTGTTTTCTTTGAATTAACATATAGTAACAAAGCAAATAAAACTTGAAAAACGGATAAAACTATTCAACCCCCCTTCTAGTTTTCGACAATTGGCATCAAGAGCTACGTTACTTAAGATTTTTAAAATATATTGTATTTTAAAACTTAAAATGATCCATGGATTTTGAAAACTTTAAAGAAGGGCAATCTATGCAGAGACCACCTCTATTTGAACCAAATTGTTTTATCTATTGGAAAAATCGCTTTGAGACTTATGTAAAGTCAAAGGATATAGATCTATGGTATATAATAGTTGGTGGTAATTACAAACCTATTAGTAATAATATTTCGGGTGGTAGGGATGAAGGAGCTTCTCTTACTCGTCACAGTGATGAGCAAAAGAAACTAATTGCCAAAAATAATGAAGCCAAAATGATGCTTTATAATGCCTTACCTAAGAAAGAATATGAAAGAGTTTTTATGTGTAAAACGGCTAAGGATATTTGGCAATCTCTTATTATCACACATCAAGGGAACTCACAAGTAAAAGATAACAAAATTGGTCTTCTTGTTCAACAATACGAACAATTTGTTATCTCTGAAGATGAGACCATTGATAGTGCGTTTGCTAAGTTCAATACTATTATTACATCACTTAAAGCACTTGACGAATCTTTTTCTAGTAAGAATTTTGTCAGAAAATTTCTAAGAGCACTCCATCCGAAATGGAGAGCAAAGGTGACAGCTATTGAAGAATCTAAGGATCTCTCAAGCATGACACTGGATGAGCTCATAGGAAACCTAAAAGTTCACGAAATGATTATGGAAAAAGACTCGAAAATTATCAAAGGAAAAAAGGAGAAGATTAAGTCTATTGCCTTGAAAGCCAAAGCAGAGTCAAGTGACGATGATGAATCTTGTTCAAACAGTGATGATGAAGAGTATGCAATAGCCGTGAGGGATTTCAAGAAATTCTTCAGGAGACGAGGAAAGTTTGTAAAACCACCTCGTGATGAAAAGAAATCCTCTCGAAAAGATCGTGACGATAAGAAAGGTAAGGTTGATAGGAAATGCTATAGGTGTGGTAACTCCAGTCACTTAATAGGAGAATGTACAAAGCCTCCAAAGACCAAGTCTCAAAGAGCCTTCGTTAGTGGAGCTTGGAGCCATAGTGAAGGAGATGATGATGATGAGCCTATGAACAACGAAATTGCTCTTATGGCTAATGACATAGAAGAGGTACATTCTGATTCATACTCCTCTATAGATGATGAAACCTTAGAAGTAGAATATAACAAACTGTGTGACGTCACTTTAAAAATCATAAACAAAAACAAATTTTTGAAAACAAAGACAACACTTTTAGAAAATGAAGTATTTTGGCTTAAAGAAAAAGTAATACGAATTGAAAAAGGTAAAGATAGTAAAGAAACGTGTGTGTCTTGTCAAGAACTAAAACTTGAACTAGAAACCTTAAGAACCACACAGGAAGATTTAATGAAACAAAATTCAAAGTTTAAAAGGTTTGATAAAAACATAAGTTGTGCAAATAAAATAATGAAAATGCAAAAACTACCTCATGATAAAACAGGACTAGGCTTTATGAAACTAGGAACATTAAGTGATCATAATGAACAGACTGTGAATAAAACTGATTCAACCAAGTTGGAGACTCACGGATCCGACAGATCCAAAAATTTGGATCCGCCAGGTGTATCCAAAGGATCCGCGGGTACAAAAGTTGAACAGAAGGTTCACAAAGTCGACCGTTCCGAGTTTGTTAAAGTTACTAAGAAACCTAACAGTAACATAACCAATAATAAACACAAACTAGCAGTATCTTTAGGAAGAGGTCAAGCTAGAAATGAATATAGAGTTAAAACAGATCAACAGAGACCTCAAATGAGTTTTCCCAAACATCCCTTTCCAAAGAGTATAGTTAATCCACAACACACTTATCAAAATAATTGGAACCAAAACATGCCTAGAAACTTTCATGGTCCTAACTATATGCCGTGGAACAATTGTCCACCATTTCAGTACATAAACCATGATAATGTCATGTTCAACCCAAACGGACCCATGAGATATTGGGGACCAAATTCTTGACTCTTTTATGAACTTAGGTATGCTTGAAAGTTGATCTTGAACCTGATGAGTGGATCAAAGATAGTGGGTGCTCAAGACACATGACGGGAAACAAAAATCTTTTCTCAACCTACCAAGTGTATGACGGAGGTAATGTCACATTCGGTAGCAAGCTTAAAAGTAAAATCATCGGAAAAGGTACAATCTCTCATGACTCTCTATCTATTGATGATGTTGCTCATGTAGATAATTTAGGATTTAATTTGCTTAGTATAAGTCAATTATGCCGCAAAAAGTATAATGTCCTTTTCAGTGAAAATGGAAGTAAAATACTTAAAGATGGCATAACCGTAGGAAAAGGTGTTTTAAAGAATAATGTCTATGTTATGAAATTAGATAAAACTCCTAAAGATAAGTTATGTCTTACCTCCTTGGACGAAAACTCAACTCTATGGCATCGACGCTTAGGTCATGCTAATATGAGGCTTATTCAATCTTTGTCATCCAAAGAACTCGTTAGGAACCTACCCAAGTTGAAATATGACCAACACTTTTGTGATGCGTGCAAAATTGGGAAACAAGTACATAATAGCCATAAGGCTAAAAACATGGTATCTACATCTAGATGCCCAGAATTATTACATATGGATTTGTTTGGTCCGTCGGCTATACAAAGTTATGGAGGAAATTTTTACACTTTAGTCATAGTAGATGATTACTCTTGATATACATGGACTAAATTTTTGAAAACTAAAAATGAGGCATTTGATAAATTTGAAAATTCTAAGCAAGAAAATTCAAAATCAAATAGGAAATAACATAGTATCTATTAGAACTGACCATGGTCGAGAATTTGATAATGAAATCGAATTTGGAAATTTTTGTGATAATATTGGAATAACTCATAATTTCTCGGCTCCTCGTACACCTCAATCTAATGGTGTAGTAGAACGTAAAAATAGAACAATTCAAGAAATGAGTAGAACTATGTTAAATGAACAAAACATACCTCAAAAGTTTTGGTGTCACACTGTAGATACTTCTACATATATCATAAATAGAGTTTTAATTAGACAATTTTTAAATAAAACTCCCTATGAAATTTATCGAGGTAAAAAGCCTACATTAGGATATTTTAGAGTTTTTGGAAGCAAGTGCTTCATTTTGAACACAAAGGATTATCTCACCAAGTTCGACCCAAAGTCATATGAAGGTGTATTTCTTGGGTACTCACAAAACAGTAAAGCATACATAGTATTAAACAAGGAAACATCAAGAGTCGAGGAATCGTTGAACGTAACATTCAACGAAAGTCCACCTCCCTCTAAGACATCACCTTTGGTAGGTGATGACTTAGTTGAAAGTCAAATGGCTAATGATATAGAAAACATTGAAAATGACAATGAACCCGTAAAATGAGAAATAGTCAATATTAAAGAAACTAAAAGTCATCCATTAAAAAACGTCATAGGAAAACTTAATGAAAGAACATTAAGATCCAAAGCTCAAAATGAAAGTAACTATTTTTGTTTTATTTCAACTGTTGAGCCCAAAAATATAGACGAGGCAATAAAAGATGAATCTTGGGTAATTGCTATGCAAGAAGAACTAAATCAATTTATTAGAAATGATGTTTGGACATTGGTCCCTCCACCTAAAAACCAAACCATAATCGGCACCAAATGGGTCTTTAGAAATAAAATAGATGAAAAATGGTATTGTATTTAGAAATAAAGCTAGGCTAGTAGCTCAAGGCTACAAGCAACAAGAAGGTATAGATTACGATGAAACTTTTGCACCCGTAGCTAGACTCGAGTCTATTAGGATATTACTTGCATATGCATGTGCACATGATTTTAAGTTATTTCAAATGGATGACAAAAGTGCTTTCTTAAATGGTTTTATAAATGAAGAAGTATATGTTGCACAACCTCCCGGCTTTGCCGACTTTGAAAAACCAAATTATGTTTTCAAACTTAAGAAAGCTTTATACGGACTTAAGCAAGCACCAAAGGCTTGGTATGATCGACTTAAGACCTTCCTAGTTGACCATAAGTATACCATGGGCCTGGTAGATAATACTCTCTTCACCAAGAAAAAGGGATCACATATTATTGATGCGCGTGATGTGTCGTTGCGGTTTAGCAGTTTTAATGCCTACTCAAGTTTTAAATTTATATTTAGCCGACTTATCAATAACACACACACTTAACGAGCAGTGTACCCGGTCAGTATGAATATAATGGTAAGTAGAGTGTCGATCACTAAGAGTGGAACGTATTATCTCGTTAATCTAATCAGTATTTTAATATCCTAAAGCAAGGGGGTTTCAGCCTGAGAGACTGACACGATTTGTTTGCAATTAAATAATAAAATAAACCAATAGGCACGAATCAGCAAGTAGCACACACGTACACAGATAAATACTCGAGACAATAAGAGGGCTGTCCTTATGATTAAGTAGATTGTCACTTGTTTTATTGATAGCTTTATATGAAGTGTATGTAGTTAACCCTTTCTCGTTGGTCCTAATCTTATCGGCGAGTAAACCCTTAATGATTACTTATGTCTAAAAGTTATTCCTAAGTGATCAATTTAGAAATAACCGTGGGAGCCACATTATGTCACGCAGTCAAATGCCCGCAAGCCACTAATAAACACAGAGGTTATCAATGCACTAATAAGCAGTAACCAAAGACATCAACATATAAACTTTAATTGATGGGAAAGCAAGTATTAAAGGGAGTGCAATCTTTCGTTGTCACATTACACAAGCCACCAATCCTGATGAATTAAAGTTTGCTAACACAATAAAACAAAACTACTTAATGAATTAAACACATGCAGCATCTTCTTACAGCTCTTGTATCTTTGATTTGGGTGTGTCTTGTGCTGCCTCCTTGACTGAATTCGTCCTTTGTTCCTCCTGTTCGGTCTTCGGTTTTAGGTTTTTCGGAACTTGTAATTCGTCTGGTCTACGGGGTATTTATAGTTTCTGTCTGAGGGAAGATGCGGCGCATCTACTAAGTAGATGCGACGCATGTACTTAACTTCGCGTGGGGTCCAAGATTATAATATTCAGGAATATTCGTACACCGCCAGAAGATGCGGCGTAACTCAATGATTAGATGCGGCGCATGTCCTCTTGTATCTTGGATCATATCTGGTGATATCTTGATAGAGATGCGACGCATGTCATGAGTGAGATGCGGCGCATCTGGAGCAGAATTGACTTGATCTTGTCCATGTTAGTAGACTTTCAACTTTATGCACGTTTTGCTCCATAATTAGTCCAAAATCGCTAAGTTTCACCAAATGCTTGTTTTTACCTGAGAATTACAAAAGTAAACGATTAAGTATCAATCCTCATACATAATATAGTAAAACAAGTCAAATTAATAGGATAAATGATAGTAATAAAATGTACTTATTTGAGTTCATCAAATATCCCCCCACTTGAACTTTACTTGTCCCCAAGTAAACCTTAGAATTTCTTTTATGAAAATGTATCCTAAAAGATGTTAGGATTTATTTTTATATTTAAGCATGTATTCGTTTATTTCATAATCACACAACTAAACACTTAACGAATTAGAAGTAAAATAAAATAAGTCGATAAAAGCAAATCTAATCGTTTAACTGTCCAGTCGCGACGAATATTCTATCATAAGCTTGGCAAGTAAACACATCTCCACCACTAAAGCTAAGGAATAACAAGTCTAAAGCGGTAAAAAGGGTTTTTAGGCTTAAGGGTTAATTATTCTTAATCACTATCGATCTCAAATTCCAGAAAAGGCGACAAAATCACAAATACATGATCGAATCCACGAACACGATACTTGCAATTGCTCAAATCCTTAACTCGAATAGGCTAAAGATAGGTCCAAACTTCACCAATAATAATATATCAAAAAGGGCGACAAAATCATAAATACATAGCCGAATCCACGACTACGATACTTAAGATTGCTCAAATCCCTAATCTCAATAAATCAAAGGTTCGGTTGGATAAAGAATAATAAAGGGTATGGATAACATTTGGGATATAAATTGGTGTAAAAATAAAAATAAACAAAACAAATAAATTAAAATCCTAAGTGTGGTTAATCACTATCCCAACCATCCCATGAATAAGACTCATATCATCGAATAACTCACGCTTTAACACTTGAAACACACGCTTTAGGTAGACACGAATTATACTCAACAAGATCTTAATCAAAGAATAAACCTTAATTGACGTTCCCATAACTGCCAATTCCCATTCAATCCATAGATATAGTACAACAAATAGTGGTGATATCGACCACTTACATAACTTTACATCGTTGGCTAAAACTAACTTCCAACTTTTCTTTCTTTTTCTTTTTCTTTTCTCATTTTTTCAATTTTTTTTTTTTTTTTTTTTTTTTTTTTTTTTTTTTTTTATAAACATAAAGATAGATGTGTAAAATTTTACCACATCACTATAATGATAATTCTGGATAATTTTTTCCATACTTTTCATGACTTCAGAAATAATGGTAATAGTGAAAGTAGTAAATACACGAAAAATAAACTCAAAGATATACAATATTTACTTTCACTCCAATTGCATTGTGCAATTTCCCGACCTAACCAAAGATAATGAATTACGCACACGAACACAGGTAATGTAAGGAAACACACTTTGCCTATAGCAATTAACCAACCACGGATTCTAATCTACAGGGTAGGCTAAGGTGTAAGGGTGTAACGAAACATTTTAAACATAGGTGTAAGAAACGAAAGGAATGGCTCTGAGTGTTTTTCTAGGGGTATCTTACTCTAAAAATGAGAGTAACAAAAGGTTTATACGGGGGTTAACTAACCAGTGTAGTTAGTTAATAACACATAACATATAATAGGCTATTTGGGTGTAATCCTAGAATTTTACCAATTTAGACAAGTCATTCCAATTATATAAATAATACTCATTATGGTGGTCTCGAATAGTATACAAGCCAAGTTCTAAAGTTTACAAGTCACCGGCACACTCATAGATTTGTGAATTTTGAAAAATCACAATTTTTGAAAATAACGTCATGTGTGCAGTTATGCAACTTAGATCTTAAACAAAAACATGCTAAAATTTTTTAAGTTTGATATATTAAGCACATTTTAAGCATAATTTTTTGAAAAAGTTTAGGACAAGTAATTGTTAAGTGTTCTAATTCTCCAATCCCCCCACTTAAGTTAAACAACATCCTCGTTGTTTGTATAAAAGGTTAAAAACTGGAAAATAAAAGAATTAGAACAGAAAAACTCCCCTGAGATTTGCTCGGTATGATCCTCCATTAGTATAAGAGCAAAAATCATCTTTCTTGTGGATTAGAACGTTAAAGCTTCATACTTGATGTATCCACAGAAAATCCATGAAACTATAATACCACCAATACTTTAAAACACACCTAAGATAAGAAAGGTTCAAACTTGCATAATACATTAGTAGTTAGGAAAAATAAAACTTAAAAATTAAAACTGAAAATCATCAGGTCAGTCGATGCGCCGTATCTTATTGAAGAAGATACGTCGTATCGAGCCTGGAATTAATACGGATCAGAATAAAGATGCGCCGCATCCTTAACCAGGGATGCGCCGCATTAAAAATAAACTGATAAATAGTTTTAAAGTTGAAAATAAAAATGCAGAAAAATAAAATAAGATATGACCATTGCAGGAGATGCGTCGCATCTCAGAATGGAGATGCGCCGTATCCTCATGCGGTCTGACTGACTCGACACATAAAACAGAAAAAGATAAATCTTCCGGGTTGTCTCCCGGTAAGCACTTGTCTTTATTCCAGAGTCTTCAAGTTAGACTCACGTTCAGCTCTTTAGTATCGATCATTGAAGGAGTCGGAAACATCGCGCTCCTTCATTGCCAATTCAGTAATATTGAACACTCCTTGCTCGTCCTTAATTTCCACGCCGTTCCTCTTTAATATCTGTATAAACAAAGTCCTGTCTCTTTCGGGCAGAGATGACGAAATGATAGACGGGAAATTCTTATTATCATATAGGCACAAATAAGCAAGGTGGGGTGGTAGTTCAATAAACACATCATTATTCAAATTCGTTTTCTCAACTATTCTCCTACGTTTATTAATTACTACACAATCATACCACTCATCATCAGAATCATTAACAACATTGCGTCTAAGTTCGGTAGGTACATTAAGGTCAATGAATTCCTCAAAGTTCTCATGATTAGGATTAGTTGAGTTGTTTTGAATCAATGTTTCTCCCATAAGTCTAGCTTCAAGATCGAGGTCCATACGCTCTCTTAATCCTAGTACATAAACACTTCTAATTATGCTTTTAACCGGATCTTGGCACTTATAGACTAGTTTATTATTCCCTACCCTTAATGAAATTTTTCTTTTAAACACATCAATCTTAGCATGGGCAGTAGACAAGAAAGGTCTTCCGAGAATTAAAGAAATCTTAACATCCTCGGGCATGTCTAGTATAACAAAGTCTACGGGAAAAATAAACTGCTCAATCTTAACTAGCACATTATTAGCAATCCCTTCAGGTCGTTTTACCGTTTTATCAGCCAATTCAATAAGTAATTTAGTTGGTGCTAATTTTCCTAGTCCTAGGGTAGCGAATGTCTTAAGAGGCATAACACTAACACTAGCTCCTAAGTCAGCTAACACATTATTGAAAGATATATTATTAATAGAACAAGGTAGAGTAAAACTTCCTGGGTCTCTTTCTTTATGAGGCAAGGCATTTGAGTCGGTTGCAGGGCTCTCTTCTTTCATTGTTGCCTTGATCTCCTCTTCAATCTTTGTCTTCTCTTTTAGTAGTCTCCTTAAGCTGATTGAAGAATTAAAGAAAAATTCGGGTCTTGAACCATCATTACCATTCATCGATCTTCTAGGTATATTAGGAGTGACTTCTTCAGTGGTGCTTATGGCCTTGACATGATCTCTTGGGTTTGTTTCAGTTGAGCTCGGTAAACTTCCATATCCCCTTTCTTGAAGAACTTTGCTCATTTGACCAATTTGTTGTTCCAATGCTTTGATCGAAGCTCCTTGATTTCTTGTAGTAGTGTCCGTTGAAGCTCGGATTTCTTTGATCATAGCAGTATTCTCTTCATGTCTTTTAGCAGCATCGGCCATAATTTGCTTTAAAGTATCATCTAAAGTCTGCCTCCTTTCTTGATAAGCGGAATTGAAGTTGTTCCTTTGATATAATCCCGGTGTAGCTTCCCTAAATCTCCCCGAAGGTCGGAATGGTTGTCCAAATTGGGTGTAATATGCTTCTTCAAATGTCTCACTTTCATTCTTGTTCGGGCAATCTTTAGTGTAGTGAGGTCCTTCGCACTTTTCACACCCAACTTGGGCAGCATATGCTCTTTCATCTCGCTTCTTCATCTCTCTACTAATTTTATCCAATTGAGCTTGAATAGCAGCAATCCCGTCAAAATTAGTGCTGCTCTTAGATCTAGTAGAGGTCCCATCGTGCCATTTCTGAGAATGATCAGCAGCTTCTTGGATCGCTTTCCTAGCATTAGTTGCACTCATCTGAGGTACAGCTCCCTTAGCATCCAAAATCTGTCTAGTTGGCACGTCCAGTCCCTGATAAAACAATATTATCTCCTGCATAGGGGTTAGATAGTGTTGAGGACATTTTATCAATAAATCTTTAAATCGTTCCCAAGCTTGATAAAGGGTTTCATCAGGCTCTTGCTTGAAACTATTGATAGCCTCCATCTTTTTAGCAGTCTTAGCAGGTGGACAATATCTCTTCAGGAATTTGCTCTTCAAACCTTCCCATGTAGTGATTGAACTAGCAGGTTCATTCCTTAGCCACTTGTTAGCAGCTCCTTTTAGTGAGATTGGAAAGATTCTTAGCATGAGTTGATCGGTATTGACTCCTTCTGAGGTAAACAAATCTGCAATCTCCAGGACCTTCTCAACATGCTCATTAGCATCCTCTTGTTCCGTCCCACTGAAAGCATTCTCTCTGAGCTCTTTGAGAAATTGACCCTTCAACTCAAATTTTGACTTGTCATCAAACTTAGGTCTAGCAACTCCTGAAGTGTAATCAGCACGGGTATTGTTCATGTATTCCTCCATAGTAGTGTTTTCGCCCATTGTTTCTGTTTCAACTTCCTCTTTTTCTTCAGAAAAGTAATCAAGCTCGAGTGAACTTGAAAGATCAAAGCTTCTTGTGTTGAAAAGCCTTTTAAGCGAATGTAGGGCTCGTTCAGGATCTTCGAAAGGTTGAATCAAGTTCTTCGTAGAACTCCTGGTCATGCACTTCCTGAAATCGATCACAAAAGCATCAGTAGGGTATGCTCGAGAAAGTAATATATCAGATAATTAATAACGAAAACGGAATATGAAAAATTAAAGTTACTGATATCTGCAGACGATGCGCCGTATCCAAAACGTTGGATACGCCGTATCTTAATACGTTAAAATTAAATCAGACTTTATCCAGAAAATAGATACGCCGCTTTAGAATTTAAGAATGCGCCGTATCGAATTAATTAATCAAAAATCAACTTATCTAATTAAAATTAAATGCGTCGTATTAACGAAAGTTAATGCGCCGTATTTTCGTTACGTTTAGAAATAAAAGATTTTAGATTCAGTAAGATGCGCCGTATCGACAGAGATCGATACGCCGTATCTGTTTAATAATTCGCAAACTGTTTTTAATTAAAATAATAGATACGCCGTATCTGCTAAAGCAGATGCGTCGTCTGGCGTTAACGTTTAGAAAAAAAAAATTTATTAAAAACAGATACGCCGTATCTGCAAAAGCAGATGCGTCGTATTACTTTATCGCTTAGAAAAATTTTCTTATTAAAAACAGATACGCCGTATCTTGGGGAAAAGATGCGTCGTATCGAATTAATTAAACGCGTTGTATTAAAAAAAAATTAAACGCAATACGCCGTATCTGAGAGATCAGATGCGCCGTATCGTTTGATTTAGCACAGTACAACGATAGCAGAACAGAAAAATACGAAAAATAATAAAAACAAAAAATTAAACACACAAAAGAAAATAAAACACACAAAAGCAAACAAATAACACAAAACAAATAACACACAATACAACAAATATGCAAAATAGTACAATGATGCAATTAATCTAATAAAAAGAAAAACCTAATTAAAATACTAATCAAATTAACAGATAATAACAATTCACTCCCCGGCAGCGGCGCCAAAAACTTGATGCGCGTGATGTGTCGTTGCGGTTTAGCAGTTTTAATGCCTACTCAAGTTTTAAATTTATATTTAGCCGACTTATCAATAACACACACACTTAACGAGCAATGTACCCGGTCAGTATGAATATAATGGTAAGTAGAGTGTCGATCACTAAGAGTGGAACGTATTATCTAGTTATTCTAATCAGTATTTTAATATCCTAACGCAAGGGGGTTTCAGCCTGAGAGACTGACACGATTTGTTTGCAATTAAATAATAAAATAAACCAATAGGCACGAATCAGCAAGTAGCACACACGTACACAGATAAATACTCGAGACAATAAGAGGGCTGTCCTTATGATTAAGTAGATTGTCACTTGTTTTATTGATAGCTTTATATGAAGTGTATGTAGTTAACCCTTTCTCGTTGGTCCTAATCTTATCGGCGAGTAAACCCTTAATGATTACTTATGTCTAAAAGTTATTCCTAAGTGATCAATTTAGAAATAACCGTGGGAGCCACATTATGTCCCGCAGTCAAATGCCCGCAAGCCACTAATAAACACAGAGGTTATCAATGCACTAATAAGTAGTAACCAAAGACATCAACATATAAACTTTAATTGATGGGAAAGCAAGTATTAAAGGGAGTGCAATCTTTCGTTGTCACATTACACAAGCCACCAATCCTGATGAATTAAAGTTTGCTAACACAATAAAACAAAACTACTTAATGAATTAAACACATGCAGCATCTTCTTACAGCTCTTGTATCTTTGATTTGGGTGTGTCTTGTGCTGCCTCCTTGACTGAATTCGTCCTTTGTTCCTCCTGTTCGGTCTTCGGTTTTAGGTTTTTCGGAACTTGTAATTCGTCTGGTCTACGGGGTATTTATAGTTTCTGTCTGAGGGAATATGCGGCGCATCTACTAAGTAGATGCGGCGCATGTACTTAACTTCGCGTGGGGTCCAAGATTATAATATTCAGGAATATTCGTACACCGCCAGAAGATGCGGCGTAACTCCATGATTAGATGCGGCGCATGTCCTCTTGTATCTTGGATCGTATCTGGTGATATCTTGATAGAGATGCGGCGCATGTTATGAGTGAGATGCGGCGCATCTGGAGCAGAATTGACTTGATCTTGTCCATGTCAGTAGACTTTCAACTTTATGCACGTTTTGCTTCATAATTAGTCCAAAATCGCTAAGTTTCACCAAATGCTTGTTTTTACCTGAGAATTACAAAAGTAAACGATTAAGTATCAATCCTCATACATAATATAGTAAAACAAGTCAAATTAATAGGATAAATGATAGTAATAAAATGTACTTATTTGAGTTCATCAATTATCATAGTCCAGATATATGTGGATGACATTATATTCGGTTCAACTTGTCAAGAGTTATGCGACGATTTCTCAAAAATCATGCATGACGAGTTTGAAATGAGTATGATGGGGGAACTAAACTTTTTCTTAGGTCTCCAAATTAAACAATTAGAAGATGGGATATTCTTCAACCAATCAAAGTATATCAAAGATATGCTTAAGAAGTTTGGTCTTGAAGACTCAAAACCCATGAGAACACCCATGTCCTCCGAAACCAAACTCACTAAGGATGAAGAAAATGAATCCGTAGATAGCACTAAATATAGAGGAATGATTGGTAGTTTACTCTATCTTACGGCTAGTAGGCCTGACATTATGTTTAGTGTTTGTCTATGTGCACGTTTTCAAGAAGATCCAAAAATCTCCCATCTTGAAGCCGTTAAACGGATATTTAGGTACATCAAAGGTACTACACACTTAGGATTATGGTATCCCAAAGGAACGGGTGTAGAAACCATAGTGTATACTGACTCAGATCATGCAGGTGACTATGTTGATAGGAAAAGTACTAGCGGTATTTGTACTTTTGTAGGATATTGTCTCACATCATGGTTCGCTAAGAAACAAACTGCCCTTGCAATCTCAACAACAGAGGCAGAGTATGTGTCTGCAGGAAAGGCGTGTCAACAAGCACTGTGGATGAAACAAGCTCTCGTCGACTATGGAATTGAACTCAACAACATTCCCATTCTTTGCGACAACAAAGGTGCTATCGATCTAAGCAAAAAACCAGTCCAACACGCTAGAACCAAACATATTGAAATACGCCATCACTTCCTTCGCGACAATGTACAGAAGGGAATCATCTCAATTGAGAAAGTTTCCTCAGAGGACAACATTGCCGATATTCTCACAAAACCACTTAAACGAGAACCTTTCAACTATCTTAGACTTGGATTAGGATTAATGGAACCTAGTGATTAGGAAAAACATTAGTGTAAATATTAGTTTAACCACACTCGACACTAAACCAAAAATTGTGTTCTGTTCCGCGGATCCAATCGATAACAAGGACGGATCCTTTGTTTTGGATCCGCCGGATCCGTCGCATGCACAGTCATGTTTATTATTAAATAAACAAGAACAAGTACTATTCATTCCTCACTCCAAAACATATCACCCTACTGTATTCGACACACACTAAATCTCCATCACAATTTAGACCATTTTCTTCCACAAATTTGTGCTTCTAACACCACTGTAAGTATTCTTATCATATTTATACTCCTGATCTGCGTCTAGGATTTCTATTTCATGCACAAAACCAAAACTTGGGGTATATGCATAATTTTTGACAAATCATGAAGCATGTTTACTGCATTACACTTAAAAACATGTTTTTCTTAGTTAGGAATTACATCTCATAGCACATTGTCTTAATTTAACAAAAACCCCTTGAAAATTTTTACTAAAACCTTCTAACGACTAGGTAAAATGATTTTTTTTTTAAACATTGTTCATACAAATGCAAAAACGTTATCTTTTAGCCATCACTTGCATTATGTCTCTTGAATGCTAAAGGAAATACATAATTAATATGTATTTTCGGGTACATTCAACCGTAGCTACATTGAAATAGGAGCGTTTGGGTTATCTCTTGTTTTTTACACTAAACTTGTATAAACTAAATTTTTCATGCATCAAAAAGGGTCGAGATAACCGCACCTCCACATTGTCCCCATGTAGGCACACACTAGGAATTTTACACTTAATTTGATCATTTCAACTAAAACTATGTAACTTTTGTATTTAGGAAAATCATGCCTCCCGCAACCAACTACGATCACAAAAGAACCGTTAACTACTTACCCGAAGTCCACAAAACCAAAGGTCTAACCAATGCCCAAATCAAAATTTTCAAAGCCTTAGAGAAAAAGTATGTCCATGAGGCTAGAGTCGTAGATTCATCGTTCTATGAAGGAACACAACTTAGGGAACAATTAGCCGCTATACGATTTGATATTCTTTTGGATATAGATGAACCAATCGTCCCTAGGTTCATTCTTGAGTTCTATGCTAGTGTAGGTCTTAGTTCATGTGACCAATGTTTCTTAAGTCATCAGTTTACTTTAAATGGAAATTTTGTCAACGTCCCTCTTGATCAATTTGGTGAGGTCTTGGGCATTCCAAGTTAAGGGACATGTGTTTACTCGGACAAATGGTCCTTAACAATCTTAGAATCCAATCTCGATAGGACGGCACCATATGTCACTCCTCTCGCATCAAAAGAAGAGATTAGGGAACATCTCTTCATTCCTAAGAACAACCCCACAAGGATGTATCGTGGCCGTGAAGTTGCTAGAGATCCATTTGCAATGGAGCTAAATGAACTCAAACCCGAATTCAAGAAAATGGAAGACGTCTTAAGGGCTAATGTGATGTGCACCATAGGAAACCGTGATCACGTCAATGCTTGTTTGTGTCATATGATGTACAACATCTCTACTCGTCAACCCTTCAATCTTGCTTATTATGTTGCCAAAAGAATGTCTGACATTCCGGTTCAAAGCAAGATGGCAATGCCTTATGGAATGCTCTTCACCCGCCTTTATAGAGCCTTTGCACCCGCCCGTCCAAACCCGTTAGGTTTTGTTCCTGAATACAATGAAATTGAACATACCTTCGTTCCTTTGAGTGACTTTAGGGTTAGTGTTGATAAAGGTAAACGTCCTCGTGTACCAACATCATCCTCATCATCTTCAATGAGTGAAGATGATGGTTTGCCAAATTCTAGAATTCCTCCACCCGAATACTTGAGCCATCTTCCTCCAATTCCAAATGAATCCGCTGAGTATCGAAACATTAAAGGAATGGTAAAGAATCTTGGTCGTTGGATGATGAAATTGCACAAAGGAATGAAGAAGTTGAAGAAGAAGCTTAGTTGAAGGAGTGCTTGGATTTAAACACTGTTAGCATATGTGATGTTAAACTCTATGTGTTTTGACTCTATCTGATAATACTTGTTATGTATGTGTAATAACTAACATTTGCAGGTAGATAACCTTCATGGTTATCAATTTTCTGGGTTATAGCCTATGTTTGGCATAACATCTAAAACGGTACGTTTCTAAGAACGGATTAAACTATGTTCAATCGTGTGTTAATGTTATCATATTTAATTGTTTTGCTATACATATTAGATGTTAAGTAAGGTCTAGGTGAATTTTCGGATTTTCGTCGAAAAATGCAAAATATGACAAGTGTTCTGTTTAGTTTGAACAATTAGGACACGGATCCGGCGGATCCCAAGCTTTAGTTCAACCAAGGCTTATCTTTGGTTCCGCCATCCGCCTACCTGCAGATTCGGCGGATCCCGAACTTTGGATCCGCATGTGAAACAACTTGGATCCGCAGGTTCAACAGCAAAATTCTTAACCTTTTTTGACTAATCACGATTCTTAAATCTTAGTGTTTAGTATCATTTAGGATTTTTTCACTGATAATAATTCATCTTAGAATCATTTAGGAAATCTTAGAAACTTAGGAACAAAATTTCCCACCAAAATTTAAATTTTTGAATTTTAGGTGTGAGTTACCAAACTGATACAAAGAAGGAACCCTTTTTAGGGATCCGTCAAATCCGTGGAAATATCAAATCATAAGATTTTCCACTATCTCCTTGTATTAACTGCAAATCCACAACACATTACTCAACCAAAGCTCAATGGATTGACTTCCTTGATATGACCTGCACAAATTTTTGTTCCAAATCATTAGAAACCAACATTCTCTATTGGATTCACATCAAATCCAAACACACAGACTCACAAACCTTCTGTCTATAAATTAGCACTTTAGGATCTTCAATTCACATCACAACCATTTCTTCTCCTGTACATTTTAGCTATCATACTTCACCAAAAGGTCTCAATGACAAAATCAAACAACTCCTCCACATCCAAGCCACTAAAACGAACAGCCCGTATGAGTGTGAAACCTTGTTGTTTCATCAACATCCACAATTCATCCTCTGAAGAATCATCACCACTAAACATCTCCTCACCCATTGCTAGTGAAAACTTCCTTACTTTAACCACTCCAACTCCTTCACATGTAGTCATAAAAACACCACCTCCTACCATTACTCCTGTAGCAACCACACCACCACCCGCTCTCGCTCCATCACAGTCTGAGAAGTCTGCCTCATCACCATCCTCACCAAAACTACAACCCATGGAACTATTTAGGACACCACCAACATCTCCACAACCATATCTTGAAGAGTTAGAAGATCTTCCACCTACATCAACCAATCCTCCACCAATAAGTCTTGAAAACTTAGAACCTATGCTATTTCATCCTCCCCATCCGGAGATCATTGGTCCTCTATACCGTGAAGCACCACAACCTCGTCCACAAATACCACCACTATCACCAACTTCAACACTCATCGCCATTGATGAGGCGATGTGGAGCAACATTCCTCAAACACAAGAGGAGATAAGTGCGGAGTTAACACAACTCTATACTCTCTCGGGTATGGTTGACCATCGCCTTCATGAAGCAATGGACATTCAAAACATCATTATGAACTCCCTCCAAACACCACAACAACCATCAAACAATAACAACAACCAACCACCATCACCACCACCACCACCACAAAACTTGGAGCCTAGTCTTCCTCCCGGCTTCTCAAGTCATGATTGCACACATTGTGAGAGAACGGCTCACTTGGCCCAAAGGACCAACATCTTGGTCCATGAGCTTCAAAATGAGATGCGGTTCATCTTGAACCATGTTCTTGAACGTTTAAACGCCATCTCTCATCCTCCTCAATAGGAGCTTTCTAGACTAGTTGTTAGGACCTTTTAAATTGTTGTTTTAGGACTTTTTATTTCTAGGATCTCTTTTTATTGTACTTGTAACATCATTTCATCATTGTGACTTTTGTCACAAAATTTTTAATATCTATGAATGTGATGTTTTATGCTTATGAGTGATCAACATATTGCATATTATCATTATAATTGTGAACTAACATTCTTATATAGCCTATATTATACCTTGATTATGATTGCTTTAGGTACAAATAATGATCAGACACTTACTTTGACTTTTAAAAGTGAAAACATATTGAAAGGATTGTTTGGAAGAATACTTCACAAGCATTCTACTTCTTCATTGAAGTCATTCATTACTAACACTTCATTTTCAGCATATCATACCCTTCTAAGTATACGTTGGTACTCGAGAAGTGAGGAGTATACATCGAGGGGGAGCATTTCATAAGCATTTCATATACTAACCGTTTGGTTTGTAGATTCATGCAGCATTTCCTTGATTACTCCATCTAGGGGGAGTATAAAACAAGGGGGAGCTTTAAAGTTCTCAAAATCGCATTCCGCTACGCTACTCTTTTTGTTTCACAAAAAGGGGGAGAAAGGATTAAGTTTGCATAAACTGTGATTCATCACAGTACATACATTTTTACAAAACTTTTCTTTAATAAACAAACTTAATATATATTTTTAAGAACTCATGCTATATTTATTCTCTTGCTCAAAAATATACCTTATGTTTTGTCATCAACAAAAAGGGGGAGATTGTTAATACAAATATCGTCTCAAAAACGTTATTTATATTCTTTGATCTTTTCTTAGTTTTGTTAATGACAAATAAAAGGAATATCTTTTAGCAAATAATAAATACTAGTTTAAGTCTCTTAAAGTACACATTTTACACTTCACATAATAACCAAGAATTACAAGTTTGCTTATTTAGTAACTTGTTTCCTTAAAAGGAAACTTTAATTCTAAAATCATTCCATGACATCATTGCACACATCACATATAATATCTTTGATATATCTTGTTTAGATTTACAAGTTATATAGTTGACATTTGAGGATCTTGGATGATTTGGTAAGATATGGTAAGATACAACAAATCCTTAGCTGTCACATCCCACGGATCCAAGTCCAATGAAGGACGGATCCCTATTATGGGATCCGTGGGATCCGTCAGCTGAAGATCAGCTTGCCTATAAATAGCAAGCTGATCATTTGGCTTTATCATCACTCATATAGCTTAACACACATATTCATTCAGTACATATCTTACTAACATCATTCATAGTTGCATTTCACTTTGATCTTTCGTTTTGTAGAAGAGAGATCAAGCTTTCAAGGATCTACAAAACCGTAATCCTTTAGTTGCATTACTGTGTGATATTGTAGTTTGTTTCACACATCATATCTATCATTTGTAATCAGTGAGTGTGGTTAGTGCTTTAGTCCTTAAAGCACAAAGAGTGTAGGGAGTGGTTGTACCCTTGTAAAGAACTCGACATCTAGCTTAGTGTCGGTAAAGTAAATAGGCGATGTCAGGTTGGTTCTACCTTGTGAAAGAACCCGGTGTTTAGCTTAGTACCGGAAAAGGAAGTAAGCGACGTGTAAAGGTTTTCTCCGCCTAGAAAAAGGAGTTTGTTTCTTATTGAAAGATAAACTCTCGAGTAGGAAGCTCGGGGAGATGGAGTAGGGCAAGGAAGAGAGTCCTTGTAGCCGAACCACTATAAACAACAGTGTTGTGTAGTTTGATCTTTCCTCTCTTTATCTTTTGTTTACATTGTGTGATTATTTATTTGTGATTGTTTCCTTTGAATTAACATATAGTAACAAAGCAAATAAAACTTGAAAAACGGATAAAACTATTCAACCCCCCTTCTAGTTTTCCACATACACAACTGCAATATCACCATTTCAAACATGATTGTAATACACAGGCAATCACAAACTTGTGTTCCAAATTGATTATTATTACAAACTCTATGATTTCAGTCAACAATTTTGTTGACCTTTTAGCATATTTATCTCAGGTAATTAACGGAGCAGACAAGGCACGGAGTGGGCATTAAAACTGATGGTTTTTGGTGGTGTAAATAAATTATGTCATTCATTTCAAAACTACTACACCCTTTTATGAGATTTCACAACTCTGATATTTTCACCTTTGTAACTAAATTATTATTTGAATGACAAACAACTTTCAAAACGCCTCTTTTGAGCCGTTTTCTATTATTATGACAAAGATCCTCCCCGTAATACCCCAATTAGTCTTCCGCTGTTAACTCATAA